>JAHHFK020003389.1:32500-546287 GCA_024533555.2 Aedes koreicus
TTTATAGCGTATCATGCTCCAAATCATATGCGCATTAAATTTTATGGTGAATATTGGCACGATAAGAGCTGAAAATTAATGCGCCTTGGAAATTATGCGAGTTTACAACAACAAAAACAAAATTGAAAGAAATATATTGGGTAAATTAATCATGAAACTCCTGAAAATTGATAGAATTCAATAAGGTTATCTAAACGAATACCGAAGTTTGTCTCAGATCTACAGTTCAATTGTATTACATTTAAAATTTGGTGTATTTATTTTTTCACATTTCAATTATTTCATATATTTCAATATGGCGATTGCAAGAAATCACAGTTTTGCCAAAAAAGCCAATTTATCTTAGCAATGGCTACTATAGAGCTATCCGGTCGCTTGGTAGCTTTCTTCAATGCCAGTTAGCCGTTTAATGCATTTACTGGAGGCAAAATGGTTTTAAAATGCTTTTTCAACTGACCATAATAAGATAATATGAATGAGTCCTAAAACGGCATTTCAAAACAGCATTTTATGAGTTAATAAAGTCAAAATAAAACCTTTGATAGGAGTAAAAGGAATTTTAGAAGTCAAGGGTTTAAGATCGTTGTAAAGAAGCTGTGTAGGTTCTTATAAACCTGACTAAAATTTGAAACCTATTGGCATCTCTTGCTGCCATAATAAAACCGAATTGATTTCTAGTGGCTTTCATAAAACTTTAATAAAACTTAATAAAGCTAGATGGTTTTGGCAATGTTACTTGGGTAAACAAATGAAACATAAATTTCTGAATAACTCGAGAACTTATCAAGTTAATGGAACCCAATTTGGCATGTGGAGGTTTTCGAAGGCAAAAAATGATTCTATTGTGCTTTTAGACTCCTCCGCTCACTGAAAGCGGGGTCTCTCATACAAATGAAACACGAATTTCTGCATAACTCGAGAACAAATCAAGCAAAGGGAACCAAATTTGGCATGTGGAGATTTTTGAAGGAAATAAATATTTCTAAGATGTTTTGAGACCCCTTCGCTTTCTGGAAGGGGAGACTCCCATAAAAATGAAACATAATTTTTAGCATAACTCGAGAGCCAAAGAAGCAAATGAAACCAAATTTGGCATGTTGAGGTTTTTAGAGGCAAGACACGTTTCTATGGCAGTTCAATACCCCTCCCCATTTTTAAGGGGGGGGGGGGGGCTCCCATACAAATTAAAAGCAAATTTCTACAAAACTCGAGAACTAATCAAGTAAATGAAACCACTTTTAGCATATGGGGGTTTTTGGAGGCTAGATTTCTATATATATAAAAATGAATTTCTGTCTGTCAGACCCTTACAGACTCGGAAAGCTCCGAACCGATCAACGTGAAAATATATATGAAGGGTTTTTGGGGCTGAGGAAGGTTCTTATGATTGTTTGAGACCCCTACTCTCTCCGGAAGGGGGGCTCTCATACAAATGAGACACAAATTTCTTCATAACTCGAGATGTAGGGGGGTTTTGAAGGCAATGATTGTATGGTGGTTTGAGAAACGACCCCCCTCTGGAAAGGAGGGCTCCCATACATATGAAACACAAATGTCTACCAAAAATGAGAATCATCCAGGTTACTTAAACACAAAACGTGTATTTCTCGGGTAAGCAAGGGTTCAGCAAGTATGTATATAATAATGAATTTCTGTCTGTCTGTCTGTCTGTCTGTCTGTCTGAACCTTATAGACTCGGAGACTACTGAACCGATCGGCGTGAAATTTGTATGGAGAAGTTTATGGGACCGAAAAAGGTTCTTATGATAATTAGAGACCCCTCCCTTCTCTGGAAAGCGAGGCTCCCATACAAATGAAACACAAATTTCTGAGAACTAATAAAGCAAAGGAAATCAAATATAGCATGTGAGAGTTTTTAGAAGCAAGAAATGTTTCTATGGTGGTTTGAGACCCCTTCTTCTCTCTGGAAGGGGAGGCTCCACTACAAATGAAACAGAAGTTTCTGCATAACTCGACAACTAATCAAGCAAATGGAGCCAAATTTTACATGTGGAGTTTTCTGGAAGCAACAAATGTTTATACGGTGGTTCGAGACCCCCCTCCCTCTCTAGAAAGGGAGGAGGGGGCTATCATACAAATGAAACTGAAATTTCTGCATAACTCGAGAACTAATAAGGCAAATGGAACCAAATTTGGCGTGTGGGGATATTGAAGGCAATAAATGTTTCTACTGTTCTTCGAGACCCCTCCTCTCTCTGGTAGGGGGAGGGCTCTCATACAATTGAAACGCAAATATAAACCATATATGAGAATTATCCCTACTGTTATGAAAATTTGTATGCAGGAGTTTCTGGGGCTAGAAAAGGTTCTTATGATGGTTCGATACTCCTTCTCCGTCTGAAAGGGATGGGGGGGGGGGGGCTCCTATACAAATGAAACACAAATTTCTGCACAACTCGAGAATATATCAAGAAAATGGAACCAAATTTGGCATGTGGGGATTTTTGGAGGCAGGTTTTTTTTCTATGGTAGTTCGAGACCGCTCCCTTCTCTGGAAGGGGGTGGGCTCTCGTACAAATGAAACATAAATTGAAACGATCAGAG
This sequence comes from Aedes koreicus, assembly GCA_024533555.2. Taxonomy (NCBI): domain Eukaryota; kingdom Metazoa; phylum Arthropoda; class Insecta; order Diptera; family Culicidae; genus Aedes; species Aedes koreicus. Next base: position 35,066 of record JAHHFK020003389.1, read on the forward strand.
TGAAAATTTGTATGCAGAGGTTTTTAGGGCCGTGGAAAATTCTTATGATGGTTCGAGACCCCTCTCCCCTCTGGAAGAGGGGAATACCATACTAATGCAACATTAATTTCTGCACAACTCGAGAACTAATCAAGTAAACGAAACCAAATGTGGCAGGTGGGGGTTTTTGGAGGCAGATTTGTTTCTTAGGTGGTTTGAGGCCCCTTCCCCTTTTGGCAAGGGGGTGGGCTCTCATACACATGAAACACAAATCTCAACCTAACATGAGAATTATCCAGGCAACGACAAAATGTGAATTTCTCAGGTTAGAAGCATGTTCTGATAGAAGTTTGAACCCCTTTCCCCTTAGAAAGAGGGATGCTTGAGCTACTCTTATTGCTACATTATGCACAAGAAGTTAATCTTAGGTTATGCAAGAGAAAATTACGTTAAAACTCACAGGACACGGCGTGGCGTTGGAAGTTGGAAGATACAAATTTTGTCTATGAATTGCTTCTACGTTGAAAGAAAAACCATGGTAGAATCTACCAATCCGAGGGTTAAATTGACAGACACACCTCCTTTTTTTTGCAGAAAATAATTTCGTTATTTGTATTTAAAAATTGCTAAAGAAAATACTCTGCCCTATATGAATTTATGGTAGTTTTCTCGAAAATGCAGTAGTTGATGCGGAAGTTATTGTGGATTGCCATAGTAGTTCTGAAAACTGGCGTAGACAGTCAAAATAGTAGGAACTACCGCACTTTTTCTTTCTGTGTAGGTACTATTAAAAAAAAGGTGAAGAAATTGCATTCTTAGAATGGCAACGTTAAGTTCGATAAATTTATTCAACGCAGCTAAGTAAACAAAAATAAAAACTTAAACAAAACAAAAAAGTATAACTCTATAATCGAAGTCACAAATGTGCAAACGGAAATATTTTAATAAAACGAAATTCCGAAAAACTTTTTTTAAGTCTTATCCTAGGAAAAGTAAAAAAAAACTGTTATAAAACGATACATAGATGAGACAGAATTTAAGTTTCTTAGCAAAGTTTCATTTAATTGAATTATCTACAATTCTGAAGGAGCAAGAATTTCTCTTAATCTTAGGAATAAAAAGTTGGAATATTTTATTATGAACATAAAAGGACCACCCTGGTCACCACCCAAACCAAAAGATAGATCTTTTATTTTAGATTAAATATGTTTAAAGTTAATGGTTTTCGAGTTATCGATTTTAGTCTTGAAATTCAGTCATTCGTACCATAGTGCCATGCAGAGATGGCATTTCGCACTAATGTTACGCCGGCGCGTGAGATTTGTACATTCACAGAGGATACAACCACAACTCACCGCAGATGAAGCAAAGTGCTCTTTTATTCGGTGGTAAAAAGACAGAGTGGACATGGCTTGTAGTGAGTGAACCACTCTCTCTTTTAAAGGACCGCTCTCATGAGCTCTCATCTGTCTTCACCCACGTGCTCTCACCTGCGATCGCTGCCGCGTACACTTGTGCGAGGACGCACAGTGAAAACTTCGTCGGAGTTATGGAGAGTGTGAGCTATTTAGTGGAATACCTTTAACTAGAAAATAAGAAGAATGATTAGTAATTTCCATTTAATTCCAACTACCTTTATTGCTTATCTTGACAGATACGCGTATTTCGTCTACAATGTGCAGACTTCTTCAGTGTCGTGTACTAATACTCGACTGTATTAGTACACGACAAGTATTAGTACACGACACTGAAGAAGTCTGCACATTGTAGATGAAATACGCGTATCTGTCAAGATAAGCAATAAAGGTAGTTGGAATTAAATGGAAATTACTAATCATTCTTCTTATTTTCTAGCTTCGTCGGAGTTTTGGAAAATGTCCGAAAAAAAGAAGCGGGAAGAAACATTTGTTATGTAGCGTCAAAGCGAATTTGCCATCACTGCTGTATATTAGCAGAAGAGCCCACGCCAGTGAGCTCACTGGGGCGCATGCGTCAGGAAATTTATCTGCATTCGCTTCTGTGAATTTGAGAGCTCTTCTTCTCACTTTAGAGCAATCGAGTGTTGTGTGAATAAAAACTTTTTTTTTCCACTCACTTGCGCTACCCACAGGCAACCACGGTGGTGAATTTAAACAATAGTGAAGAGCTCTCAATGAGGTAGGAAGAGTGTGTGGAAACATTAAAATCTCTCTATACCACACTAAGGATATGGACATCACTGGTGCCATGGACCGACTATTTTTATTTATTTTTTTCATTAGGGCGAATCTAAAATGGAGAGACTTTCTTTGACTACTTTCCCTTTCATTCATATTCCAATCACCTTTACGTTTTTCATTCTATTATTTGTAGAGTATGCTAGCCAGCACTGTTGTGTTTCGATCTGTACTAAACAATCCCTCGAAAGTTTTATAATGGCGCTGTAATGAATGAAATATGGTGAGCCCGGAGAGAATCTCTCAATGTAAGATTCGCCTTAATGAAGAAAAAAAACCCGAGATTGAGAATAGAGACAATTTCTGTATACAGCCGAGGCCACCCCGGCCATAGTCTGATTGGTTAGTAATGCGCCCGGTTTGGAAATTCAAAGCTTCCTAATCTGGAAGAATTTCGCTGTACCCTTGTCCCAATGAATTGCTAATATTTACAAACGGGGCTTATTGTATATGAAAGTAACATCCGACATTCTAAAATTGTAAACTGGGACGAGATTGCAACAGATATTCCGGATTTTAGCTTCTTTCAAAGGTTATCACAAGGATTGTTGCAAAACGCTTGCTTCCCTAATATCACTGCCGTTCAGTGGGTGTTAAATTGATTTAGATTGGATTTGGATTGGATTTGGATTGGATTTGGATTGGATTTGGATTGGATTTGGATTGGATTTGGATTGGATTTGGATTGGATTTGGATTGGATTTGGATTGGATTTGGATTGGATTTGGATTGGATTTGGATTGGATTTGGATTGGATTTGGATTGGATTTGGATTGGATTTGGATTGGATTTGGATTGGATTTGGATTGGATTTGGATTGGATTTGGATTGGATTTGGATTGGATTTGGATTGGATTTGGATTGGATTTGGATTGGATTTGGATTGGATTTGGATTGGATTTGGATTGGATTTGGATTGGATTTGGATTGGATTTGGATTGGATTTGGATTGGATTGGATTTGGATTGGATTTGGATTGGATTTGGATTGGATTTGGATTGGATTTGGATTGGATTTGGATTGGATTTGGATTGGATTTGGATTGGATTTGGATTGGATTTGGATTGGATTTGGATTGGATTTGGATTGGATTTGGATTGGATTTGGATTGGATTTGGATTGGATTTGGATTGGATTTGGATTGGATTTGGATTGGATTTGGATTGGATTTGGATTGGATTTGGATTGGATTTGGATTGGATTTGGATTGGATTTGGATTGGATTTGGATTGGATTTGGATTGGATTTGGATTGGATTTGGATTGGATTGGATTTTGGATTGGATTTGGATTGGATTTGGATTGGATTTGGATTGGATTTGGATTGGATTTGGATTGGATTTGGATTGGATTTGGATTGGATTTGGATTGGATTTGGATTGGATTTGGATTGGATTTGGATTGGATTTGGATTGGATTTGGATTGGATTTGGATTGGATTTGGATTGGATTTGGATTGGATTTGGATTGGATTTGGATTGGATTTGGATTGGATTTGGATTGGATTTGGATTGGATTTGGATTGGATTTGGATTGGATTTGGATTGGATTTGGATTGGATTTGGATTGGATTTGGATTGGATTTGGATTGGATTTGGATTGGATTTGGATTGGATTTGGATTGGATTTGGATTGGATTTGGATTGGATTTGTATTGGATTTGGATTGGATTTGGATTGGATTTGGATTGGATTTAGATTGGATTTGGACTGATTGAATCATTCTGCTAAGCCACATAGAAGGAACTTCAACCTATTTGTAACGATTGTGCTAAGAACTGTTCATTGAAGCAAGTGGACACCTGTTTATCAATGATTTAGGGTAACAACATAAAGAAAAAATATGTGTAAAAATGTTGTTAATTTTTGCAACACACCTGAAAAATCTAATAATAAGCGAGAAATTTCTAACGATGGGTCGGATCAGCTTATCAAGTCGCCGATTAATTCTGCACAAATGGTTTTCCGAAAAGTTGTCATTTTGAGAATCATCAAAAAACATGAAGTGCGCTAAATCTGCAGTGTTCAAGATTGTTAAGAAGTTTGGAGGAACATGTTCTCTTGAAGATTTTCCGAAATCTGGACGCAAAAGGGGGCATCCGACCAAAAAAGGAGCTGACAGTGGTATGCCTTTTGAAATCGCATAAACCGTTTTCCGTTCATGAAACTGCCAAAAAAGTGTACATTAGCGTCGGAACTGTGCAGGATATCAAAAAGCTTAACAATATCGGAACCAACAAGAAGCAGAAAGCACCCAAAAGGACGGATATGCACAGAAAGATTCTTCGAAAATACGGACACGGTACTTGTTTAACGTTCTCCTCCAAGAACCGTCCGGGACATTTTGATAGACGACGAAACGTACGTGAAATTGGATACCAGAACACTTCCGGGGCCGCAATTTTTCAATACTGAGCAAAGGACAGATGTGCCTGATGATGTGCAATACATGCAAACCGAAACATTTGGGAAAAGGGTTTTGATGTGGTAAGCCATTTGCTCCTGTCGCTTGAAGAGTTCTTCATATTTCACAACAGGCACAATCAACGGTGAAAATTACAGAAAAGAATACATCAAAAAAATCTGGCATCTGGTCACTGCTACGTTGGAGTTGCTCAAGAGAAAAATAGTCCATTTTGTCAAAAAAAAAATGCAAAAAAAAACACCAAACTGTCCTGAACTGCGTCCTATGGAAAGATACTGGGCAATAATTAAGCGGCATCTCAAGTAAGATGGAAAAGAAGCAAGCTCTGTTGACTGTCTCAAGAAAATTTGGTCTGCATCACAACGAAAAGCTACGGAGAAAGTTGCGCAGAATCAAATGGGAGGTATCAAGAGAAAAGTATGAGCGTTCTTCAGAAATCAGAAGTAAATTATCAAACTCACGTGAATTCGGTTATGTTAATTCCATTTATATAAAGCAAACTTATGAATTTGTTTGAAAATAAATATTTTCCTTGGAGAAACAAGTGTCCACTTTCTTTAATGAACAGTCCTTATATCGTCACCCAGACCCTCTCCTTCCCTAAGAGTATGTCGTAGTTATGGATGATTCTTGTTCTGGTCTACAAATTTCTCGAAACCGAAAACTTTTCGACTCTCTCACACAATCGTTCTAATGCAAAAATTGTACTAGCATCGAAAACTCTCAATTAATAACTGTAAAAGTACACAAGAATACTAAATTAAGAGCTATTGTAAACTTATTTTGAAAACAATAAGCGTGCAATGCTAAGAATATAAGAATGAGAAAAAGTGTGGTTTTGTTTCATCAATTTTTTCAACAGATAAATACACAACTAGAGTTCAAAACATTTGTTAGGTATTATGGTCAATCTATATTTTTGAACTGGTTTACATATTGTTGAACCGAAATTTATATGAAGAGTGCAATAAATCATAAAATCCAGGGATTTCCGCACTATCAAATTTACCCGGTGCAAAGTAATGACATTGACAGTTATCAGTTAATAGCTAAGAACTGCTAACAACTGAAAATCTCAGCTGGGAACTGAAAAGAAACGCATTGTGATGAGCGATAAGCGTTCAACGTCAAGTTTGCTTAATCTCAATACAGGTAAACCTCGATTATATGAACACGACACTAAGCTTTACCAATACCGTTTTTTTTTTAAATGGCAGAAGAGACATTCCGTGACATATTAATAATCTATGTTTGATGAATAAGTCTGCCATTTGCAAGTAATCGTCATTAGAGAAGCTATAAGCTGTGTACATATAAACAAGGTATATTTGTAAACTACAAATTGTAGTATGTTATCTACCCTGTTGCAATATCGCAATATATGTTATATTATATTATAAATCAATAAACTAACCATTCCCCGATCCTCCAACGAGCTATTTCCTCCACTAAGAGTCCTACATGTGTCCGATAGGAATCAATCACAATTCTCACCTCCCAGTTTTTTTTAGCCACACTCCTGATCCAACCACTTCAATACCAAACCAACTAAATGATGGACTGCACTATTGGCTGGTATTGCATTCAAATCCACTCATCAGTTAGTTAAATGTGTGCACCCTGATGGCCGTTCCCGCTCGACGTTGGTCAACCCACTGAACCACCGATACAAACCATAAGCCTGTCGATGACTATTTTTGACCACACTCCGTTCGGTTGTGCTGAGGCCTAGAGGCGCACACGGGGGGCGATAAAAATCATTAACACGTTTTTCCAACACTCCACGTCCACGTTCAGTCTCGTCGAATCGGCAGAACATATGGATCGTTGTTAGACCAGCAAAAAATACAAGCCGAAGCGCTATTGCAAATATGGAAATTGATTTGCAGTTTCATATCTGCTCACCGCGATTGACGAGATCCAAATTTGGGTACCCAATCGGTTTGTTTAGATGTATAAATCTATTCAACACAAACCAGAGACCACTGGGAATGAGGTAGAAAAAAAAGCCGATAGCTTTGAAATTCCGTGCAGGTCGGTGGCAAATCGGTCTTTCCTATTAGATTGATTTGTAGGCTAAAACGGTGCCATGAATTATCATGGATCAGTCAACTTGACACAAAGTTGCAAGGAAAACTATAAATGCAGTCAAACGGTTGTGTAAGCAGAGATTGAACTGCAAAGCGGCGTGGGTTCAGTTTTGCAGTTTTTCATCGGTAAGAATCGTTTCCTGGCAGTTTCTAATCACACATTATTATCAGCTGTTACTCAGATTTCTACATCAAGAGCAAGAGTTCACCAATTATCATATTCATTTCAAATATCTGCTTTGAAAATATTCAGTTTCACCAAAAGACAATTTTTATAACTGCATATTTACATAGGGAAGATGTACCTATATTAATCTCATCACTTTGCAATTCATCCTACTTGAAATAAAACGATATACACGTGACAGGAATAGTTGATAATGTTTGTTGTAGTAATTTAACGTAAGCAAACATTATTAGAAAACGAAACCGATCCTTCAACTGCCCAATTGTTTGATTCATCGTAGGATGAATATAGGAACAATGAGATTAATATGGCAAAGGGTAAATGCACCCTTCTTTTTGGGGAAATGCTCCTTAAACTTTGGAAAAATGCTCCTTAGATGCGTTTGCCCGGTATAATGCAATCGGATGTATTAACCTTCTGGTTAGCGCTTGCCGGGTGTTTTGACGGGTCTTCAGTTTCTTCAAGATTGTATAGTTTTGACGAGTTTTAAGTTTCTGAATTTAAGAGTCGTCAAAACAAAATTAAGACTCTTCAAAATGAAATTAAGACTCGTTAAAATGAAATTTAAACCCGTCAAAACTACCTCAAAGATTGCAGAGCGATGCTTATCATAGTTTCCAAATCGCTTTGTAAATTTGTAAATAGTAGTCTTAGTTGTTCTAGTCATAAGCAAATTTGAATTCCCCAACAATTTGAATTCAACCTGAAATTATAATTGCATGCGACACTGTAAGATCAGATCATTCTCTCGATCGCTTCAAAGCAACAACAGAGTTAAAATCCAGACAGTTGCAAATAAATAGCAGAAGCGTTCGGTAGCTAACCCGTGTTTGTTATTCCCGCCTTTGTCCCTTCGAACAGTTAAATAGAGTGGAGTGTAGTGAAACCAAGTGACTCCCGCGCCTATTTTATTAAGCAGATCCGAAACGATCCACATTACCGGCAGTTTCCTTCGGTCGAAACAAGCTTTGCGTGCAAGCTTTTCGTGCGAGTCGTGAATCGACTGTGAGTGCGATTCGGGACATCAAGTCTCACGGTGAAAGAGTGTGAAGACATTGCGTGCAGTGAAAATATTGGTCCAGCAGTGCTTTTTTTTGGGCGGATTATTCAATCCGATGATTTGTGGCTCCGTTAGCAGAACTAACGGGTAGAAAAACCTCCGGTGGCCGGCAAATAGAGCCCACGCTCGAACATTGGTCCTTCGAGCCGGATCGGAGGAAGCAGCCAAGCTACATTCCAACGCGCGAAAGGAATAATTCGCCATCGTGGTAAGTGGTCATAGGACGTTGACCACTAAAGGTAGGCCATTCAACTTCATTTCTATTGAGTCGAAGTCATTTGTATTCGACTCCCGATCGGCGCCAATTGTTTGCACCAATTACTGTCTTGCTAAGACAACGCAAAATCTAAGTTTGCATGGAGAAAGGCGAAGCATGAACGATCGATAATATTACGAGCTGATGATAGAGTGACGTTTTTGCAATTCGTCAGCTGTGGTGGCATATAGGCTTTGTTAATTAGCCGTTTGAATTAATTGCTCGAGGTGTACCATACAGTGTCGCACATACTTGTTGGCACAGTGGTGAAAATTGAAATTTCAAAACTATCAATTGAATTTCATTATTTTGATTCTGGGGTGGCGTTCTAGCGGATCCGCGATTCGTATCAAGGGGCACATAACGCGTCGGGAAGGATTACTCGTTTCGATTAGTGCTCTCTTCCGGTCGTTCGTTTCGTGTTCGTGTAGAAGCATCACGTGTCGCGTCGGGAAGGATTTACGTGCGATTATCCGTGGTGTTTCCGTCGTTCTCGCGTAGTTCAGCACAACGCGACGGGAAGGAGTAATCGTGCGAAATCATTGTGTTGTTCACGTCCCGTACGCGCAGTTCTGTGATCAAGGTGGTAGATAGTGATGGCAAGCAAGAAGGAGAAGAAGTTAGCGGAGGATCAGCTAGTCCTAAAACGGGTGTTGGCTCTTTGTTTAGATGTGGTGGAAAGGTTCGTCAGCGATTACGAGCATTCACGGGATTCTGCAGAAGTGGCAGTACGGCTGGATACGTTGGACCGAATAAACAAGGAATTCAACAATATTCAAGCGGAAATAGAGAAACTAGATATTGCGGAGAACTTCGAACAACACATCATCATTCGCACCGACTTCGAGAATCGCTTCTGTCGGCTGAAGGGTTTTCTGCTGTCTAAACGAGAACGAAGTCATCCTCTGCTGAGCTCTACGATGTCATCATCCTTCGCTTCGATCCACAATTCAACCAACTTCCATCATCGTTTGCCAAAGATCGACCTGCCGAAGTTTAGTGGGGATGAATCCCGCTGGATATCATTCCGAGATAATTTCCTCTCCATGATTCACAGCAACGATGAAATACCGACGGTAAACAAGCTTCAATACCTGTTGCAGTCTCTAGAAGGAGATGCCAAAAAACCGTTTGAGAGTATCGACATTCAAGCGGACAACTATGCGTCGACCTGGGATGCTCTCATGAAAAGGTACGACGATAAACGGTTCCTTAGGAAGGAATTGTTCAGGGGTTTGTTCGATTTATCGTCAATGAAGCGTGAGTCGGCACAGGAGCTGAATACTCTAGTTGATGACTTTCAGCGGCATGTTAAGGCGTTGGGCAAACTTGGTGAGCCCGTAAAGCACTGGGACACTCCACTCATCTTCATTTTGTGTAACAAACTCGATGCATCAACTCTGCGTTCCTGGGAACACGAAACTCGTCAAAAGGAAGAGGTGAAATATGAGGAGCTAATCGAGTTTCTCACTCAACACGTTCGAATGCTCAAGTCAGTTTCCAGCGATCTGCAGCATCGTTCCCAAGGGTCTGCCAACAAGGTGGTCGGTGCTATTCCGAAGAAATCATTCTCAGTGAAGTCTATTGCAAACACTGTTGCGAACGAATCAAATCCGAGTCCTTTACAATGTCATGCTTGCTCACAGAAACACCAACTTTATCAATGTCCGACCTTTGCCAACCTCAACGTCAAACAACGTCGAGAACTGATCTCTCAGCGAAGCTTGTGTTGGAACTGCTTTCGTCCCAATCATCAAGCGAGGATATGCAAATCCAAATTTTCGTGCAGAACGTGCCATTCTAGACACCACACGTTGTTGCATGATCAAGTATCTTCTCCAAAGGCCACACCGAACCCTGCAACCAAATCAATTCCTGCCAATTTGTTAAATTCTACTCCACAACCACTCATTCCATCCACGTCTGCGAACGTGGGGACCACTGGATCGCTGAATCCACCCGAAGTGAACCTCTCCGTTCAATCACACCACAGTACGGTCCTACTGGAAACGGTTGTTCTGGTTATCATCGACAAGCATGGCAAGGAAATTCATGTAAGAGCTCTTCTCGATTCAGCGGCGATGTCTAACTTTATCACGAAGAAATTGGCAAACACACTTGCCACCCGTCAAGCTTCCGTAGACATTGCTGTTGCTGGAATTGGTGAATCTGTCAAACAAATCAAACGGCAAATCACTGCTACGATTAAATCACGAACAAGTTCCTTTTCCACCACTCTCGAATTCCTGATAATGAAGAAACCAACCGCCAACTTACCAACAATTCCCATTAACACTGCTACTTGGAACTTACCACACGTTTCATTAGCCGATCCGCACTTCAATATTCCGGGCATGATCGACATAATCATCGGTGGAGAATGCTACCATGAAATACACACCGGAAAACGTTTGCCAATCGGTGACGGTCTACCACTGCTGGTCGAAACACTCTTCGGGTGGGCAGCTTCTGGAAGAACACCGACCAAATCTTCTAGCGTACCACCAGTTTGTTATCTATCAACTGTGGACCGATCCCTGGAAACAGCACTCCAACGTTTCTGGGAACTAGAGGCCGTCGATCATGGCCCGACGTATTCCGCTGAAGAAAAGGAATGCGACAAGATTTATGCCACTACTACCACCCGCACTCACTCAGGAAGGTACGTCGTACGCCTTCCTCGGTCCAAAGATCCGCAAGTCACCCTCGGTAATTCTCGAGCAATTGCCACCCGCCGATTCAATAGCCTTGAAAGACGCTTAGATAGAGATCCCGCCTTGAAGCAAACTTATCATGCATTCATCGAAGAATACCTCCATCTTGGTCACATGCGCAAAATCGATGTTGTTGATGATGAAATTCCGCACTACTACTTGCCACACCATCCTGTCTTCAAAGATAGCAGCACCACAACTAAAGTGCGCGTGGTATTTGACGCGTCTTGCAAGACGTCTTCAGGGATATCACTCAACGACACACTTCTCGTTGGTCCAGTTGTGCAACAAGATCTCGTCACCATAACAATTCGGTTCCGTTTCCATTCGATTGCTTTTGTCGCTGATGTAGAAAAAATGTATCGACAAGTTCTTCACTATCCCGTCGATCAACAATTCCTGCGTATCTTGTTTCGCCGTAGTCCAGTGGATCCACTCGATACGTACGAACTTCTTACGGTTACGTATGGTACGGCGTCAGCTCCTTACTTGGCAACTCGGACCTTGCAACAATTGGCCAAGGATGAAGGAGACAAATATCCAGAAGCAGTAGAAGCCGTGCTTCAAGATTTTTATGTAGACGATCTCCTGTCGGGTGCGGACAATCTCGAATCAGCAATTGATAAACGTCGTCAAATATCCGCTATGTTGGCGTCAGCTGGTTTTCCGTTGAGAAAATGGGCATCAAACACACCGGAAGTCTTAGAAGACATCCCAAAGGAGGACCTTGCAATTCAGCCCTTTCACGATTTGCAAGACGATCAGTCGGTGTCAACGTTAGGACTAATCTGGGACACAAGAACAGACATGCTTCGTTTCAATGTTCGGATGCCACTGCCAGCACCGATCCTAACCAAGCGCAAGGTAATTTCCTACATAGCTAGGATTTTTGATCCGCTGGGCCTTGTCGGTCCTGTTATTGTGACAGCAAAAATATTTATGCAACGATTGTGGAAGCTGAAGACCGATGATGATCGTCCATATGAGTGGGATAGACCGCTTCCTTCAAGAATGCAAAATGAATGGAAGGCATTCCATGCAACGCTGGATGTCTTGTCTGAGTTACGGATTCCCCGCTTAGTTTCTATCGCCGCTCTCCCCCAGATTCAACTGCATTTATTTTCGGACGCATCAGAGTTAGCCTACGGGGCGTGTTGTTACGTTCGATCCGAGAGCGTTGGTCGTATTCTTGTACAGCTACTGACATCTAAATCAAAGGTGGCACCACTCGCAACCAAACACTCCATCGCTCGACTAGAACTCTCCGCCGCAGTCCTTTCTACGCGACTCTTTCAAAAGGTTCATCAATCGATCAAAGTCAACATTGAAGCCATCTTTTGGTCAGATTCCACCACTGTTCTGCAATGGCTTAACTCGCCACCAAATCGTTGGAAAACTTTCGTCGCCAATCGAGTGTCAACAATCCAGTCGAACACAGAGGGACATTCCTGGAGACATGTTGTCGGTAGTGAAAATCCAGCTGATGAACTATCTCGTGGCTTGGCACCCACCGAGCTTCAAAACCAATTACGGTGGTGGAACGGACCATCATGGTTGTCGAAAACTTCAAACCACTGGCCACATGCGACTGTTCTTGAAGAAGAATCGATATCGGCTGTAGAGGAAGCTCGCAAGGTTGCACTGATATCACTAGTTTCGACAGAAAATCAGTTCATCAACGAGTTATTCACTCGCTACTCCACGTATACCAAGCTACGCCGAGTACTTGCTTACTGCATAAGGTTTATTCGTTCACTTCAAGCTGTGACAATAAGATCTACCGAAGCTTCATCTCGACTTCTAACAACAGCTCATCTATCAGAATCTGATTTTGCGTTAGCTCGGCTCGCTCAACAAAAACTCTATTTGGAAGAACTAACTGGTCGCAACAGTTCATCAATCGTGAAAACTCCTTCGTTGAGATGGTTGCACCCATATCTCAGTGACGACGGGCTAATTCGTGTCGGTGGTCGACTTGCAAATGCTGAAGTTTCAGAAGCAATAAAACATCCCATCATCCTGTCGGCTAAGCATCCATTAGCTCGTTTGCTTGCTGAACATTATCATAAGACTCTCCTCCACGCTGGACCCCAACTGATGTTAGCCACCATACGCCAGAAATATTGGATTATTGGAGGGAGAGATCTTGTTCGCTACACCTATCATCGATGCAACAAATGCTTTCGCACAAGGCCGATTCTCGTTAAGCAAAGCACCGCCGATCTACCAACTTCTCGTGTCGTACCAGCTCGTCCGTTCTCTATAAGTGGCGTCGATTATTGTGGCCCAGTATACCTTAAGTCCACAGTTCGTAATCGTGCGCCTATCAAAGCATATATTGCGATCTTCGTATGCTTTGCCACGAGAGCCGTTCACATTGAGCTGGTGTCAGACCTTTCTACGCCAGCATTCCTTTCTGCATTACGTCGTTTTGTTGCTCGTCGTGGCCGCATCCGAGAACTCCATTCCGACAATGGGACTGCTTTCAAGGGAGCAGCCAATTCACTCCATCGCATATATGCTATGTTGAAGCTCAACGACAATGATCGAGATTCGATCTTTAGTTGGTGCGCAGGTCATGAAATCCAATGGAAATTTATTCCCCCACGCGCTCCACATTTTGGAGGATTGTGGGAGGCAGCCGTAAAATCTTGTAAGCATCATCTTTTGCGAGAAATCGGTTCCACATCACTTAGCCCTGAGGATATGAACACATTGCTTGCACAAATCGAAATGTGTTTGAATTCTCGTCCTTTGACTCCGATTCCGACCGATTCAGCTGACCTTGAAGTGTTAACTCCAGGTCACTTTCTTGTTGGGTCAAACCTGCAAGCAGTCCCGGAGGTGAACATTGTCGAAACACCGAATAATCGTCTGGACCACTGGCACAGAACACAACAGCTGTTTCAGCGTATCTGGAACCGATGGTATCCGGAATATCTTTCTCAACTACAATCACGTGCCAAGGACGGATGCAATACACCGGTGAAAATTCAACTCGGACAGATTGTGATAATAAAGGACGAAAACTTACCAGCAGCGCAATGGCCTCTGGGTCGTATCATCAAACTCCATCCCGGTAAAGACGGAATAGTTCGGGTAGTTAGTATGAAAACTGCCACTTCAGACAGCGTAGTACGACCAGTCGCCAAAATCGCCCTACTACCGTCATCAACCTACACAGACGATCCCCAATGAGCAAGCAGAAACTACAAAGATCGGTAGAGCAGTCCGAAACTTGCTCGACGCCTATCTGAACAGCAATCAGGTGATTAGCGTTCCAACATTTCTATTGTCTCCTGTGCGTTCTACCGGGTCTTTTATTTCACAGCTCATCATTCTACTTATCGCTTCATTGTACAAGTTCGAACTTCGTTCATTCATCTAATCAGTGTACTGAATGAGACGATTCATGCACCATCCGACCGATGTGTGAGATCAACGATCGTGTGAGACGTCCCGTCATCGTGTTCGTTTTCCCGAATTTCGCCGATTCCAAGAAGAGAGAGATCGTTGTATGAGAATAAGTATTGTGAGATATTGAAGCAGTGTGACTGTTTCAAGGTGGCCGGAATGATCGCTATGCTTATCATAGTTTCCAAATCGCTAATTGTAAATTTGTAAATAGTAGTCTTAGTTGTTCTAGTCATAAGCAAATTTGAATTCCCCAACAATTTGAATTCAACCTGAAATTATAATTGTATGCGACACTGTGAGATCAGATCATTCTCTCGATCGCTTCAAAGCAACAACAGAGTTAAAATCCAGACAGTTGCAAATAAATAGCAGATGCGTTCGGTAACTAACCCGTGTTTGTTATTCCCGCCTTTGTCCTTTCGAACAGTTAAATAGAATGGAGTGTAGTGAAACCAAGTGACTCCCGCGCCTATTTTATTAAGCAGATCCGACTCGATCCACATTACCGGCAGTTTCCTTCGGTCGAAACAAGCTTTGCGTGCAAGCTTTTCGTGCGAGTTGTGAATCGACTGTGAGTGCGATTCGGGACATCAAGTCTCACGGTGAAAGAGTGTGAAGACATTTTTTTTTTTTTATTAAATCATTTATTTGTACAGGCTCAATCGAATCAACTTTACAGAGCCAAGTTTTCATATTTATATACATCAATTATCTTAAAACTAATGTTAAGGGGATAGAACCGATTACTCGCGGCCGTCTCGAGGTTAATAGGAATAACAATTGTATGGATGGGAAGATAGGCGGGAATTTGAAGTGTGGTTTACAAAGCACGTTTATTTTAAATTCGGAATTGGATAAAAACTTATAACTATACAACTTTAGGTTTTCTTTTGACTTTAACATTTTTGAGAATGAGAAAAAAAAACACACACACAAACACAGAGAAAAAAAAAACTTAAAGTAAACATACAGGTTAAACTAACTACAATCTAAGGCTAATGTTAGTCAAAAACACATAAATGAGTTTCATAAACTCCAGATCACGTATAGCCAAAATATCTCGAACCGGTACATTGGGTTGTCTACCTCGAGCCCGAAGGGGATCATAAAGCTCAGATCTGACTCCACGATGCTCAGCACATGACCAAATAATGTGATCTGCGTCCTGGTAACCTTGTCCACATTCACAGAGATTGCTGTCGCTCAGCCCAACACGGTATAAATGAGCGTTCAAAGAATAATGATTGGACATGAGGCGAGACATCACACGAATGAAGTCTCGACCCACATCCATCCCTCCAAACCAAGATTTCTTCGACACCTTTGGGATGATAGAATGTTGCCATCGCCCCAAATCTCCTTTACTCCATTTATACTGCCAGCTGACGAGTGACTGTTGACGAAAAATAGTAAAAAATTCATTGAAGGCGATATGTCGATCATAAATATCGCCTTCTATAGCGCCCACCTTTGCAAGCGAGTCCGCTTTCTCATTGCCCAGAATTGAACAATGAGAAGGGACCCATACAAAGGTGATGATAAAATAACGCGAAGATAAAGCACTTAGAAGCTCCTGTATTTTCATGAGAAAATACGAGGAGTGCTTTACCGGCCTCAAAGAGCGAATAGCCTCTATAGAACTGAGACTATCCGTGAAAATGTAATACTGATCCGGTGTTAGTGAGGCAACAATTTCTAGCGTAAAGTGTATTGCCGCTAATTCAGCAACATATACGGAACAAGGAGCTTGAAGTTTACGATTGGCGCTATAAATTTCATTAAATATACCAAAGCCTGCTGACTCCTCTATCAATGATCCGTCAGTGAAGAACGATTTAGTGGAATCAACTTGGCCAAACTTTGCAGCAAATATCACCGGAGCAATCATAGGACGATTTTGCTCTGGGATTCCATGAAGCTCCTGCTTCATGGATAAATCAAAATGAACCGAATTATCGAAATCGGAGAAGCAAACACGATTGGAAATGTTCGGCGAAGGGCTGACATCCTGTGTTATGTACAAATGGTACAAAGTCATGAAGCGAGTTTGAGGATTCAACTCGAGAAGCTTCTCAAAATTTTCGATTACCTGGGGGTTCATTACTTCACACCTGGTGAGGAGCCGGAGAGATAACTCTGTAAACCGATCCGAGAGTGGCAACATGCCGGCCAGCACTTCAAGACTCATGGTGTGAGTCGAGTGCATGCAACCTAACGCGATACGAAGACACCGATATTGAATACGTTCCAGTTTTATGATGTGCGACCGAGCCGCTGACTGAAAACAAAAACTACCGTATTCGATAACCGACAAAATCGTTGTCCGGTACAACGTTAGAAGATCTTGCGGATGCGCTCCCCACCAGGTCCCGGTAATTGTTCGAAGAAAGTTGATCCTTTGCTGGCACTTTCGCTTCAGATACTCAATGTGGGATCTCCAGGTGCACTTTGAATCGAACCAGACCCCAAGATATTTAAAGGACATTGAATGAGTTATCGGCTTACCCCAAATTTGAAGCTTCGGTTGTGCTGGGTTATGCTTCCTTGAAAAAACTACCAACTCTGTTTTCTCCGTAGAGAATTCGATACCTAGCTCTAGAGCCCAAGTAGACAAATTGTCTAAGGTGTCCTGTAAAGGTCCTTGCAGATCGACCCCATTGGGTCCCGTGACAGACACTACGCCGTCATCCGCAAGTTGTCTCAACGTACAGTTGTCATTTAGACAACTGTCAATGTCTTTGACATAAACATTATACAAAAGAGGGCTTAAACATGATCCCTGGGGGAGACCCATGTAGCTAAATCGGGAAGCTGTAGAGGTTCCATGAGAGAAGCTCATATGTTTCTCTGACAGCAAATTGTACAAAAAATTATTCATTAATGGTGAAAAGCCACAAGCATGGAGTTTATCTGAAAGAACTTCAACAGATACTGAATCAAAAGCCCCCTTTATGTTCAAGAATACAGAAGCCATTTTGTTTTTTTTTGCAAAAAATAACTGAATTTTTGGGGAAAGCAACGCGAGCGAGTCGTTCGTTCCCTCCCCCCCGGGGAAAATATTTTGAGTATGTAAAAGCGGTTTTTTCGTCTCAACCCTTTTGCCGAGGGGGGAGGGGTTTTTTTTCCCACAAACTTTTAAAAAAAAAAAACATCGCGATGGGTCGATAGGAGTTGTGGTCAGACGCGGGTTTACCAGGAAATGTGTGTGAAGACATTGCGTGCAGTGAAAATATTGGTCCAGCAGTGTTTTTTTTTTGGGCGGATTATTCAATCCGATGATTTGTGGCTCCGTTAGCAGAACTAACGGGTAGAAAATCCTCCGGTGGCCGGCAAATAGAGCCCACGCTCGAACAGTTGCTTTTCAAGCAACGCCATGGTGAGCCGATGCGTGGTAATGAAAATTCGATGAGCTCAAGAGAAATTTCAATCAAGCATACTCTTTAGTTGGCAAATTAATTTGGTCGTCCTGAAAAGACCGGGTCTTAGTTGTTGACGGAGGGAACATGGTTCGCTATTGAAATTTTCTTCTCGGTCTTCTTGGGCAGCAGGATGGCATGAGTGTTTGGCAGCACGTAATACTACGATAAAATTTGACATTTACAACGTCTTCCACTCGAGATTGTACAGACTGAACTTTGACCAAAGAGCGAATTACAACGAACAACTTAATAACCTAACACTCAGTGGATTAGACTGGACATTTTCGTTTTGCAAAAAGTTCCACAGGCTGGAGCGGGAATCGAAACCTCACTTCAAGGCAACCGCTTGAACGACGGGCGACGCCGCTAACCACTTGACCACGAAGATGATGTGGGCGATTGATTTGGCCATTCTCTCCGGGACGCGGATTTTTAAGCAACGCCATGTTGAACCGGTGCGTTGCAATGAACATTTCAATGATCTCAAGAGAAATTTCAATCAAACATACTCTTTAATCGGTAAATTGATTTGATCGTCCTGAAAAGAGCGGATTTTAGTTGTTTACGGAGGATACATGGTTCGCGATTTAAATTATCAGCCTTCTTGGTCTGCAGGACGTTTGGCAGGACACCACTCTGTGAAATGGTCACACTGGAGAAAAGTTTTTTCAGCTCCTCGTCGTTGCGGATGGCCAGCTGCAGGTGACGTGGGATGATTCTGGTCTTCTTGTTTTCACGGGCGGCGTTTTCTACCAACGTGCTCCGAAAACACGTCTGTCGCATACGAATGCACAGCGAGAACTGATGATTGGTCGGTCGTCCTCACATGTTTGATAATCGCTGGCACGGTAACTGTGGCAGTATGAACCAATCAGAGCGAGGCGCAAACATGATGTCATTTTCGACCAATAGCTTTGTGCGTTTAGGCATTTTTCTTTGAAGTACTTTTCAATTAGTTTAAACAAATGTAATGAATTTAGTTTTCAACCGGGATCCAGCTTTGATGTTCTACCTTTCGAATGAAATACTTATCGTAAAATTTCTGTGAGCCAGAGAGGAGATATTATCGTTCAAAGTCTCCAAACCCGCGTAACGCTTGCGATTTCATAAATTTTAGAACGGCGCCTCTGTATAGGAATAGAAAAGAGAGACGTAAGTCCTACGTCAAAACCATGACTTGTTGTGCCACTATTCTTTCCTTTTGAGACGAATATTCTCATAACGCCCAAATAATATTCAGCATTGATCGATTGGCCTTCCGGAAGGAATTCCGAGTGTACCACACCTTGGCTATTGAAGAAAACAGTCAGCATAACCTTGATTTTTGATCGACTTTGACGCGGTTTTTTGGGTTTCGGCTCATTTTGGAATCGCCATTCCGATTATTGCTGGACTGTTTCGACGTCGTACTCGTAGACCCAAGTTTCGTCACCAGTTATGATGTGCTGGATGTCCGTATCACTCATTGTGAGCATTTCCTTAGCGACAGAAAATTCAACAATTTTGGAACAAGACGCGCGGACACACGTCTCATGCCTAAAACATCGTGTATTATGCTGTGAACGGATCCATTTGATATGTTGAGCTCATCAGCTATATCTCTCTCGGTCACAGGGTGATTTTGCAGCACAATTTTCTTCACTTTTTCGATATTTTCCTCATTTATTGATGTTGCTGGACGACGATCATGAGGCAGACTTTCAACTGATGTACGACCCTCTTTGAACGACTTATACCAATCAAACACACGTGCACGCGATAGAGCAGATTCCTCATAGGCTTTCTGCAACATTGTGCATCCGAAGCACTTATTTCGTTGAAATAACAAAATTTCAAACTAATTCTTTGCTCAACGTTTGATTCCATAGTAAAATTTGAAAAACACACTGGAGGTTGACTTGTTTATAGTGCCGTAAAAAAATCGTTGTTGGTTTTATAAGGAATATAACCATCCCTTCTTATGAATTTTGCTCCATACTGCACTTTCGTGATCTTCATCTTTCTGGGCTATGCTATTCAACGCTAGTATATAGCACGCGAGACGAACCGAAATGATTTCATAAGGGACGAATGGCCAGGTGTCAGTGGCCAGAAATTTTATCATTGTAATGGGTAGACATGAAAACCAGTAACTGCCCAATTATCAGGTCTTGCATGACTCTGTCTCACATACCATAACCGGACGGACTGTGGTGGGTGGAAAAAGCTATGTTCGGACCAACAGCTGAGAGCTCGTGTCGAAAACTGAAATCATTTCGGTTCCTCTCTCTTCATTCAGGACTATGCTATCAACGCTAGTATATATTTAGCACACTAGCGTTGATAGCATAGCCCTGAATGAAAAGAGGCAAGAAAATACAGTACGAAGCAAAATTCTAAAAAAGGGGCGGCCCTAAGTTATAAAATCAGACACCGGCAACAAAGCAAAACTATTTTGCAGCTGAAGGGTGGGAGTAGTTCTATATTCATCATGGAATGAAACGACAATTTAAAAAACCCGGATAGGAAAAAACATATGTTCAACCTGTTCATACGAAGATTTGTATGGGAGCAAAAGTAGGTCATTTTTAAGTAAAAAAAATCAGTGGGGTTGTGTACAAGACACGACCGGTTGACGTAGACTACGTAAAACCAAGTGATGCATTATAATGTCAGGGAAATTCTGTGTGGCTATTATTAGCGTTAAAATGGTTTCAATTAATCGTGCCGGTCGCTAACCCTTACCGATAGAAGCAGTTTAAGTCACAATATGACGGGTGCGGCTCTTAAGGGACATTAGACCAGCGTTTTGAAGCCAGTATGTAAGAAAATTCTATTGTACGCTCTTGAGATATTATTTGGTGGCCCTGAAAAGGGCCGTTTGGTTTTATGAAGTAAGTATGTGGGAAAATTCTCTTGTATACTCTTTATAACTCTTTGGTGGCCCTGAAAAGGGCCGTTTGGTTTAAATGATGACACGGCCAAGGTTGCACGTTTTACGATGGACTATCTTTAAGACCTAGAAGATAGTTGAGGATCTGCTAGGGAATATAAAATTATTAAATTAATGATAGTTTTAACTAGTTTTAACCCACCCCCCTTCAAACATCATTGAGTCGAAAACTTTCGATGTATATGGATATCATTAAGGATTCTTGTTCGAACGAATTTCAGTAAAGTTTATTTATTTCATTGCTCCGCGCATTTGTTTATATTATCGCTCCGGGCATTCGGCTATATTCGGTATACTATACGGAATATAAAGCTACTTTATAACATCTAAATGACTTTCTCATGTAATCAATCGGCCATTCCATTTCAAAACATTAAAATTGCCACTATATTCATTTAGTTATATAGTTGTTGGTATGAATAAGCCCTTCGAAAAATACACAACCGCTCACTTTTACTTTTCCATTGAAAACTTTTATATTCTACATTTAATATGTGATGAATACATTAGGCCATAGTTGGGAATATAAGGTTAAATGCGTACCTAACATATGGTCTAGGGTTTTCTTGTGAAATTATTATTCATGTTTCTATGTGAATATCAGGTAAATTAGTGAATCCATTATGGCTAAAACGTTAAGGAAGTCGAAATATATATAAATATATTAGATCTCGCAGAAGCAAGAGAGTGAGTTTTATAAAATATCATTATTCTTTGCAATGGGTATGGGAGAAAAGGTTAGTTAATATATGATAAATTCTTATAAATATAAAATAAAAACCTGAGAAAATAATCGCGCATTACAATATGTTCAGCGCATTATTTGTATCGATATCATTTGTAGGTTCGTATGATGTAAAAGCACGCGGCGCATGTCATCACCAGAATACAATTAATACTGTGTTGAAATTTATTAAGACAGGGAGCCCAAAGCGATTCGTAGAGAGATATTCAATTGCTATGATGACATGCACTTTGTCAAGTTGATTTTAATTTAATAGATACCAATTTTCTACCTCGAATTGAAGGACGCTCTCCAGCGTCCCAACTAGTTGTTGGCAACGCATTACCTCTTGCTGGTTTCAATTTCGCCCGATAACTGCGAGCTCGCTCGGCATCGGTGCATGGTCATTTCCCGTATGTTCGCTCTTTATGCGTTGCCTGAATCTGCGCAAGCGTTTTGGATCAAATCGGTTAGGCATTCTCACTTTCACTATGTTTCTCAAAAAGTGTTTCTTCCTAGAGGTAGGACTCTATCCAACGCGAATCGTTAACACAACAGAACAACTGTTCATAACACACTACTAATTGGAATTTCAGAGAATGTTGGTTTGGAATATCATGTTCGACATCGAAAATGGTGTCCGTGATAGGGAATTTGTGTGGTTTAAGGTATGCGACGAAGGGAAAACAAGGTTTGCAAATACCACTGGCTGCCAATCGAAAATTTGAAACGAAAATCTCAATCAAACAAACTCTCAAGAATTTTAAATTGAAAGTAGCAAAGATGGATTTGTATCTGGTAGGATTTTTCGGTGAAAATAAATCAAAGCACCGGCAGGCTTTGATTTATTTTCACTGATTTTATGGATCCGCTGCATAGCACACTGTTGCCTAGTAACGACTTGGCAAAATCCAATATGACTGCCAATCGACCGAAATGTAAGATAAACTCTTATTCAAATAACTCTCTTAAATTAGAAATTGAATTGATTTATTGATTCATCGCGGGTTGCGCCAACCAGCTAGGAAAAAAAATTCACCGACGGAGAATTATCCTGCTCGCCTGCTCGCGGGAGGCTCTCCCGCAAACAGTAGCGTTTTTGCAGTCGTGACGAACAAATCGGCACTAGATTAAATGGCGCACAAACCGAACGAAATATTAATTTCATTCTTATATAAACAACTCTCTGAACTAGATTGGTTGTCCTCAAAAGGACAGATTATTTATTAGTGGGTTGCGCCAACCAGCTGGGTAAAATTTTCCCGACGGCTCGCCCTCCATGGAGGCGTTTTTGCAGTTGCGGCGAACGAATCGGCACCATATTAGGCGCACAAACCAAACGAAATAAAAGTTTAATTCTTGTAAACAACTCTTTTAATTAAATTGGTTGTCCTCAAAAGGACAGATTATCAATTTATGGATTGCGCCAACCAACTGGGTAAAATTTTTACCGACGGCTCGCCCTCCATCGAGCACCGAACTAAATTTAAGATTACACACTTAGAAAATCTTACAGTATTCGGTAATTTTTTACCGAACTTTAAACAGCTGAACGTTCGGTAATCTGATTTTCCGGATTTCGGTGAAATATTACAGTATTCCGGTAAAAAAATTACCGGAACTTGTCAAATTTTACCGAAATCCGGTAAATCGGATTACGGAACGTTCAGCTGTTGAAAGTTCGGTAAAAAATTACCGAATACTGTAAAATTTTCTAAGTGTGTAGTTCTTTAATAAACAACTCTTTTATTTTTGTTTACTGTCCTCAAAAGGACAGATTATTTCCACCTACTGCTGCTCGACCCCAAGGACGCTTTCCCCCAAACAGCAGCGTTTTCGAAGTCGCGGCGAAACAATCGCCATGATGAGGTAAGATGGCGGCTTGCACAAACCGACGCGATTGTGCGCCCCCATAATCCGCCATTTTACCACCACCAGCTGCCTCTGCGACCAGCTCCGCTGCCGGACGAATGAAGCAGCTGCGACCAGCTGCGACCAGCTGCCTGTGACCAGCTCCGCACAGCTTCAATGCTGCCAAACGAATGATGCAAATTTTTCCTAAGTGTGCGTTTTATACCGTTCTCAGCTGCATGCGAGACGTACATGGAGAGATGAATGACATGATTGGTTAAAGTCCCTCTCTAATACAAAGAAGAAGAAGATGATGCAAGACGTTCCTTGCTTCGATTTGAAAACTGTGATAGGAAATTTGGTAAATGTACTCTGCAAAATGACATTATAATACATCACCTTATATTTGCGTTATTTTCAATAGTTTACTATTGTTTGAGAATAATGTTTGACAATTGAATTAAAGCGTGGTAAAATTTCCGCCCGATTGAGGAAGAAATCATGTAAATCTATCGTGGATTATTTGAGTTATTCGCGTACAGAACGTACGGTTTTTCGTGACGGTCGCAATATTTTAGATTTTCATTTGACACCCTACCCTTGCCGTAAGACGTAGTCTACGTCAAAATTGAACTACTTATACTAATAGCACTTAATTGTTATTTCAATGCAAACATTTTGTAAGATTTTCTGATCAAATGGTGTATGATTGAAGTCATTGTGTTCAGTTGGACGAGAGTTATTAGCGTTCAAAAACCTTTCACTTTAGCGTAACGCTTTAATTTTTTTAAATTTTTAAACGACACCCGGTATAGAAAAGAGAAATGTAGTCCTACGTTAAAAGCTTTGGAACAAATCGTGCTCAAATTTGACATATAAACGTATAGTAGTCCTACCAATCTAAGAAAAAAAAATTGACGAAATGTCATCAGCAGACCGTTTTATTCATAAAGTCTCGTTCATATTTGAGCAGAAGGTAGTACCAAAAAAACAAAAACAATTATACATCGGCTTCGTAAGGCTCAATCGGGCCTACCGAATAAATGAACTAGTGAAAAAACGAAAGGGTGAGTTATGTCAGTGACATAACTGCAATGTTGACGTAGGACTGCTTGTTTATGTGAACAAATTGATGTCATTGAATTTCATAAATTTCTACTATATTTTATTCAGTCTAAAGGACCATGAAACCCTATGCTATTAGTGTGAGGCTTCACTATTGGTTCTTCACGAAAATTTATAGAAACTGCAGTTCAGGTCGAATTAACTGTTAATAATATTTTGTTTGTTGAATTTTCAACGTGCTTGTAAGTGTTCAATGGATCCTGTGTTTAAATTTACACTCAACATACAGCGAATTACAACGAACAACTAACCTAACACCCAGTGGACCAGTATGGACAGTTTTGTTTTGCGAAAAGTTCCATTGGCTAGAGCGGGAATCGAACCCTCACTTCATGTCAATCGCTTGAACGACGAGTGACGCCGCTGACCACTTGACCACGAAGATGACGTGGGCGAATGATTTGGCAATTTTCTCCGGGATGCGGCATTTAAACAACGCCATGTTGAACCGGTTCCCGGTAATGATAATTTCGATGAGCTCAAGAGAAATATCAATCAAACATACTCTTTAGTCGGTAAATTGATTTTATCGTCCTGAAAAGAACGGATTTTAGTTGTTTACGAAGGGAACATGGTTCGCGATCGAATTTTTTTCGCGGTCATCTTGGGCTGCATGACACCACTATGTGAAAGTCCCACGGAGAAAAGTTTGTTCAGCTCTCGTCGTTGCGGATGGCTAGCTTCAGGTGACGTGGGATTCCTGCTGCTAGGAAGTAGAGTGCGCTGCAGCTTAGAGCTATAAGTATCACTGATAGCTGCTTGCCTTCTTTTATTTCAGCTTTTTGGTTGGGTTTACATGGGATTTCAGTATTCAAGTGATGCAGGTTTACCTTTTCATCTTTGATGGTTTGATTAATTAATTAATATTCTAAGTTGCTAGCCTTCAAGGCTTGCTTGAGTATATACCACCTTGGTGGAGTTGGTTTGATTTGAAATTGGAAAAAAGACTACTTAAAACCTACTACACTCGACATTCGACAACAGCAACAGGACCCCTCGCTCCTTCAAGCGACCTAACCACCCCGAAGCAACACTCTGAACACTGTGAAACAAAAACAAACAACGCTCAAAATGCCGCCTCAGAGCGATCAAGCCACCCAAAAGAGCGAAAAGGCCTGTTTCAGTTATCGAACATCGAGTGTGTGTACAAACTACTTCTATCTTAACCTACTATTTACACTAATCCTACTATTTACATTTAACTTACTATATACAGGCTGCTGAAGAGAGCATGCTCAGAAGTGCTACATTTCTGCAGAAGTTTGTTTGGGATTGTGGCTATTTTCTCATCTATTTTTAAAATGTTTGCCTCCTGGTGGAGGTCTGTGATCCTGATATCATGAGGACGATCCAGGATCATCCTCAGAGCACGGTTTTGGGCGACTTGGACCTTGTTCCTGTGGGTCTGCGCGCATGATTCCCACAACGGCGCAGGTGCTATGATTTGTTCGTAGACGGCCAGTTTGTTTGTCTTAGAGAGGTGGGATCTGCGACAAATCAGCGGATACAGGCACCTAACTAGGGCGAAAAACTTAACTACGACCCTATCTACATGCGAGCGGAAGAGGAGCTTTTCATCAAACATCAACACTAGGTAGATGACTTTGGCCGTCCACTCAACCCTTGTGCCATCCATGATAATGGTGCAATCCGAGGGGACTTGTGTTTGTCGGAATATCGGTGCAGAAACATTATTGTTTGGGTTTTGCAGGCATTAATTTTGATTTTCCAGGCATAGTCAGCAAAGGTGTCTAGGGATCGCTGGAGTTTGGTGGTGATTTCAAGGGCCTTTCGGCTCTTGACGGCAATGACTGTGTCATTTGTAAACAGAAAGAACACGCATCCGTCGCCGAGAGGGGGAATGTCTGAGGTGTAAATGCTGTAAAGCAGGGGGCCTAGGAGGCTGCTCTAAGGAACTCCTGCAGGGATGGAGAAGGTGTCTGAGAGACAGTTATTTACCGATACCCTAAACGACCTTTGCTGGTGGTAGTTAAGGGTGATTTTGATGAGATGGAGAGGAAAGTTGAAGTTACAAAGCTTGTACCCAAGTCCGTCGTGCCAGACATTGTCAAACGCCTTCTCGACGTCTAACAATGCCATGGCTGTGGACTTGGATACAGCTTTGTTGCTTCGAATGTGGTTCATCACCCGTACTAGTTGATGTGTGGTGGAATGGCCTTCCGAAACCCAAACTGCTCCGGAAGAAGGATGTTGTGTTCCTCGATTAACTCAAGCAGACGGTTGAGAATTAGTTTCTCGAACAATTTGTTCAGCGCTGGGAGGAGGCTGATTGATCTATAACTTGTGGGTGAAGTTGGATCTTTGCCGGGTTTGTGGATTGGGATGATTTTTTGCCGGGTTTGTGGATTGGGATGATGACTCAGTAAAGAGTAGACTTTGATGGTAAGTCTTTTAAGTATTAAGTTGAATACTCCGTCAAACCCAGGAGCCTTCATGTTTTTGGAGAACTTCAGTCCTGAGGAAATTTGTTCTACGGTGATTCTATCGGTGATTCTCGGTCGATGTCCTCAACGGTGTCGAGGGGCGGATTCTCGTCGACGTTGTTGTCTACCGTTCGTCCGAACGTCGCCCAGTTGACGTGGTGGTAGTCCTTTCGGGGGGCTAGGTCCACGTTGACACCAACTTCCGCCACCACCGGTTGGTGGTCGGAGCTGAGGTCGTTGTGAGGTCGGTGTTAGTCAGGAAGGTGTCCAAGGTGGATGGGTTCCCCGCCCGCGAGATGAATTTTGGTTCTTCTGGGAACTGCAGCGTGTACATTTCGAGCTGGGCATGGCCGAATAGCAGACTTCCATTCCGGTTCCACCGATAGTTTTGCCAAGTTTCATGCCGGGCATTGACGTCCCCGCCTATGACGAACCGGGAAGTGGTCCGAGCGATGGCGGCCAGGTCGTTCTTGA
This sequence comes from Aedes koreicus, assembly GCA_024533555.2. Classification (NCBI taxonomy): domain Eukaryota; kingdom Metazoa; phylum Arthropoda; class Insecta; order Diptera; family Culicidae; genus Aedes; species Aedes koreicus. Next base: position 62,377 of record JAHHFK020003389.1, read on the forward strand.
ATTTCGAAGCCGTTCCGTTGCTGTCAGCACACTGCCGAGGGCAATAGACGGCGATGAATCGGATGCTTGCGGAAGTTGTTTCCACCTCCACACTCAACGCTTCGATGACAGAAGTATGAATGTGAGGTAGTATGTGGTACTTGAGTCCTTTCTTCACGACGACCGCAATGCCACCGCAATATTGTTGGCGGGAGGCGGCGGCCTACGTCTTGCTTGAAGTGCTGGGAATTGAGCTTCAGTGAGCGCCGGTGGGGGGGGGGGGGGAGGCACTCTCCTTGTTCTTCTTCCTTCCCAGTTGGTTGCTGGTCGATGCTTGCTTGTGGATATGCTTGAAGTCCTCGCGCTTGGGACACTGGCAGTCGGAACCTTGGTGAGCGCCACCACAGTTGGCGCATTTGTATTCCACAGTTTCGGATCCCATCGATGGGCAGTTGGATGTGGCATGTTCTTCGGCGTAGGTACTGCACCGGGGCTTGATGTTGCAGTTGCGGGTAACCTGTCCGATGTTGAAGCACCGCTGGCACTGAGTGACGTCACGACGGCCGCCTCGGTCTAGTTCCCACCGGCAGATGACAGATCCGATGATACGAATGGCTTGCAGCCCGCTGAGGGTCACTGTTCTCTTTTTGAAATGAACCAGGAAAAGGCAGTCCGGGCTTTAGGCAGAGGCTTGTTCCTCCTCTTGATCTGGTAGACGGCGAGTGGAGCTAGCTTGTACCGATCCTTCAGCTCGTTCTCGATCGACTTGGGATCGATGTTCGGTAGGCCCCTGATGACTGCCTTGAAGGGTTTCTCACCAGGGATGTCGTGGGTGAAGAATTCCGCCTTGGAATCCTTGAGGAACGACTTCGCTAGGTCAAATTCCGCTTGGGTGTGCAGAATGACCTTGGTGCCGATGCCGGTGAGTTTGAACTCCGCCTTGACACCCAGCGACGTAAAGTCGCTGAATAATTTGCCTAGAGGCACCGATTTCACCACCAGTGGTGGCAGTTTAACTTTCGTCGCACCTGTCTCGGTGGCCTTAGGGTCCTCTATAGTGGAACCGAAATCTCCGACTTCGCTTGTGTTCGTTGCTGTACTTTGGCTTGCTTCGCTGGCCACGTCCGATTGGCACTTCTTCTTCTTCTTGCGGTTGCCCTTGGATGAGGCTTGGTCCTGCTTGGCAGGGCTACGATGGCCCTTTCCTCGCTTTCTCGACATCGTCCGAAGACGTCTTCTTTACTTTCAACTGTTTTTTCCGAACAAAAGCGCGTGACGATACAGAAGCGAAAAACACGTCCGAACGTGTCGCTTGTACGGTACTGAATTATAGCTGCTTGCCATGCCGGGCCCGTTTTATATATTGGCATCGGGTACCATTAATGACAAGAAGGGGGTAACAACGAAGGCAATGCGAATCAAATTTTACAAAAGGGGACGGGCCTCAGTTGTTACGCCAGACATCAGCGTGGAAATGAAATCATTAGTTTTCATTAGGGCGACAGCGGTTTCGGAGGTTAAATTCGCATCTTCTCAACTCAGGCAACAGAAAAACAGCCCCTTGTCAAAACCCCATCCAAAGAGTTGAGATATGGACACACTTACTTCTGAAACTGCAAAATAATTAGAGCAATATTGATCAGAAAAATTAGAGCTCACATATGATAACTACCAGCAACCAACCTAATCTTTTATCTGCAACTAATCCATTATGTACCTATGTATAACTAGGAACTAAACGAACCTAACCCACACACTTAGAAATTCTGAATTTTACACGAGACGTAATTCATGTTCGTAAAAAGTCGGGGAACGGAAAGAAAGATTTCGTGTAAAATTATGTCTCCTTGAAGTGGCACATACGCAATTCGACGAAAGATGTGTTTGATTAAATTTATTTTCTCATCTCTTTCAACTCATTCTTATGTACTAAAGGACGCTTGCATGTGTCGGTCTCAGGGGACAGACATTTACATGACATTTTGGTAGTGTGCACTCCCTACACTGAATATGTGTACACATGGTCGGTCTGCCGTGTTGCAGTACAACTCGAATTAGCTGTTAATATTTCGTTTATTAAATGTCCAACGTGCTTGCTAGTGTTGACATGGCGAATAAAGATTTATATATGGATACTAAATAAACATTTTGGCCATTTTTTCCGGGACGTGGCTTTTCAAGCAACGCTATGTTGAGCCGGTTCGTGGTAATGAAGATGTCGAACAGCTCAAGAGAAATTTCACTCAAACATACTCTTTAATCGGTAAATTGATTTAATCGTCCTGAAAAGGACGGATTTTAGTTGTTTACGGAGGGAACATGGTTCGCGATTGAAAGTATCAGTCTTCTTGGGCTGCAGGACGTTTTGCAGGACACCACTCTGCGAAATGGTCACACTGGAGAAAAGTTTTTTTTCAGCTCCTCGTCGTTGTGGATGGCCAGCTGCAGGTAACGCGGGATGATTCTGGTCTTCTTGTTTTCACGGGCGGCGTTTTCTACCAACGTGCTCCGAAAACACGTCTGTCGCATACGGATGCACAGCGAGAACTGATTGGTCGGTCGTCCCCACATGTTGGATAATCGCTGGCACGGTTACTGTGGCAGTATGAACCAATCATAGCGTGGCGCAAATATGATGTCATTTTCGACCAATAGCTATGTGCGCTTAGACATTTTTCTTTGAAGTACTTTTTAATTAGTTTAAACAAATGTAATGAATTAAGTTAGCATCAGGGATTTAGCTTTGATGTTCTACTTTTCGAATGAAATACGTATCATAAAATTTCTGTGGGCCAGAGAGGAGATATTATCGTTCAAAATCTCCAAACCCGCGTAACGCTTTCGATTTCAAAAAATTTAGAACCGCGCCCCTATGCAGGAATAGAAAAGAGAGACGTAAGTCCTACGTCAAAAGGGTTACCCTGTTCTGCCAATGAAAAGAGTGAGACATGGTGTAGGTAGTCCGGTGGTGTAGGTCATGATTGAATGGCTGATGATTTAGTTAATTATGATAGGTTATGTGTCCCTTGACTCAGCCTATTTTGCAACTATCGATTACATTTTTTATTATAACTCAGAAAGTTTTTTAGCTGTCAGATATTTTCGAGGGATATGGCTTTAATGTCGATCTATAAGCACAAAATTGGGTCTATTAATGGATGCAACTTCGTCCCATTCGATGGATATTTATTACTAAACGCAGTCTTCGTACGGTTTTTTTCTTTTCTAATTTTATGAATTAAGGCATTCCCAGCTGTACTCGCTTTACTTAACACAAAATTTCACAAAACAATCTAAAATAAAACTGCTTCGAAACACTTAAGTGATGTTAATATATGATTTATTAGCCATTCAATGATGAAAACATTATAATTCAATGTACAATGATTTTGTTCCTTCGGTTTGTGTTTAGATGAGCCACTTTAATATATACAACCGCAAACTCATGCATTGCCACTTAAAATTTTACCAACAACAGCCTTTTTACTACTTTATTGATACAACAGGCCATAGTTGGGAACATACAAAAAATATGTCCCCAACATTGGGTCTACGACTTTCATGTAAAATCATTGTTATTTTTGCTATGCGAACAGTAAGTTTGTAACGTGTTACTATTTTCTGCATATCTAGACTGCATTACTCGGTTTATGGATTCAATTAAGCCAAATTTAGATCAATGAAGATCGTGGAGATATCTGTTCAGCTTAACCAGTGAAATCATGATGCCCCAAAAGTTCAAGAAATCGAAAATTACAAGGAAGTGAACAAATATAAGTTAATTAATATTGTCTCAATTGTTTTGGATTACATCGGTCATCCTAATAGCAACATGATTTGGTTGTTTATCGCTATATTAATGACATATTTGGTACATAGGCCGAATGAAGGTGATAAGCTAACATTACGTAGCTAACGTAGCAACTCCATCACAATAAGAAGCCTGCTGATAACGGAACGCACATCACAGAGCATGATGGAAGACCCTGAGCCCTCCAGCACAGTCGGGCCCTGCCGTTTTTCCTGTTCTACATTTTGCTCCGGCCATCCAAGTCGTTCTGTTCCTGTGCTTGGAATCGGTGACGGAATCTTCCAACTTGCTCGCTCAGGCAAGTATGACAGCTATATAGTTCCTTCGCAAGCTGAATCCCGTCCAATTCACAGAAATAGTATGCGCGACGCATCGGGCCGTCTATCAGATCCGCTACAATCTTCGATGATAGAGACGTCACACAGCATGTTTGAATCAGATCCAATTTGCAGCACTCATGATGTCTTCAGTCTGTGTCCATCCAATCTTTTACGATCTCCAGCAACGGAACGTTCATCAAAAAGCATGGTGGAAGCCCCCAAGCCATCTGACACAGTTGAGCCTCCATCGCCGTTTTCATCTCCTGCTGATTGTTCCGGCCATCCAAGACGTTCCGTTCCTGTGTTCGGAGTAGGCGAGGGGATCTTCCAACTTGCTCGCTCATGCAAGTATAATGATACTGGAGTATTATCGGGCCCTGAATTCTTTTCTATTTATAGCCACGACATCCCATTGTGTTGATCAGCACCACTATCAATCTCCGTCATCACAAGCAACGCAGATGAACGACTTATCTGACAACCGCATCTGGGTCTACTATCAGAACGTGCGAGGAGTTCGGACTAAAATTGACGACCTGTTCCTTGCTTCTGCTGGTTGTGGGTTTGACGCCATTTTTCTGACAGAAACTGGGCTCGACGATAGTATCAATTCCGTTCAGCTTTTCGGATCGGGTTTCAATGTATTCCGCTACGACCGTAATTCATTCAACAGCGATAAAACTAGTTTTGGTGGTGTGTTGATTGCTGTAGCGCAGGGTTATTCTTGCTCGCTTGTGAATGTCGAGCAAGGCAGTAAGTTGGAGCAAGTTTCCACGACAGCATCATATAAGCTCATATCTCATCCGTAAAAGAGCTGTGCGAAACAACCGACAGAGTTTTGGTATGTGGTGATTACAATCAACCCCGACTACAATGGTTATCCGTAGATAGTACGATCTGCCTTGCTGAAACAGCATCGCTGAATGCTGCTAGTACGGTTCTTCTGGATGGGATGGATTTCCTTAATCTAAGCCAACGCAATTTAGTTCAGAACGAACTTGGTCGCACGCTAGATTGAGTGTTCTATAATGATGAAGACGATGTGGAAATCGATGAGTCTGCTGTGACACTGTTGCCGATCGACACGCACCATCCTCCTCTTGTTCTGTCATTACCTGCCCCGCTGCAATTACCGATTCTCCCTAACCACACTGTGGATGATGAAGTTAGACCTCTCGATTACCGGAAATTTGATTACGCTTTTCTTATACAGTTTCATTATAATCTGGATTGGAACACGTTGATGAAATGTCAGAATGATTTTGTGGTGTTATAAAACATTGGCTGGCTTCGAATATACCTCTCAAAAGACGTTCAATTTTCCCTTCATGGAGTACTCCGCTGCTTCGCAAGCTAAAACGGTAACGGAATTCGGCTCAGCGAAAACTGAGACGATGCAAAACAGCTGATACTAAGCGGAAGTTCAAGCATGCAAGCACTGCTTTTTGTAGGCTCAACACTGCGTTGTACAAGACACATGTTTTAAAAGTGCAATGGAATTTGTGACGAAATCCTCGAAGGTTTTGGAGTTTCGTCAACAGCAAAAGGAAAAACTTCAGCATTCCGTCCAACATACGGCTAAGCGATAGAGAGGCTACCGGCGTCGCCGAAGCGACTGAGCTTTTGGCGGAGCACTTTGCTTCGGTGTTCGAACAAAGCGTAGCATGTGATGATGAAGCTGAGTCTGCTGCCAGTGATGTACCAACGGATTTTATAAATTTGACCACGTTCGTGGTAACTGAAGAAACGATTATTGCTGCGTCGAGAAAATAAAAAAAGTTCTGTTTCGCCTGGTCCGGATGGTATTCCTGCTGTGGTTTTTTGTCGTTGTGCAGCTGTCTTGGCTAAGCCCCTTGCGGTCATATTTACTCAATCTTTCCAGAAAGGTAAATTGCCGGTCTTATGGAAGCAATCATTCATGTTTCCGGTGTTTAAAGCCGGTGAGCGTCAAGATGCAAATAATTATCGTGGCATAACAAGTCTCTCAGCAGCGTCCAAACTGTTCGAAATTATATTAAGCCAAGCTGTCTTCACTAGTTCGAGAAGCTACATATCGACAGATCAACATGGATTCATTCCTGGAAGGTACGTGCATATCGGCGATGGAGCAAAATACACAAGTCGATATCATTCACACTGATCTAAAAGCTGCCTTCGACAAGATTGACCGTAACATACTTCTGTGTAAGCTTTCTAGGCTGGGTGCATCAGCATCACTTAAGGCTTGGCTGCATTCGTACCTGACTGACAGAACTCTTCATGTGCAAATTGATTCCTGTGTATCAAAGCCATTCACCAGTACGTCTGGCGTGCCTCAGGGAAGTAACTGGGTCCCCGACTAGAAGACAATATCAAAATTTTATCAGATTATGTTATGTTGTTACATTAAATTCTTCTAATAAAGTTTGATACAAATTTGATGCAGGATGTTGTTAAAATAACTCAATTCATATCAAAACATTCTCATGTCCCAACAAAAACATAACATATTTTGTTACAATTATTTAAAAAAATTACAGGTCAAGTTGTATGTTTCAGATTAAAATAAACTAGATTATAGCACCGTCTGATGCAAAACATAACTCAATAAGTTATTAATCATGTAATACATTGTAACATATTTATAACAAGATGTGATAAAGGCGATAAGTTTTGGTTATCTTTTCTATCGTAAAAAACACTAATAATTTTAGTTTTCTGCAACATTTATTCATTAAAAACAACAAATTGACAGGTTCAAATGTCAGAAGATCATTAACACGTTTAATTTTAATAAAAGTAAATCAGCACATTACGTCACAGACTACAATTTCGTGGTGGACGTACTTAAAATTTCTTTGAAATTCAAAATCAATATAAATATGAAATTACGCTATCAAATTACTTTAGAATATGCTTTAGTTCTATTAATTTAGTGACCTTGGAAACTCACTTTCTATATATTCGGCTATTTCCGGATAAAGACGTATTTTCTCTATAGTTTTAGTTTCTCGGCATGATTGCTCACGTCCCTTGCGACCATTGTGATTATTATACGACCAGTAACACATGTTCTGCAGTCCTTCGGGCAGATATCCAGCAGAAGCAATTTGATGAACATATAATCTCTTCCTGCAGCAGTTTCCGAAAAACTCTTCAATGTAGCTTTATCGGGAAATCCTACCTCTTCTGTGAAAACCACGTCCTGCGGCGATCCAAGCACTTTCGCATTCAATGAATCAGTTAACGACATGCAACGGATGTCGTAGAGTTTTCTTGCATATAATATGAGGATTTTCAGAGAAAATGTTTATAAACCTTTCCGTCCTTTTGTAAATTTTAGTGAGAATTATGAAATACTTACCACCTACTGACAGCTCAGTCGTGAGAGCTGGTGCAGTTAAACTTTTCTCAAAAGAGCACTCGCTGATCAAATCATGATCCGTGTCGACCATATCGATGTCTGGACGTACGATCTTCGAACTTACTGCGCTACTGCTACTATAAGTTTTCCTGTTTTGTAGGAAAGATTTTTGACCGGTAACCGCTGTTTGCGCTAGTTCACCTGTCGAAGTCGGTCTGGGTGCATGACTGTTTGAGATAAGAGCTTTTTTGACATCAGGAACCAAAAATTCACCTCCAGCTGTTTCCACCACTTCCAAAGAATTGGCCGTTTAATATTCACGCTGTTTTCATCTCCATCGCTTTCTGGTTCGAATTCCAGTCCCGTAGTAGGTTAGATCAGATGTCCAGCAGATGCTTGTTGTGGTCGTCGTCCAAATCAATCAACGGGACTTTAACTGCGAATCTATTTGCATGCTGTGGTCTTGCTTTCGATGGCTTCTGTGTCGTGGCTTTAACTGGTGATGCAGGTGGTACTGTTTCGGGTGCCCTTTCTTGAATTGGCCTGGCCTTAATGTTTCTCAATAGTCTCGACGACTATAAAAAAAGAGTTTGGGTTATATTTGAGGTTAGGCTAAAACAAAAAACTTTGCATTAAGGAGTGTATCGAATATAAGCTATCCACTTACATTTGCGTTGTACGCATGTATTTGTGATGGTTTTTTATGCTCTGAACACTGCATGCTGTGCGTTTGACTGTCAGCTTTCTTTTGTTTACTTGTTTGTGCGGTTCAAATTCTGCGTTTTCAAAATGTCGCGTATTGAAAAGGAAGTGAAAATTAAGGTTCTGGACACATGGCTAAGTGAGAAGGGTATTACTAGGCGAAAATTGGCGAAGCGGTTTGGAATTCATCATGCGAGTGTTAAAACCATCATTAATAAGTTTGGGGAACACTATTCTTTGGATGAGCTACCAGGAAGAGGCAGAAAACCCGGTTCTTCCAACCCGAAACTGGAGCAGAAAGTGGTATCTCTAATCATGAAGAACAAATCAATGTCAATACGTGATTTGGCCAAAAAAGCAGGAACGAGTGTCGGAATGATCCAGCGTATCAAGAGGCGAAACCACCTGAAGACCTACAAGAAGCAGAAAATCTCGAAACAAAGTGCAAAACAGAAGAAGCGAGCAGCAACAAGGGCCCAGAAATTATATTCGCGTCTTTTGCAGCGTCCGGATGCATGCGTTTTGATGGACGATGAGACCTATGTAAAGGAGGACTCAAAAACCATTCCAGGTCCACAATACTTTACTGCCGTCGTTGGGGAGGATGTGAGCGATGCGGACAGGTCGATTCAAGTGGAGAAATTCGGTCGAAAGGTACTGGTATGGCAAGCAATATGTTCCTGTGGTTTGAAGTCAACCATTTTTTACACTACCGGAACTATAAATGCGGAAATCTGTCGATCTGAGTGTCTCCAGAAGAGATTGTTGCCTTTATATAAGAAGCATAGTACACCTCCACTGTTTTGGCCGGATTTAGCGTCGGCTCACTATGCCAAAACCACTCTCAATTGGCTTGCGGAAAAGGGTATAGATTTCGTTGAGAAAAATATCAATCCACCAAATTGCCCTCAGCTTCGACCCATCGAACGTTACTGGGCAATCGTGAAGAGGGTCTTCAAGAAGACTGGTAAGGCAGCTGGGAACATTCAGGAGTTCAAAAAAATTTGGGCTCAAGCGTCAAAAACATGCGATGCAACACTTGTCCGGAACTTGATGAGGAGCATTCGATCCAAAGTTCGAAAATTCGTGAAGGAATAACTTAAATTTCATCCGGTCTTCATTAAGTTCAAGTTTAACCTCGTACAATAAAGGATCATTTTTTTGTATGAATAAAATATCGGTTTTCAACAAAATTTGAAAGAAAGTTTGTGGATAGCTTATTTTCGATACACTCCTTACCAGTTCAAGATCCAACAAAAACCCTAAGCATCACTCCGGACGTTTTTGTTCGTCGATTTCTAGGCTTCTCTCTTCTGCGTAGATTTTCCCGACAATTTTTCCATTTTAGTATAACAGGAACGTACAAAACTGAAAAAAAACACGACCAGATTTTAAATTTATGGGGGGGGGTATTGAAGGTTTTTTTTTAGCTGGCACTTTTAAATTTATGGGAGGGTGAATGGATTAAAATTTGAAAAAAAGGCAAAGACATGGGTGCCTTTTTTTTATATCAAGTTTGATACAAGAGAAACGTTGTTATTTTTCGGTTTTTTTTTTTTTGTTTATTTGTGTACATGTAGGGATAATTGCTGTTTTCAAATGATTTATTTTTTTACTGATAAGGGTTTTTGTACTCTGACGCACGGCCGCCACATACTTGTTTGCATCAAATTTGAGAGTAATAAGCCTTAAAACCCCTCTTATAATGTTAGAACAAACTAAAGCCATTTCTCGTTTATATGAAGTTGTAGACTTTTACATGAAATTTTGAGGCCTCTGTACTTCTTGTTCAATATTTAAGGTTTTTAATCACTTATAATTTTAACCCCGTTAATTCGTATTCAAATAAAATGGTCGGAGGGTGATTTATCACGCGGAATAAAGGAAAAGAGGAATCAACGTGAAACGGATTGCAGAATCCAAACAAAAGGCAACCAGAAAAAAGTTTTCATAATGTTTATAAAGTTGCTAGAATTTAAATTACATTAAAAACAAACCCCGTTTTATACAAAAATTCAAGTTGAAACCGCAGTTGGACCTCACATGGAATGTTTTTCAATCAAATTCTTCACCATGAAAACACAACAACATCTGTTTTTTTACACCAATATGCACAAATCACGAGCTGGGTTTGACGCGGTATTTAGCAACCTTCAAATGTCTGCCCTTCAACTTAGTGTTCTACTAGCATCTCCGTAATTGTTTATGCCAATTTGATTCATTAAAAACATTTTCAAATTTAGGAGCTTCAGAATTTCGGGATTTTTATTTTTAATTTGCAATACATTCAATAAAGTTTGCGAAGGAATTGATTGAGCAAACAAACAACATTAATGGAGAAAGTAAATTTATGCTGAATGTCATTTTATTTGATAAATGACAAAATTCCTAGAGATTTGAAACCATTCGGTAAAGGAACAATGTTCTCAGGGTGCAGATGAAGTTCAGGACAGGTATGGATTAAAGTATACTGATCGTGTATTGGTCGTAAAAAAATATGTCACCATTATATGACGTCACATTCGATCTGCGAGACCGTGGTAAAATGTTATACTATTAGATGAGTGCAAGAGTTAAGACTTCAATTAAAAAATGGTAAGCATTGCCCTTATGAGACGACACTCGTATCTTAATGCGAGTAAAACACATTTAAACATTGCCCTTATATGATTTGAACAAGACAATGTGACGTCATGCTGCACTCGTTTATACTATTGCATCAACATATTTTATCCGCTTTTAGATGCGAGTAAATTTTTAAATTGGCAATGTTATATGAAGTTTGTAAGGCTATGTCATTCATGCAATTGTTCATTTAGTGATAATTATCAATCTACTGAACAGCTGATAAAATGAGTGAGGAATGTACAGTTTTGTGAAATCGGGAAATATAAATGGGTCAAAATTTGTACAAAAGAATTATGTGAGAACTTTAAGTATGACGATTCATTCATTTTTCTTAACGGTAATTTCTGATTCTGATAGTAATGTTTATGTGTTGGGTACAGTTTTACTTACTACAAAAATATTAGATAACATGTTCATATATGATATTTCCGATAATCATAAATTAACTCGCGTGAATAATACGCTCCGATTCTGTGTGAATGTTGAAATATCAGATAAGAAAGGCCAAGGACGAATAAAAAAATATATTTCGCTTTGTAAACCAAAAATGCAAATAGGTTAGAAGGATATTTAGCTGGATATGTTTACAACAAAATGTTAAATAAAAACCTTGACCATATAGAAATGTTTGTATATTTTTTCTTTTCACTTTGATTCCTCTTTTCCTTTATTCTGCGTGATAAATCACCCTCCGACTATTTTATTTGAATACGAATTAACGGGGCTAAAATTATAAGTGGTTAAAAACCTTAAATATTGAAAAAGGTATCTGAACAGAGGCCTCAAAATTTCATGTAAAAGTCTACAACTTCATGTAAGGAAAATCATAATATCAGTAGGAGAAAGTTTACTTTTCTCAAACAGTGTTTTGGTCATAACTCAGAACACAATGACCGATATGGTCTATTTTGAATAGCGAAAAGTTAGACTGAAGTTACCCAACTGAAACTTGTTGTAGGTAAATTGAATCAATCAGTGCGTAGTTCTTAAAAGTAGACAACATCAATTGATGGCGATTTTCAAAATCAGAGCAACGTGCATAGACCATACACGAAACACGACGAAACGTGAAATTACGTCGAAAATATAAATTTTACAGAGATAAAAAAGAGTTTCAAATTCTGTTAAACTTTTGTTATAAAAATACACAAACAAGAGGAGCGTTTTCTAATAAAGTTTGATTGAGTTTTGTTACAATGTTTTTAGGGTGGTAAACTTAAAAACAGAATTCTAACAAAACAAGTTCTACATTTCACAATTTGTCAGTTTTCTTTTAAATTTTTGTTATGCTCTTCTAGTCGGGTCCGTTACTTTTTACGCTCTTCTTCAATGATGTTGCGGATTTATTGGGAGCTAGGTGCAAACTTTTGTATGCAGATGACATGAAACTCTACTTTTTTGTTCGTACGGTAGATGATTGCCATTGCCTTCAAAGTTTACTGAACCTGTTCGTCGAATGGTGTGGTCGGAATAAATTGATTGTAAGTATCCCTAAGTGTGTTGTGATTACGTTCTATCGTGTAAAGAACCCAATACTTTTCGACTTCTGCATGGATGGCATTCCGAAGCTGGAAGCTGGATTTCCGTCTACACTATCAAGCCATAATTTCCAAAGCTAATCGTCAACTTGGATTCATTTCCAAAATCGCACGGGATTTCAACGACCCCCACTGCTTAAAGGCGCTGTATTGTTCACTAGTCCGCCCTATACTAGAGAACGCATCTGTTGTCTGGAGTCCGTATGAAGTTACCTGGATTCTTCGTCTTGAACGGGTACAGAAGAGATTTGTAAGGCTGGCTTTGCGAAACCTTCCATGGCGCGATCCTGTCAATTTACCACCGTATCCAAGCAGATGTTTGTTATTGGGTTTAGAAACTCTGGAGCAAAGAAGAAAAATTCAGCAGGCAACATTCGTCGCAGAGCTTTTGAAAGGTGAAGTGGATTATCCGGAATTGCTATCACAGCTGGTCTTTCGTGTCCCTCAACGAATGTTACGGAATTCTTCCTTGTTGCAACCAAGATATCACCGTACTGCATATGGCTACCACGAACCACTGACAGCCATTATTAGGCAGTGGAATCTGCTTTTGAATTCGGCGAATCATCCAACAAGTTCCGAAACAGGATACAAAGAATGTTGTAGTGTTATATTTTATGTATTGAGTATTGAGTAGAGACGTTATGTTTTTTGTTCTATTTTTTTTTTATTCAATTAAGTTTTACCTTTATTCATGTAGACACAAAAATCGGATGAATCATAATAAATAATAATAATTATAATAAAAATAAAAATAATAATAATTACATCCCGTTACCCTGAATATTATTAGTTCACCATATTTGCCGTATCACCATGGTGTCGAAGCATTGTTGTAAACTGCTTTGTTATTGGGTATAGCGCTTAACTTTATATTTCGGTAATCTATTGTTCGGCGGCCCTAGCGACAGTATGAGTACAGAAAAAAAAAACAATAAAGGTACTTCTTGTTGGGATGTGGTGGTTTACTGGGTGTGGTGAGCCGGTGGTGAGGATCATAATTAAATAAGATCCATTTCATTGGTTTGCCATACTTGCCGTACCACCAAAGCATGGAACAAGTCAACCACTATTCCATTTTGTGAGTGGCTCTAACAGAATCCTTATTGTTGGTAAAAATCGGACCAAATCGGCTCTCAAGCATTAATATACATTAAATTATTTTCCTAATGAAATACCATCACACTTTGTGAGCGGCCCCAACGGTATCCTTACTGTTGGTTTAAATCGGTTCTAATAGAAAACCAACAATATTCATATATTCTACTAGACGTCACGTGAATTTAATGTCAGCAAAATGGAAAGAATGCCGTTTTTTTTTTATCTAAAACGCACCGTTGAAACGATTTCTCTGTTGTAAAAATCAATAAAGCTCTTTATATTTTTGAATTCTTCATATAGAGCGATTCCAGCCGAAATGACCTACCGACCAACTTCGAGTGTCTCCGATTTATTTGAAAATTTGTGCACACGTTTTACCCACGAAAGTGAGTTTTTTCCACTATTGCAACACATTTTTGGACTCAAGAGTCAGTTTTAAATAGGGCATAAGCATTTTGAATAGCACTTCAATTAATAATTTGTAGCTCGAAAACCCTTGGTTGTACAAAAAAACTGTCTAACAACAAGTTGTGGTCCTATGTGTGGAGGTTGTGAAAAAAATATACACTGAAAAAAAATTCGGAAAAAAATCAGAAATTAACATTAAAATTTATATATCTCAAAATTTTGTTGTTGATTTTATTAATTTTTCCATTGTGAAAACTTTAAAATGCAACGCAAATTTGAGCAAAGATTAAAGGATGGAGGAATGTCAGGAAAAAAGTTTTTTGACCATCAACTTTTGGTGTATTTTTCAAAATTTTAATATTTGCGAGAATAAACGTCTTCTAATGATATAATCTGATTTTTGAAATATTTCAAAAAATTTCAGCTGCTGTTAATCATCTTCGTAAGAGCATTCGTTCTCGATATATTTCCGATTTAGTTTTATCATATTCGAATAATATTCGAAAATACGACCTTTTAATCAATTATTCGCGTTTCTACAGTAACCACAAAACGTTTTTCGAAATGTTTGTTAAGTTTCCTACAACTCTCTCTTTGACAGCAAGACAATTGTATGAAAGGTTCAGAAGATATGAGGTAAAATGGTTCAAACAGTATTTTTAAAATTTTCGTTTAACATATGCCTATTTTGCTTCTTATTGTATACTTTATACATTGTGTGTAAAAATTTGAAGCTCTAACGTCAGTTTTAGAGAAATCTTCTGGGTGTATATATCTTAAGTGAAAAAAGAGTATCTAAGGTCAACTTTGAAAGCATTTTTAATATCTCAACTATTTGCCAAAATAAACGTGTTTCGATGTTGCATAAAATACGGCCTTTTAATATATTATTTGAGGTTCTCCAGCATCACAAAAATACCTTTTTCGAAATATGCGTTTAGTTTCCCACAACTCACTCTTAGCCAGCAGGACGATTCTATAAACAGCATAAGAAATAGGGGAAAATGATTGAATAAACTTTTCTTATATTTTAGTTTACTTGTATTTCTAATGTATTATGCGCATACTAAAGTACATATATTGTTTCTACATTTAGATTAGTTTAGAGAAGTTCCCTTTCATTTAACATGTTTATAGATACAATGAAGGCTTGATGCTATGTCATTTGAAAATAATTTTACCTCTATCTGATGATCTGAACGCGGAACAAAAGAGTGATATTTTTGTGTACCAGTAATCATTTTAGTTTGCTGAAAGATATTGCTCCATTCTGTAACTCCCTGTTCATAGTCTTCATAAGATACATAACAAATTGACATTTTCTTTAAGCAATCATTATTTTTCTGATTGGCCCAATCATATAATTCGTTTGCATTTGTTATTATTTGTTATTTGTTTAAACCGTCAGTAATATTCAAATATTTTCTCCGAGGATAGTGAACCTGCTTCAGTTTTGATGATACCGGTGAAACGTTGATTCCAGCTATACCTTTGTTAAACAACTCGATATTATGCACTCTGAAAAATTCCTGTTGCCAGTTTTCTTGAGAAGATGATGTGATGGATGTAGCCGAAGGTATTTCCTCCATAACGTACCTTGATGTAGATGGTTGATGCTCCGGAACGGGGTTGTGTGGTTCCTCATCGATATCATACTCAGTTTCTGCATGTTTCACTTTGTTTAAATGTAATCGACACGAATTACAGATTGATAAAGACGTATCCAACGGAATTCGTCAGTTCATTAATATTAGCACTTGAATCATGTTTTCGTTTAGTTTACGAAGCTTTACCGAGCACCGTGTTTTAGGAAAGGGTTTGCAATACTTCACCTTATTGAATTCCATTTTGAGATTATTATTAAACACTCAAAACAAATTTGTTACTGATGCTTTCCGAGAAGTGGAAAGAATTTATATTCCAAGACCAGGTAGTTTTAGATTTCTAGGTATACTATCGGTAATACCCAGCAGCGGGCTACCCAACGGACGAGTTTTTCAAGCTGAGAGCCTTTGATGCTACCTAAAAGTCAGGCAGGCTGTAAGTTGGTCCAACGTTTGAACAAAACAGATTATAAACTGTAGAGGACCCATAGCGCTGACGTCGTTGGCAACATATCTTTTCCTGGTTTTTATGTTGTGTTTATGTGACAGTTATGTACCCAGCATGTTCGCGTGAGAGAACAAGACGAACAGTAGCGCTATACATCCTCTATAGCAGTGGTTCCCAACCTTTTTGGGCTCGCGGCCCCCTCTTTGAATCAGTAATGGCCGCGCGACCCCCTTGGAAAACTAATGTGATTATGTTGCGATAAAACATAGAGAAATACATCAATTGACGATCTTTTTGATTTATTACGATATTTTATGTTATAAGGGAAAAACACTCTCAGTGTGATTGCTGCGCCTGGATTTGGGACACTAGATTTGAAATTCGGGGCTGTGTTTGAGACAACGCCAATCTCATGTGATCTTCAACGTTCAGTCTGTTTCTTGTCTTCGTTTTGATTTGAAGTAGAGTTGAAAATCCGCTTTCACAAAGGTATGTTGACACGAATGGGATTAGGATCTTCAATGCCTTCATGGAAACTTTGGGGTACGAGCCATACATAGCACACCAGAACTGGCTCAGTCCCTTTTCATGAAACAAATCGCGAGACGAAGAATCGTTTTTCAGGTCCAAGTATTCATCTTGTATCTCATCTGGAAGGCTAGCCACATCCAATGAAGATGAAAACGGGTTGCGTACTAAAGCAGCTACTTCTTGCTTCAACTCGGGGAAATACTTCTCAAATTGCTGCTCCAGTGAATCCAAATGTGCAATAATTTTTGCTTGGAGAGCCGAAGTCAGCTCGCTTGCTTCTTTATCGGTCATATTGCACAGACGATCAAACATGGCAACATTTCCCATCTTAACTTTTCGGCACCAATTTTTTAGTTTTTCCGCGAACGCATGAAGATGATCTTGGAAGTGAACAAGATTGGATTGTTTGCCCTGAAGTTTCAAATTCAGCAAATTCAGATGCTCAAAAACATCAGCTAAGTAAGCGAGACGCTTCTGACAGTCTCCTTCATTAAAATGGGCAAGGAAATCATTTTTCCCTTGAGCTTTCAAAAACGTTTGGATCTCATCCTTCAACTCGAAAACACGGTTGAGTACATTACCCTTCGACAACCAGCGTACGGAAGTGTAGAAAAGAAGAACCTCATGATCTGAGTTCATTTCCCTGCAGAGTTCCTTCAATAAACGTGTATTCAGGGCTCCAGACTTAACATAGTTAACAATCTTTATGACCAATTCCAGTACTTTCAATAACCCTTCCGGCAACGACTTGCTGGCAAGAGCATATCGATGGATCATGCAATGGACACCTGCGGCATGTGGGGCAAGCTCCTTGACCTTCTTCTGAAATCCAGATTTCTAGCCAAGCATTGCTGCTGCGGTGCAAACCCCACAAAGTTTTTTCCACTGCAAGTCACCAGATTCAAAAAACGCCTTGATTTTAGCCATGATATCATCACTTTTGGTAGTAGTTTCCAAGTCACAACAGAAAAGAAACTCCTCCTTTAAATCGCCAGCAGAGCATACGTACTTCACAAACACCAACAGCTGCGCACAGGAACTGACGTCCGTGGATTCATCGAGTTGAATTGCGAATAAAGGAGATTGTTTTATTTCTTCCAGAACTTGCTCTTTCACGTCTTCGGACATATGGGCAATTCGTCTTGGCACAGTGTTGTTTGATAATGACACTTGCCGCATTTTCTTTTCACTTGCTTCCCCAAGAACCAAATTCACCATTTTCAGCATGCTAGGTTTGATCAGATCGATCTACGGTGGAGTGCAGATGGAAGACGGAACGTGGAGGAGGCGAATGAACCACGAATTGCACCAGTTGCTGGGAGAACCTCCCATCGTACACATCGCAAAAATCGGTCGACTACGATGGGCTGGGCATGTCGTAAGAATGTCGGACGACAGCCCTGTGAAAATGGTTCTCGAAAACGAACCGACAGGTACAAGAAGAAGAGGCGCGCAACGAGCAAGGTGGATCGATCAAGTAGAAGGCGACCTGCGGACCCTCCGCAGTCAGCGAGGCTGGCGAGGAACAGTCATGGACCGATTACAATGGAAACAACTTCTGTGTACAGCAGAGGCCACACCGGCCTTAGTCTGATTGGTAAGGTAAATAAGGTTTGATCAGAGTTTCTCTAATCGTATGAGGTTTTTTGTTTTTAGCGATTTCCAGTGCTGTCTCATATGACGCCTGCACTACTGTGGTTTGTTATTGAATGCTGCCAGTGTCAGTGGCATCGAATCTCTGCCGTTTCAAGCCAGCTTGAGCCTCAGTACTATGCTCGGCATGCTTGGTATCCAAATGCCGTTTCAATTTTGATGGCTTCATTGATTCAACACTCAACACAACGCCACAAAGCACGCACTGTGGCTTATCGACGCCATTAACGATTATAGTTGTGAAACCGAATTTCATATAATCCTATAATACTTGCGTTTCTTTCCATGGTGAGGCTATAATCTATAATATACAACATAATCTTGTTCTTTTCTGTAACTATTTTAAATTGATTGAATACTTTACCTATTCAAGTTGACAATATTTAATTTGCAGCGGTAAACCAAAATCTCAGCAAAATTTTAAATGTGGATGCAACAAATTGGTCGATTGATTGATTCGGGACTAGACGCGTGAATGGCCAGTTCAGTTGTAAAAGAAGACAACACAAATGAGCCAACTACTACTGCGCATTCATTGAGTTTTTCTTCACATTTAACGACGCACCAAGACGTACACTAATACATCAACTCATATCTCAGTAAGAAGGAAAGAGCAAGTAAAAAATGAATCCATTCAATCGCGTGTGCTAGCAAGAAAGGACTTCTATCCAAAAATTGACTTTTTGTAACCCCCCCCCCCCCCATGTCACGTTTTTTGTATGGACCTTCAATTTTTTTTGTATGGATCGTCACGTTTTCTCGAACCCCCCCCCCCCTACTGCGTGACATAATTAATGAACCTTCCCAAAAAGACAATGGAAGAAGCAACTGTCCTTCGTTGCCTTCCGTTCACCACTACTCTGCTCTACTCGAACGAATTATAAGACGCACGAAGACCAAAATATACTCGTTTATTCTTTAAATTCATGCATTTTATAAGTAGGTTGCATTTTATTTTATGGATCAGTTATTTTTTTTTATTCTGTATGCATAAAAATTGTCACGCTGGTCAGACACCCGCGACCCCCCTAGAAGGCCCTCCGGTTGGGAAGTCCTGTTCTATAGTTTATAATCTGTTTTATTCAAAAACAACTCAAAAACAATTTGTTTTGAGATACATAAATTTTCATGTTAATTGTCGATTTTTTTCCGAAATTTTTTTTTCAGTGTATATTTTTTCACAACCTTCACACATAGGGTCACAACTTGTTCTTAGACAGTTTTTTTGTACAAAAAAAGGTGTGCGAGAGATATATTTTTTTTTTGAGTGTTATTTTAAATCTCCCTTCTTTTTTTTAAAACTCTTTTTGTGCCAAAAAAATTTTTGTGGGGGGGGAAAATCCGCCTCTTTCCTTAAATTCGTAGGAAAGGTAAATTCAAATTAAAAAAAAAAAAAAAAATTTTTTTTTTTTTTTGGTGGTTTTTGCGGGTGGGATTGTTTTGTTGGTTTGTTGTAAGTTGTCTGACTGTTACAAAGCCACAGGGCATTCTTGCATGAAAGCTGGGTGAGTTCCGTATCACCCATATATGTCAACACGGATGTCAAGGAGAGCTGATGACGTGCATGTCAAACGGACAAAGAGAGGAGGAATACAAGTAAATCAAGGAAAACGTGAGGACTAAATTTGTTATTGGATAATTATACTAAAATTAGTTTAATAATAGTTAAAGCATTGGATTGAAATTCTACCTAAAGTTTAATTAAGAGCCTAAAGCGAAAAGTAGTGAGTGAATTTATATTTATTATTATTACTATTTAATGACCTGAGGTAATTTGATGACTTACATGGTACGGAAACTTAACCCTAAATTTATTACTCCTATGATAGGCTTACTGGTAATAAATACAGCAGAATAAATATAAACGAACAAAGTTTGGATAGGAAGGGTTAAATAACAAGAACAACACGAAAATGTAAGTGATTAAAATAAATAATGAAATAAAGATACTAATTAGCACAAATATAATTTCCAGCTTTGAGGCTGCGTAAGCTGCTAAAAGACCGTGTTTCGTCTAGCCGAAAACCTATCCGAACAATCTTCAAAGATTTTGTGGTGATTCTATTCGAATCAAGGATGGACAATACCACTGCAAAACATTGTATCAAGTGTGACCGGCCGGACACAGCGGATCATCTCGTTGGTTGCGATGCATGTGAGACGTGGATGCACTTCGAATGCGCGGGTGTAACAGACTCCATCGCTGATCCGGATCAAACGTGGAAGTGCGAACAATGCCGATTGCGGGATGATGATGCGATCTCCCAAGCGAAAAAGTCTGTCGGTCGTTCGTCGACCAATAAGCGATCGAGCCGAGTAGAGCTAAGCCTGCGGATGATGGAGGAGCAGAAAGCGTTGCGAATGAAGAGAATTTTAGAGGAACAGGTGGTGCAAGCGACAGCACGACAAATGCTAGCCGAAGAAGAAGAAAAGTTTCTTAAGCAGAAGTACGATCTGCTCATGGCGGAAGCGGATAATGTGGAAGAAGGAGCCAGTGGAAGGACTAGATTGAGTAGTCGAGCGAGTCGGGAGAAGGTTCAATCGTGATTGAGTGAGCACCAAGTCGGCGCAGTCCAGCAAGTTTCAGCTGCACCATCTAGTAGGGTGTTGCCATCGTTGATAGCCTCAGAAGCAGCTCATCAGTCTAGTTTTCCCAGATCATCCTCTCCTATCGCGGCATCGACCATGAATGATTCTGCGATCATGGCAACGGATAAGTGGGAACCGGGAACTAGAGCTACAACGAAAGTTCCCCAGGGTTTCCCATCGAAGTATTCGTCCGGTAAAGTAATTTCCTCCACCGAAATCAGATTTCAACGACCGCCGGTAAGTGCATCGAAAACATCCACATGTGGTTCAATGCTAGGAATTGATTCTGTCAGGATACTAGATCCCAATACTATTCCGATGACTAACGAGCATGTTGCCCGTTCGGTAGCAAGATGTCCCCCCTTGTCAACATCAAATTCGAACCCGTTGTCAAACGGCAACTGTGCATCGCCGATGGTCAGTGGTATTATCCCGGTCGGTGCTAGTAATGCATCAGTGTCTTGCAGTGATGCAGTGATGCAGTCCGTTGCTGGTGGTCCAATGTTAGCAGTTAGTAAAGCAACGTTGCTTCCCGCCAATAGGGTTGCCTTTAGTGACACCCCTCAAGCACATTCTGGGGTTCCAATAAACACTGGAAACAATCTTGCAACAGTAGCAATGACGTTGCCATCGATAATGACACACAGTAGTCCATTTGGTTGGTATTCGGGATTAGGTACTGGTATTTACAATTCCCTGGGTAATAGTACAACTCCGTTAACTCCCAGTCAAATATCGGCATTCCATAATCGTTTCTCAACGGGGGTAGTTAAAGGTATACGGAGTACCTCTGAATCAAGCATAATGAATCCTATTTTGTCAACAATAGCCAGAAGCGCTCCGGCAGAAGGTACTCTTCCATCGTGGACGAACCGGAATCCCATCTCTTCTTCTACACAAGCGGAGTTAATGAGTGTCACTAACGGTGGTGCTCTACCAGCCATCGATTCTTCGATACCGTCTGCGTACAATATTTCATCATGGACTAACCGGAACCCAATCTCGTCGTTTACGTAAGCTGAACCAATGTTCATTGTTACCGATGGTGGTCCACCAAATATCTACTCTTCGATACCGTCTGCGTGCAACGTTCCATCGAATCTGTGCGATACATCAAGTAACAATCAGCAACCGATATTTCAGGGAACTGGCGTCCATTCGGCAATCGATGTTGGAACGTTAGCGCGGCCAGCAGGTATATCCAGATATTTCCGTAATCCTGCGGAACCACCAGTAAGTCAACAACATTCTGCTGCGGCATCCATGCGAAGCCTTGGCCCTTCAGGAGAATAACTGGCTGCGAGGCAAGTAATGCCGAGGGAGCTTCCTAACTTCTCGGGAAATCCTCAGGAGTGGCCGCTTTTCTACAGTTCGTTCTGCAACTCTACTGAGGCAGTTAGAAACAGATTGTTGATGCCACAGTCAGTGCCTTTCGTAATAGATACGTTGCAAAGATTGTATGGAAGGCCTGAGATTCTTATTCACTCTCTCCTTAAAAAAATACGCACTGTTCCGTCTCCGAAGACCGACAATCTTCCTTCGTTGATCACCTTTGGACTCGCTGTGCAGAATGCAGTGGACCATATGACTATCGCAAATCTTAACGACCATCTGTGGAACCCGACACTGCTTCACGAACTGGTGGAAAAACTTCCTCCTCAACTCAAAATGGAGTGGTCGTGCTATAAGAGAAATTATCAAAATGTCAACCTGGCGACATTCGGCGCTTTCATGTCCGAATTGGTTGTGATGGCCTCGGATGTCACGCTTCCTATAAATGCTTTGGGCACACAGTCTACCAACAAATCTGGGCGAGACAAGCAGAAGCTCTACGTACACTGAGAGGAAAAGCAAGCCGGAAATGCAGAAGTCTACGAGAAGAAAGCGTCAACGGAACCGATGAAGAAAACTTGTACGTATTGTGCCTGTGCAAATCATGAGATCGTGAACTGCGCGCAGTTTAAGGCACTTGACCTGGATGGACGGTGGAAGGTGATCAAACAAAAGAATCTATGCAGAAGCTGTCGCATACCGCATCGAAAGTGGCCTTGTCGTTCCAACAAAGAGTGCGGCGTTGAAGGGTGCAGAGTTCATCATCACAAGCTGCTTCATTCGACAAGGAATAATAAAGGGGGAACAGCGAGTACTTCGCAGTCAACCAATGATTTCAAGGAAGTTGTGCATCAAAATCTCCACTCCTCGATTACATATTCTTTGTTTCGGTATTTGCCTGTAACTATCCATGGAAATGGTCAGCAAGTCCGCACCTTTGCTTTCTTGGATGATGGGTCGTCGTCTACTCTCCTTGAATCTGGTATTGCAACGGCCCTAGGTATTACTGGGCCAACCGACAACTTTTGTTTGAGTTGGACAGGCAACATTTCGAGAGAAGAGAAAGGGTCTCAGCGTGTCAGTGTGGTCATTTCTGGAGTAAGAGAGAAGTTCAAACTCAGTAACGTGCGAACAGTTCAGCAGCTCTGACTACCAAGTCAGACAATGCAGTATGAAGAGTTGCAGCAGATATATCCGCACCTAAAGGGGCTGCCAGTCCGCAGTTATACGGAAGCTACGCCGGGGATCGTTATCGGACTTGAACATGTCCGACTTCTAACTTCACTGTGAGTACGAGAGGGTAGAGATAACGAACCCGTGGCAACGAAAACACGTCTTGGTTGGTGCATTTTTGGGAAGAACTCTGACAACGGTACCGTGCTGGAACAGCTGAACATGCATATTGTTGGTGATTTGGAAAATCGGGAGCTACACGACTGGATGAAGCAATATTTCGCTGTGGAAGAATCAAGCGTGACTGTCAAGCCAGAAGCCGAAGAAGACAAACGTGCGCTCGAAATAATGGAAACCACCACCTGACGAGTGAACGGGTCTTTCGAAACGGGGTTGTTATGGAAGTACGACCATTTTTCCTTCCCGGACAGTTACCCTATGGCAGTACGAAGAATGAAGGCATTAGAGAAGCGGTTAAGCAAGGATCTAGTTCTCGAAGCCAAAGTGAAAGAGATGATTGAACAGTACGAAGCGAAGGGATACGCGCACCAGATTACTCCAAAGGAAGTCCAGTCAAAAGACCCCGGAAAGGTTTGGTACTAGCCACTGGGCGTAGTACAGAACCCGAAGATACCCGGCAAAATTCGGCTAATATGGGATGCTAAAGCACGAGTGGGAGGAGTGTCATTCAACGATATGCTGATGAAGGGACCGGATCTACTGGTTGCGTTATTTGCAGTGCTACGGCAAAGGAACATTGCGGTAGTAGGAGATATAAGGGAGATGTTCCATCAGATCCTTATTCGCGACTTAGATAAACAATCGCAGAGGTTTCTTTTTCGGTTGGCTCCGAAACTGCCTCCTCAGATCTACGTGATGGACGTAGCCACCTTCGGCGCGATCTGTTCGCCTAGTCTGGCGCAGTTCGTTAAGAACAAAAACGCAACAGAGTTTGCTGAAAGCTTTCCCAGAGCAGCAAAGGCAATTATAGAGAACCACTACGTTGATGATTTCCTGGACAGCGTAGATATGGAAGCAGAAGCAGTGCAGCTTGTTAACGATGTGAAGTACGTACACTCACAAGCGGGTTTCGAAATCCGAAACTTTTGCTCTAACTCTGATGAAGTCCTTGCTGGAATCGGAAAACAAAGAGCACCATCGACGGTGTCCATGAATCTGGAGAAGTCCTTGGAAGCGAAACGAGTGTTGGGTATGGTTTGGAGGCCGAAGGAGGACGTTTTCGCTTTTGACCTGAGTACCATGAAGAACGGGGTCAAAGCGCTGATTGGAGGCTTCACTACACCAACCAAACGACAAGTCCTGAAGACCATAATGTCGCTGTTTGATCCGCTGGGGCTGATTTCCCACTTCGTTGTACATGGAAAAATTCTAATGCAGCTGATCTGGAGGTCCAGAACGGACTGGGATGAACTCATAGCAGAAGAACTTCGAGAAAAATGGGATTGTTGGTGTCGATACATGCAGCGTCTTGACGAGGTGGCTGTGCCTCGTTGTTTTTTCAACGGATTGCCCAGTTCTGCTCTTGGAGATATAGAGGCTCATCTGTTCGTCGATGCGAGTGAATTGGCGTGTGCAGCGGTACTGTTTCTTCGATTAGTCGATAATGGCCAACTTCGATGCGCTCTCGTAGCGGCAAAAACGAAAGTCGCCCCGTTGAAACCTCTATCCGTGCCTCGTCTCAAACTGCAACTGCTGCGATGATTGGAACGAGATTGTTAAATAATGTTTTGACATCCTTGGACCTACCGGTATCGAAGCGATTCCTCAGGTCCGATTCGTCAACCGTACTCTCCTGGTTGAGATCCGATAGCCGCCGGTACCACCAATTCGTGGCCTTTAGAGTTGGAGAGATTCTTACATCGACCACCGTGGACGAATGGAACTACGTGCCATCCAAACTCAACGTTGCCGATGTCGCTACTAAATGGAAGGATGGGCCCAGTTGCTATAGTAACAACCCTTGGTACAAAGCACCAGAATTCCTGTATAAGTCACCGGAACACTGGCCGTCGAAATCTTCACCGAATGAGTCGGAGACAACCACCGAGCTTCGAGCTGAATTCCTGTTCCACGGTTCAGTGCAGCAGCCGCTGATAGACGTCCTGAGATTCTCCAATTGGAACCGACTGCTGCGAACAACTGCTTACGTTCTACGTAGTATTCGTCGCTTCAAAGGTGAGAAGTATACAAATCCGACCGTGCTGATTCAGGAGGAGCTCAAAAAACGCTGCGAACCTACTGTGGAAGCAGATACGTATCCGGACGAAGGCGCGATTCTGAAATGTAATCAAACGGTCCCTAGAGATGTAGTACCAATTCATAAGTCAAGTTCGTTACACCGTCTTTCGTCGTTCATCGATGAGTACGGTGTCATCCGGATGAACAGTAGAATAGCAGCGGCGCCAGCGCTACCTATAGAGGCTAAATACCCTATAATATTACCGAAGAAGCACCCTGCGATTCTTCTCCTCGTTGGAGAGTATCATCGGCGGTTCCTACACGGGAATGGAGAGACGGTGTGCAACGAAATGCGTCAACGCTTTTGCATATCAGACCTACGAGTCTTGATACGACAAGTATCCAGTAGGTGTTTTCTCTGTCGTATTAGGAAGGCTGCTCCAAAACATCCTATGATGGCACCGTTACCGGAAACTAGAATAACCGGATTTGTGAGACCATTCACGCACACGAGCGTGGACTATTTTGGACCGTTAATGGTCAAACAAGGACGTAACCTGGTGAAAAGGTGGGTGACGCTATTCACCTGCCTGACGGTGCGCGCCATACATTTGGAGATTACGCATAGTTTTTCCACCCAGTCGTGTGTGATGGCAATAAGGCGCTTTGTGGCTCGTCGTGGTTCTCCGGAGTCTTTCTACAGCGATAATGGGACAAACTTCCTGGGAGCAAGCAATCTGCTGGCGAAGCAGCTCCAGAACATCTACGAGGATTGCGCTCTGACGTTTACGAGTTCCAATACCAGATGGTACTTCAACCCTCCTTCTGCGCCTCACATGGGCGGAGCATGGGAGCGCATGGTACGATCCGCGAAGACGGCCATGTCGGTGATTTCCGATCATCCGCATCATCCGAGCGACGAGGTGTTGGAGACGGTAATCCTGGAAGCTGAAGCTATCGTTAACTCTAGACCCCTCACCTACATTCCACTGGAGTTCCCAGAGCAAGAGTCTTTAACGCCAAACCACTTACTACTCTTCGGTACGAAAGGCGTCACGCAACCTGAGATGGTAGTAAACACGGGCGGAAGTACTCTACGGGATAGTTGGAGACTCGCACAGAGCTTAGTGAATCATTTCTGGACCCGTTGGGTTCGGGAATACCTATCAACGATAAGCAGGCGCACCAAGTTGTTTGAGCCTACGAAGCCGCTCGAACCTGGAGACCTGGTACTTGTTGTCGATGAAGGAAGACAAAACGGGTGGCTGAGAGGTCAAGTCGTCAATGTGACCAAAGCAGCTGACGGGCAATACGGCGTGCAGCAGTTCAAACGAAGAACGGCCTGGTAACTCGACCGGCTGTGAAGCTAGCTCTCCTGGACCTGAAGATATCTGAATCCTCCGGAACTACACGGGCGAGGAAATGTTACGAAGCCACAGGGCATTCTTGCATGAAAGCTGGGTGAGTTCCGTATCACCCATATATGTCAACACGGATGTCAAGGAGAGCTGATGACGTGCATGTCAAACGGACGAAGAGAGGAGGAATACAAGAAAATCAAGGAAAACGTGAGGGCTAAATTTGTTATTGGATAATTATACTAAAATTAGTTTAATAATAGTTAAAGCATTGGATTGAAATTCTACCTAAAGTTTAATTAAGAGCCTAAAGCGAAAAGTAGTGAGTGAACTTATATATATTATTATTACTATTTAATGACCTGAGGTAATTTGATGACATACATGCTACGGAAACTTAACCCTAAATTTATTACTCGTATGATAGGCTTACTGGTAGTAAATACAGCAGAATAAATATAGACGAACAAAGTTTGGATAGGAAGGGTAAAATAACAAGAACAACACGAAAATGTAAGTGATTAAAATAAATAATGAAACAAACATACTAATTAGCACAAATATAATTTCCAGCTTTGAGGCTGCGTAAGCCGCTAAAAGACCGTGTTTCGTCTAGCCGAAAACCTATCCGAACACTGACAGAGCTCAACGGACTGCTTTTAATGATTCTGTTTTGAGCCCTGTGCACTATTCTCGGCGTATCACAAGGGAGTGTATTAGGGCCTATTCGTTGAGACCGTTTATCATTTGAATGCAGATTTACGTCCTCTAAAAAGATGGTTGAAGTACAAACAGTTCAAATTTAGTATAAGTAAAACTAAATTTATGGTAATTTCGCGAAATCCAGTAACTGACGACGTCTCTGTTCAAATTGATGATAAGACAATTGATGGCGTGCGTGAGATGAAATAACTTGGCGTGACTATTGATTATTGCATTAGCTGCCTATTGAAAAACGGTTTAACTAATGCTAGTAAAACAATTGTACAAATCAATCATCTCTCCTTACATTGGCTTTTGCCCGTTCTTTCTGCTTATAGCTAAACAAATAAAAATATTGAGAAAACAGTGTTAGCAAAATGAGATTTTGATTGTAAGATGTAGTAGGTTCACTTCCTCTTCTTTTTTGATAGATGCTCTACAGTGGCTTTCGGTGAAACAGGGAAATAATGGTGTTTGTTTTTAAAGTAATTAACGGTTTTCTGCTTTGACATTCCAATCGAACTATAAAAAAATGATATTAGATGATGTTAGAACACAATATTTTGTTAGATGTTAGAACACAATATGCTTGTGAACCTCCAAACAAGTCTTAGTTTTTTTTTAAGGTATACATGTTTGCAATTCTCAGTCGGTAAAGGCGCAGCTACAAAGCAATACCATGCTGACTGAGCTCGATTCCCGGTCTGGTCTAGACATTTTTCGTTAAGGAAAAATTACTCGACTCCCTGGGCATTGGGTATGATTGTACTTGCCACACAATCATACTTATACAAAAATGCATCGAAAGCTCTCAATTAATAACTGTGGAAATGCATTTGGAACCTTAGTTGAGAGCAAGCAGAGAGCGAATTTTGAAAGCAATAAGCTTGAGATGCTAAAAAAAAGAAGAAGCACTAAATGCTTAAAAAAAGCAACATTAACAAATTTTAAAACACAATGTATTTCACACGTCAAAGCTGCCTTTTGAACAGCTACTCTGTTAACACATTAATTTTGACTAATGCTGTATCTTGTTATAACAGCAGATAGGGTAGGGAACGGCTTAATCAGGGGTGACTGTTTTAATCAGTTGTTAGGAAATAGGTCTAAAACTCCTACATTTTCCAAATTATTTCACTTTTAACGATACAATCATAAGCTCTATCTATCGGGCTAATGATTCAATGCATAAATCATGATTGATTACCAATTTATTACTGTCATTTTGAAGATTTAAAATACATCATCTAGAAAACCAACGGTTTCCTACCTGCTGAAGAAGTTCGCTTAAATTTTCCTTTGCGTATTTTGCATTTGATCGCGTGGCTTGTTGCCAGAATGGGATGTTGTAAACGTAGCAAATCATGACGTCTGAATAAACAAAAAGAAGAGATTATTCTACTTACCAACACTAGGAACAGCGTCAATTTCCGATGATCTAGCGGCATTGGGATCGATTATTTCGAAACCACCATTATTGATGTTTGCTGGTGCGGCGAAATTGTTCACTCTAGATGGTCCGGCCACGGCGAAATTAGTGGTGGCTGATGGTCCGGCAACGGCGATTTCTTGATTTCCACATTCTAGATTAACTGCACTTGGAGTTGCTGGCTCGTTTTCTTTCTTGATAAAGCGATAAAGTCTGCAATAGCAGGTATTACAAATGTAGGAACAGCTTTTATCCAATTTTATTCTCCTTTCCGCTACATAACCATATAGTTTAGGAGTAACTTTCTTGTAACTATTACTCCAAACATGGCAATTTGAGCATTCTTGCTTCATTGTATTAAACGTTTAAAATTAACAATTCATTTGATCACTTTTTAAAAATTAAAAAAAAACATTGAAACACTTTTCTCAAATTTTTGCTAGTACACGCGAGCAAATTCCTTTTAATTCTACTGGAAGCTTACTTACAGACTTCGAGTGCTCGACTTGAAGGGAACATCACAGTAGGTCTAGTATTTATAGTAGGTTTGTTGGTACCGCAGTGTGTGAGGTAGGGGAGGTACTTGAGTGTGTTTATGTGTTTGTTTGTTACCTAAAATGTTGTTTGATACCAACAAGGTTATTCATTATTACTTCGTTTGAAGGTAGTCAAATTGGTGTTGTGTTGTTTAGTTAGTTGTTTTTGTGATGAAGGTATAAATTTAAACAGCCACGAATATCCGTTTGCTTGACCCTTGCTAAGCAAGTTTTTGGGATTTTGTTTGTGGACTGCTATGCTTTCCGCTACATTTAGTTTCGTAGAATATATGTTCAGCTACTTTTGATTTAAAATAAAATAACTACAATGAAATAATTCCCGCAGTTATTTTGAATTGATGGAAAATGATGCTCATTCCTTGTGTGTATGGGAAAGAAAACTTGAAATTTTCAAAAAAAAAATTAACTCAAAAACGGCTCGATGAACATTTGAGATTTTTTGATATGTTATGTAAAAATGTTTGAATTTTGATAAAAAAAATATAAAAGTAAATAGTCGTTGTGGTCCAACATTTCTAAAATCATAAAAAACAAATACTTTGACCATTTTAGCAAATTTTAGTACGTTAATTTTTTTATTCAATATTTTTTATAAAAACTAGAAATAATGAGCTTTCTATTCATAGAAAGACATTGCAAATCGATCCAGTGGTTCAGAAGATATGATTTTTTTAGAATAAAAATTTTTGAAAAATGTCGATTTTTCTGGTAACCCTATGTCGAACATGGTCATCCTAATAAAAAAATAAAAAAATACGGGTCTTATTATTTTCGATGAAGAACATACCAAGCGATTTTGAGCAAAATCGGACAACTTTTTTTTTCAACTCTATTCTTTTCCCGTGGAATCGCTGTATATATATATATATATATATATATATATATATATATATATATATATATATATATATATATATATATATATATATATATATATATATATATTATATATATATATATATATATATATATATATATATATATATATATATATATATATATATATATATATATATATATATATATATATATATATATATATATATATATATATATATATATATATATATATATATATATATATATATATATATATATATATATATATATATATATATATATATATATATATATATATATATATATATATATATATATATATATATATATATATATATATATATATATATATATATATATATATATATATATATATATATATATATATATATATATATATATATATATATATATATATATATATATATATATATATATATATATATATATATATATATATATATATATATATATATATATATATATATATATATATATATATATATATATATATATATATATATATATATATATATATATATATATATATATATATATATATATATATATATATATATATATATATATATATATATATATATATATATATATATATATATATATATATATATATATATATATATATATATATATATATATATATATATATATATATATATATATATATATATATATATATATATATATATATATATATAAAAATATATATAAATTTTAATATAAAAAAAATTTTTTAATTTTTTATTTAAAAATTTTATATTAAAATTTTTAAATAAAATTTTATATATTAAGAAATATGAAAAAATATAATTAATAATTGTGGTAAAAAAATTCTGGATATTTTAAATTTAACGCGCGGTTTTATTAGAAAAATAAACTCTGGAATGCAGAGGGATAATATGGGAGCAAAGTCAGAGAGGCAATGATGGTTGAGGGAAAGGCTGAGTCGCAAAAACACAGGGGTGGCGAAGAACAAACAGGCCGTGGCAGAGGAATGGGGCGGACGACATCAGGGCACGACGCTCTGACGACGAGAATATAGGGAAACCAAACAGCGGGAATAGACGCAAATCACGGGGGATCGACCGAATACATTTTGCGAAACTGGGCATGAAACGCATGAAGCACGACTTGTTCCAAAAGAGCTGAATTTTTTGCGATCGAGTTGAGGTGCAAAAAGATTGGAGATATATCATATTATATATAACTGGTGATAAACGTATATGAATTTATATTCAAAGTCAACAATCGTGGAGAGGATTATATATATTTTCTTTATTTCGCGGTGTCGTATATCAGAATATATATATATATATATTATATATATATATATATATCCATACACACTATATGTATATTTTTTATATATATATATATATATATATATGAAGAACTGAAAGCCATAATTCAGTATAAAAAATTATGGATGATTGGATAAAGGTATATGTGTTTAATGGCGAGTACTTGAAGGCGATAATAAAGATATAAATATATATATATAGTATATATATATATATATATATATATATATATATATATATATATATATATATATATATATATATATATATATATATATATATATATATATATATATATATATATATATATATATATATATATATATATATATATATATATATATATATATATATATATATATATATATTTATATATTCATAGGTGTAAAGGAAAAACGGAGAACTAACTGCGCAATACGAAATGAATGAGTACAGTTGCGCAGCTAATTGCTGATTGGTTCGGGTTCTTATTGCTAGTGTTAGTGGAGGAGGCCGTTTGCCCGCGGCTTGCTCGGGGTTAGGGAAAAAAAACACAAACGTGGGGAAGAGGAATAGGTGAACATTTCTGCTGCATGGATTCGTCCACGGAAACGTAGCGTGACAACTGCGTCGGCATAATCGTTTGAGGAATGTTGGTTTAATCTATTCGCGGTAGTGAACATCATCCCCGGCGCAAAGATCGTTCATAAGAGGCTGTAGTTTCCTCAGCAATGTGTTGCTCTATGGGTAAAATAGAAAATTTAGTAATTGGACGATAAAAAACAGAATCCCCCAATTTAACGTCAACAACCCGCACAAGACCGTCATCCCCAGGATACGTGTGGACAATTCTTCCCAACTTCCTCTGCTGTGGTGGTAAATTCTTCTCTTCAAGTAGAACGATGGTACCAGGAGTGACATTAGCTAAGCGAATCCAAGTCTTCCCTCTCGGTTGTAGATTGACGAGATAGTCATGACTGCAAGACTTCCAAAAATGTTCCTTCATTTGTTGAAGATGTGGCCACCATGCCAAACGGTTTTGGTTCAAACCTTCGTAGGAAGGTTCAGAGACTGCCGTAATTGGCCTACCGATTAGGAAATTTGCAGGAATTATAACATCACTCTCAGTCGGGTCATTAGAATTCATAACAGGGATTATAACTAGAGGAGTAGATATCACATCTGGAAGTTGATGTTCTGGAATTTCGACAATTTCGGGTGGAGCAAACGAAACGGATCTCAGAAAGTCTGGACCTTTCCACCATAAGGAGTTTGACTTCAATGAGTCAGACAATTGTTCTCGAGGTACAACATCAGCTGGGTTTTCCTTTGATCGAACAGAGTGCCACTGCTTGCGGTCGTTAACTGGGACGATTTCTGCAACCTGATTACGGACAAATGGTTGCAGCATTGAGGAAGGCTTTCGAAGCCATGCGAGGACGATAGTTCGATTCCCCGTGTGGAACTTTTTGCATCACGATAATGTCCACACTGTCTACTTGGTGTTAAATGAAGTTGTTCGTAATTCGCTTTACACCCAAACTGAAAGAGTAAGATTGTTATACAATTTCGCTTGATTTTGTTCCATTCTTGCTATTGATCGTAAATTGGATGAAAAATCTAACATTAGTTGTGGGTAAAATGCAACAGCAATTCGCAATGAAAAATTGAACGCTAGCGCGGTGGCTCTTGATGGCAACCAGTAGTACAATAGAAACCCTACGGTTAGTTCACTTGGCGAGGAATTAAGGGTACAACAATGAAGCAAATGGACATATTTTCCACCAAGCTATGTGCATCCTGTCGTTAACAAACTTGCATGGCATTGTTTATTTCATATAATGCTTTGTCGATGATCAGTGAGAACAAAAATACAACACTTGAAGGCGGCAATACAACAGTGGCCAATAGCGTTGCGGCATTTTGTGATATCGACTCATCCATATTGTATATTGATATGTTGGTGATGATTGAATAAGGATCCAACAGCGATAAATTTGTTTCGAGCTATTTTTGCTTGCCAGTCGCTTGCACACACTTGCATGGCTTCATTTGTACCATAAAACGCTTTGTGGATCAAAATGGGCAAAATTGCCTTTTCCGAATCATGCGGATTTCTCAAGATATAATTGCAAAAACTGCAATTGCATTTTTTGCCACCTTCTCAACTTTTTGGGTGTATGTTCAATCTTCAGTCTGTACCAATCTCGAGTTGAAGACGATGTAAATGCCTATTTTTATCGTAGTATCACGTGCCGCCAAACACTCAGGCTGTCCTGCAGCCCAAGAAAACTGATAAGAACATTTCAATCGCGAACCATGTTCCCTCCGTAAACACAGGATCCATTTCAGCGCCAACATTTGATTAGGGTGAATCTGCTTTTGTAAACAAACACTTTGTCTGCTAATTTATCGGAAGTTGAATACAATTCCTTCAAATTGAATATATCAGCGGATAGAAATAAAGCTCTTCTTCCTTGGGGGGTTTTTAATTGTGATTTTTGACCTTTTGTTAGAGAACAAATAAATACGAAAGCCTTTGTATAAAAAAACAAAATAGGGCTAATCTGGGGTTGGTTCTAAAAAAAAAAAAATATCACTTTCACTTTTTTTTTAAAAAAACTTTTTGAGTGTATTAGTAGAACTATTGTGATTGGGAAACTAGGAGAATTTAAAATTAACACTTCATATGATCACTTTAATAAAATAAAAATAAAATATTGATGCACTTTTTCAAAGTTATCACTAGTAAACGCGAGCAAATTCCTTTTAATTCCACTAGAGGAAGCTTCTTTTTTGACAGAAAGAGAAATTTGCTCGCGTTTACTAGTGATAACTTTGAAAAAGTGCTTCAATATTTTATTTTTATTTTGTTAAAGTGATCATATGAAGTGTTAATTTTAAATTCTCCTAGTTTCCCAAAACAAAATATCATTAACAGTCAATTCGAGCCGAACTTCAGTTTCTATAAATTTTCGTGAAGAACCAATAGCGGAAGAAGAACCGGAGCCTCACACACCAACAGCACAGGGTTTCATGGTTCTTTAGACTGAATAAAATGTAGTAGAAATTCATCAATTCGATGACATCAATTTCTTCACATCAACAAGCAGTCCTACGTCAACATTGCAGTTATGTCACTGACATAACTCATCCTTTCGGTTTTGCATAAGGTACTCTGTTACAACGATAACTGGTGAAATGAGGCCGATTGGGTCAAACAACTTTGGGATCTCGGAGGAGATCTTTCGTTTGGTAACGGGTGTTAATCCAACCGATTTGGGTGGGATATAAATAAAAACTTGTTCGTCGGTGGGTTGGTGGGAGAGGCGGGTTGTTTTGTTGGTTGCGTGGCGGGCGTATTTATCATTTGGTTTTGGATTTGCTCTCGGACTCGAGGACGGGAATCTGGGATAGCAATACCCCACCATTAAATACCAGTTCAGCAGGAACTAAAAAAATTAATTATATCTAATAAATAATCTATCTCAGATGGCACATGGAATTGGAGATCGGCTAACTCAAATCCGGATGGAATGTTCCATTGTGAGACAATCTATCTTCCTACACGGGAGAGCATTAATTATCTTTGGAGTTACCAAACACATCAGAGATGCATGGAAGTCGGTATAGAGAGACTGTAGGTTCACGGTCACGAGATGGATGGACTTACTACGAACATTACTGACCCCAACTATGTCAAAATTCACTGGACTTCCTTCGATACCCAACTTTTGATAAATCGAAACAGAAATCAGATTTGTTTGGGCTCCACAATCGAGAAAAGCACGGCATCGAACGGGCTGATTATTTATATCCACCAAATTCACAACAGCAATGAGTAGCAACACATTTGGCAGCGTGGCAGTCAAGGAACAAGAAGACGAGACGAGTGTTGAGGAATCAGCCGATCCATCGCTTGGGGTTTGCGTAGTAATCGTAGGAGCAGCAAGCAACAGGTTTCATTCTTGCTCTGGTTGGAAGATTTACTGGAAGTAGCACTACTGTCTGGCTTGTTTGTGTCATCATGCAAAAGAGAATGGTGACGTTTGTTCCACTTGCTGCAACTTTTCATCGACGCACAATTTATGGATCGATGTCAACGACGCAGACCATT
Source organism: Aedes koreicus (assembly GCA_024533555.2). Lineage (NCBI taxonomy): Eukaryota > Metazoa > Arthropoda > Insecta > Diptera > Culicidae > Aedes > Aedes koreicus. The sequence goes on from JAHHFK020003389.1 coordinate 98,040, forward strand.
GAAACATAGGTGGGAATCCTTCACTTTGACAACTCGATCAGACACAGATAACTTAATGAAATCGGGGCATTGATAGTTGAAGTGGCCCTTGTCACACAACTGGCATAAGTCACTGTTAGTATTGGATGTTGACGCATGAACCCTAAGGTTAGTATACTTGGAAGTTTGATGGGATGTTTTCACTGGGATGGATTTCACACTTGTATGAGTATCAACTTCACAACATTGAAGGATGCGGCATTGTTCTTTCAAAAAGCCGAGCATCTTCTCTAAACATGGCAACTCATCATGGGTAAGGGATCGCTCCCACTGCTTGCGAGTGGAAGCGTCATGACAGGATGTCAATATTTTATTAATTATCATTCCCGATGTACTTTCAACTGGTTGTTTCATGAACCTCAAACCCTCAACGTGCCGCGTGCACGAATCTACTAAAGGTCGAAGTTCCCTATGGGATTCCTTAGACATCTTCTTCATCGTTAGAAGCCGATCAATGTGAGTATCAATGATGATTCTGGTATTTTCATAACGATCCGTCAGAATTTCCCAAGCATTTGTAAAGTTGTCAGCAAGAGTTTTTGAATCAACAATCCCAAAGGCCTCACCAACTAGTGCCTTTTCTAGATGATGCAGTTTGATTGCATCGGAATCAGAGCAACGACCTATAATATCTTGAAACATAGACTTGAAACGGGGCCAGTTCTCGTAGCGCCCGTCAAAAGTAGGAATCGGAGCTCTGAGAGGTTGCTGCTGCACGATTACTTGTGTAGCACTACTTGGAGTATTGGAAGGAAAAACATTCTTGGAAACTGACAAACTTTCCATTAACAGCTTTACTCGAATCAATGTTCGGTATGAAGTTTATAAAACTTGTTTAAATTATAGTTATGTTTTTTAATTTGTGGGGGGGGGGGGGAAAAAAAAATCTTGTGGTGTATATTGTTGTTTTTATTGGTGCGCGGGCTTCTGTAAAAAATTTTTGGGGGGGACCTGGGGGGGTGGTTTGGGTTTTGTTTTTTATTGTGGATTGGGGTTTCGTTGTTTTTTTTCTCTTCACCGTTGTTTTTTTTTTAATAATCGTTTATTTGTACAGGCTCAATCTAATCAACTTTACAGAGCCAAATTTTCATATTTATGTACATCATTTATCTTAAAACTAAAGTTAAGAGGATAGAGCCGATTACTCGCGGCCGTCTCGAGGTTAATAGGAATTACAAATTACGGATGGGAAAGAGGGTGGGAATTTAAAGTATGGTTTACATAACACATTAAATTTAAATTCTAAATTATCTTATAACTTATAACCAGTACAGCCAAAATATCTCGAATTGGCACATTGGGTTGTCTACCTCGAGCCCGAAGGGAATCATAAAGCTCCGATCTGACTCCACGATGTTCAGGCACAAGACCAAACAACGTGATCTGCGTCCTGATAGCCTTGTCCACACTCACAGAGATTGCTGTCGCTCAGCCCAACCCGGTATAAATGAGCGTTCAAAGAATAATGATTGGACATGAGGCGAGACATGACACGAATGAAGTCTCGACCCACATCCATCCCCCTAAACCAGGATTTCTTCAACACCTTTGGGATGATAGAATGTTGCCATCGCCCCAAATCTCGTTTACTCCATTTATACTGCCAGCTGACGAGTTACTGTTGACGAAAAATAGGAAAAAATTCGTTGAAGGCGATTTGTCGATCACAAATATCGCCTTCCATAGCGCCCACATTTGCAAGCGAGTCCGCTTTCTCATTGCCCGGAATTGAACAATGAGATGGGACCCATACAAAGGTGATGATAAAATAATGCGAAGATAAAGCACTTAGCAGCTCATGTATTTTCATGAGAAAATACGAGGAGTGCTTTACCGGCCTCAATGAGCGAATAGCCTCTATAGAACTAAGACTATCCGTGAAAATGAAGTACTGATCCGGTGTTAGTGAGGCAACAATTTCTAGCGTAAAGTGTATTGCCGCTAATTCAGCGACATATACGGAACAAGGAGCATGAAGTTTACGATTGGCGCTACAAATTTCATTAAATATACCAAAGCCTGCTGACTCCTCTATCAATGATCCGTCAGTGAAGAACGATTTGGTGGAATCAACTTGGCCAAACTTTGCAGCAAATATTACCGGAGCAATCATAGGACGATGATGCTCTGGGATTCCATGAAGCTCCTGCTTCATGGATAAATCAAAATGAACCGAATTGTCGAAGTCGAAGAAGCAAACACGATTGGAAATGTTCGGCGAAGGGCTGACATCCTGTGTTATGTACAAATGGTACAAGGTCATAAAGCGGGTTTGAGGATTCAACTCAAGGAGCTTCTCAAAATTTTCGATCACCTGGTGAGGAGCCGGAGAGATAATTCTGAAAACCGATCCGAGAGTGGCAACATGCCAGCCAGCACTTCAAGACTCATGGTGTGAGTCGAGTGCATGCAACCTAACGCGATACAAAGACACCGATACTGAATACGTTCCAGTTTAATGAAGTGCGACCGAGCCGCTGACTGAAAACAAAAACTACCGTATTCCATAACCGACAAAATCGTTGTCCGGTACAACGTTAGAAGATCTTGTGGATGAGCTCTCCACCAGGTCCCTGTAATTGTGCAGAGAAAATTGACCCTCTGCTGGCACTTTCGCTTCAGATACTCAATATGGGATCTCCAGGTGCACTTAGAATCGAACCAGACCCCAAGATATTTAAATGACATAGAATGAGTTATCGGCTTACCCCAAATTTGAAGCTTCGGTTGTGCTGGGTTATACTTCCTAGAAAAAACTACCAACTCAGTTTTCTCCGTAGAGAATTCGATACCTAGCTCTAAAGCCCAAGTAGACAAATTGTCCAAGGTATCCTGTAAGGGTCCTTGCAGATCGACCCCATTGGGTCCCGTGACAGACACTACGCCGTCATCTGCAAGTTGTCTCAACGTACAGTTGTCACCTAGACAACCGTCAATGTCTTTGACATAAAAATTATACAAAAGGGGGCTTAAACATGATCCCTGGGGGAGACCCATGTAGCTAAATCGTGAAGCTGTAGAGGTTCCATGAGAGAAGCTCATATGTTTCTCTGACAGCAAATTGTACAAAAAATTATTCATTAATGGTGAAAAGCCACAAGCGTGGAGTTTATCTAAAAGAACTTCAACAGATACTGAATCAAAAGCCCCCTTTATGTCCAAGAATACAGAAGCCATTTGCTCTTTTTTAGCAAAAGCTAACTGAATCTCTGTGGACAGCAACGCGAGACAGTCGTTCGTTTCCTTACCCCTACGAAAACCATATTGAGTATCTGAAAGCAAATGTTTCGTCTCAACCCATTTGTCCAGATGGAAGAGGATCATTTTCTCCAACAACTTTCGAATGCAGGATAACATCGCGATGGGTCGATAGGAGTTGTGGTCGGACGCGGGTTTACCAGGTTTTTGAATTGCAATAACTCTCACCCGTCTCCAATCATCCGGTACAATGTTATGTTCCAGAAACTGATTAAACAAGTTCAACCTGCGCCTCTTAGCGACGTCTGGGAGGTTCTTAAGCAAGTTGAACTTGATTCTATCACCCCCTGGAGCCGTATTGCCACACGAAAGGAGCGCGAGAGAGAATTCTACCATTGAAAAAGGTTGGCTGTTCTCATCTATCGAATTCTTGGTTTCGCGAGGAATGATCCGTGCCGGCACAGAATCTGGACAAACTTTTCGCGCGAACTTGAGGATCCATTGGTCCGAGTACTCCTCGCTCTCGTTGTTCGTAGTTCGGTTACGCAATCTTCGCGCCGTATTCCAAAGAGTACTCATCGACGTCTCGCGCGATAGCCCGTCCACGAATCTTCGCCAGTATCCGCGTTTCTTGGCCTTGATGAGGCTCTTAAGTTCGCGTTCGAGAGCCGTGTATACTTCGAAGTGCTCAGGTGTTCCACTTCTACGGAAAACTTTAAACGCGTCGAACTTTTTACGGTAAACCTCGGTGCATTGCTGATCCCACCATGGAGAAGGAGGTTTCCTGCGAAATGACGTCCCTGGAACTGGTCGAGTTTGAGCTTGAAGCGCGCTGTCTAAGATCAGGTTGGAGAGGAAGTTATATTCTTCCAGCGGTGAAAGCCTTTCTACCGTCGTTACGGCTTCATCTACTGCTGTCCTAAACATTGTCCAATCGATGTGACGGGTAAGATCATACGTGACGTTGATAGATTCCGACGGATTGAACCCGGTGGCAATCGAAATTTTTATTGGCAAGTGATCACTACCGTGGGGATCTTGAATCACATTCCATGTGCAATCCAACGATAATGAATTCGAGCAAAGTGTGAGGTCTAATCTACTGCCAACTGAGGATGTACCAGCCAAACGTGTTACTTCTCCATTGTTAAGAACTGTCATATTGAAATTGTCACAGAGGTCATATATCAGGGAAGACCGGTTGTCATCGTACAGTTCTCCCCAGCCTGTACCGTGAGAGTTAAAATCTCCCATGATCAACCGTGGAGAAGGAAGGACCGAACAAATATCTGAAAGTTGTTTTCGGTTAATTGAGGCTCTAGGAGGAATATAGACAGAAGCAATGCAAAGGCTTTTATTTTTAATAACAGCCTGACATGCGACAACTTCAATACCTGGAATTCGAGGAAAATTCACTCTATAGAAGAGGTAGCACTTTTTGATCCCCAAAAGTACTCCCCCTCCACGCGAATCCTCACGATCAAGACGAATAATATTGAAATCATGAAACGGAAGATTGATTTCGGAAGAGAGCCATGTTTCACAAAGAGCGAATGCATCACAACCGGTAGTGTGAGCTAAAAATTTGAATGATTCCAATTTAGGAACAAGACTTCGAAAATTCCACTGCAGAACAGTGATCAAATCCCCGACCTCATTTGGAAAATTATCCATCGAAGGAAATGATTGCTGCAAGGAGGGGCCACTTGATTGTCAATTGCTTTAAAAAGGTCTTCACTGTGGGAAGCATTGCCAAAACAATGCTTTTGAGAGGGTCAGAAATTTCGAGGTACTTGAAGATACCTTCGGCAATGTCATCAAATGAGAACAGCCCACTTGAGGAGGGGGCTTCTGTTCTTAAAATAGGGGCTTCAGGGGTTTTGGATGTCCCCGGGAGAGATGGAAAGTCCTGGGTGTAGTTAGTACTACGGAAACCAGGAGGAATTGTTTTTTCCATTTTTCCACCTTTTTTTGAAATGGGCAAGCTGGTCTCGGGCTTCTTCTCAGAAACTTTCCGTGGGCGGACGCGTCTTCGCTTCCTTGAAGCACCTTCCGGAAAAGTGAACGATGTTCCCTCTTCAGCCGAATCAAAGTCAGACTCGTCATCTGACAGAGGAGCAAAGGGATTTGTATTGGCATCGGGTGATGGTGAGGCTTTTTTCACCATTTCGGCAAAAGATTGCCTGGAACGCTGTTTTAGCGAGCGTTCTAATTGTTCCCCGCGTTGTTTGTACGCCGGGCACGACGAGAGAGCATGAGAAGGAGTACCCTTACAGAACGCGCATTTTGGTGTGCTGTCTGCGCAGGCGCCATCCTCGTGTTTCTCCCCACAATTAGAGCAGCGTGCCTTATTGCTGCAATGGGAGGTCGTATGTCCCATCTGCTGGCATTTTTGGCAGATCATGACCCGGGGTACGATCAACAGCACAGGTAGTCGAAGTTTTCCCAACTCGACTTATTGAGGGAGGGCTGAACCAGAAAAAGTCACACGAAACGAGTCTGAGTGGGTAAATTTCTTTTCACCCTTAGTGATCGATACTGTGCCTAGTTTTCGCACATCAAGTATCTTGACTGAGGGAAGCAGAGGGTTCTTAAAGCGACCAACCCCCTGCTTCAACAGTATCTCAGGGGTCAAGCTCGCTTCGGTGACCACCCCTTCAATCTCAATACCTCGAGCTGGGATGTACACTAAATACTCCAGTGTAAAAAACTGAAAGACAGCAATTTCGTTAGCCTGTTTAAAGTTGGACACAACGACTTTTAGTTTATTGGGTCTCACCTTAATTATCTCGGTCACGGCCGAGAATCGTTTTGTCAGATCATTTGAAATCTGATATATGTTCAGTGGTTTCGTTTAGGGCTGAAAATAAACAACCCATGGACCAGCCGAATCAGCTGGATAAGCACGTGATCTGGTAACTCTATGAGCTACCTCATCATTTCGTGCCATAGATGACTCATCTTGCAACAAATCATCCATGTCGCACCCGTGGGAGCTTGTGACGCTCAACCACGAACGCAATTATCTACAATCAATCACAGATAAACAAACTAAACCCAAGCACACTCTCTCACACGCTCTCACACACTCTCACTCACTCTCACTCACTCACACACACAATACAAAACAATATATTCAGAAGAAAGAGAACAAAAGCTTATCTTATATATATCACTGATCTGCTGCAGCCGGGCGACGAATGTGCTGCTTTCGAACGACGATCCGTGGCCGCGTGTGCCGGCTAGACGTTGAGCTGAACGATGATGATAATGATGACGATGATGATGATGATACTGGTCGGTGGTGGTTAGCAGATGATCGACTGCACGCTACACACGATGGACTGCTGGTGTGCGTGCCGTATAGATGCGGAGCAATATGGCTTTTAGATCGTGGCAATTTCGCTAATTGCAATTAATGACGTTGTTGCACTGTTTAACACTCAACGTTTTCTACTTCAGAAAACTAAGACTCAATTTCACTCGCGATTCAGAAAAAAAATTAGAGCTTAAAACTTGAAACAACTTGTGAAAAGCTTCCAAAGCAACGGAGAGCTGACCGAACGAACTGTTCCGTTCGCTTGTTCACTGGGCAAAATGGGACCACGTTGATGGATGAGTGATTTGTGGTCCTTCGTGGTAAACTTCATTGGTTTGGTTGGTGTATGACCCACTGGCATCACAGGAAGGAAGGATGTTGTCACTTCGGAAGAGCGACTCTCGAGCAGAGTGATACCAACACACAGTGATAGGAACACGTCACCTCACTATTTGCTTCGGCAGGATACACAACACACTGTTCTTTTTGCGTTCTAGCAATTCACTTTGTTTATGTTCGTACTTGTTCTGACTTGTTCGTTCACGTTTAATCTCAACGGTAGTTTCACAACTCACTACTACAGTTCAATGGAAAATGTTTTTCTTTCGTTTCAACTACCGTCAGGTTAAACCATGAACACACTTGCGGACTGTATTTTTGCACTTATCCGGTTCGGAACGGACCACTATGTTGGCAATTATCCGGCTCGAAGGACCACTATGTTGGCTCGACTGCCAACGTTTTTTTTTTTTGGATTCAATTCTGTTTACCATGATGACCAGATTTTCTCCTTTATGGTGTGTATCGCGTCTTGGGATGGTACAGGAATATCTTCCAAGAGTTTGTTTCGCCCTTGCTTTGCTAAAGTATCCGCTAGTTCATTTCCGGCGATACCGGCATGACCAGGGATCCAACTGAAAGTAACGTTTTGGTTTTCGATGATTTTTTCCACCGATTGGATCCATGGATGTTTTGATCGACCGTCCCGTAGAGCATTGGTACAGCTAGCGGAGTCGGTCAAGATGATGACGTTTTATTGTGCCTGAAGCTGTGATACGGCAGCGTTAATGGCGAAAGCTCCAGCAGAAAATACACTGTAAGTGCTTGGTAGGCGGTAGCTGAGGTTTCCATCTGGTAAGACTACCCCAGCACCAATGGACTCGTTATCCTTTGAGCCATCGGTATAAACGTGCTGGTGTGAGGAATATCTATTGGTGATGAATTCTTGGAAAGTAGGTACAACTATTTCCTTACATGTGCCCGCCTTGATACTATGCTTTAGCTGGTTGTCGATTTCTGGAGTTGCTTTGTACCATTCTCTGTCGGTGTTCCGTGGAAGGGTGCAAATCTTTGGAAGTGAGAAATCGGCTGTCTGTTGGAGCAACTCGTTAGCTCGCTTTACTGTTGGGTGCTAGAAACCTGTTGATGATTTCTCCAGTAGTCGAACAGCCAGCTGCGAAAGTCGCTGGATTAATGCTTGCTTGAAGGTAAGACATCCAGATTCAGCTAGTATCGATACGAGTAGGCTGGTAGCAAATGCACCAGATGCTTGGCGCACTACATCATTATATATTGGACTTAAGATCCTTTCCTTGTTTTCGGTGTTGATGCTAATGAGCCGAAGAAGAGTTTTGAGAAGATCAACGCCGAACCAACTTTTAGCAGGGTGACTCGGCTATTTATCTTCAGACAGCGTCCAAGAATCCGCAGTATGCAAATTCTGCTTCTACAGCTTTTTTTGACAGACATGAGGTGCTGGATGAAGATGAACTTCGAATCCATCGTTTCTCCAAGAATTTTAATTTTCCTAACTCTTGGAATAGGCTTTTTCTCTATCAGGATCGCCTTGGATGGGTCAATAGAGAACCAAACACTGGCAGCCCACCCAGTAGTGGCATGTATAGCTGTTCTCATAGTTTTCCGCAATGTCCTGTGATTTTGACGTAGGACTTACGTCTCTCTTTTCTATTCCTGTATAGGGGCGCCGCTCTAAAATTTCTGAAATCGCAAGCGTTACGCGGGTTTGGAGACTTTGAACGATAATATCTCCTCTCTGGCCCACAGAAATTTTACGATAAGTATTTCATTCGCAAGGTAGAACATCAACGTTGAATCCCTGTTGCAAACTTAATTCATAATGTTTGTTTAAACTAATCAAAATGTACTTAAAAGAAAAATGTCTAAACGCACAACGCTATTGGTCGAAAATGACATCATGTTTGCGCCTCGCTCTGATTGGTTCATACTGCCACAGTTACCGTGCCAGCGAATTTCAAACATGTGGGGACGACCGACCAATCATCAGTTCTCGCTGTGCATTCGTATGCGGCAGACTTGTCTGCGGAGCACGGTGGTAGAAAACGTTACCCGTGAAAACAAGAAGACCAGAATAATCCCACGTCACCTGCAGCTAGCCATCCGCAACGACGAGGAGCTGAACAAACTTTTCTCCGGTGTGACCATTTCACAGAGTGGTGTCCTGCAGCCCAAGAAGACTGAAGAAAATTTCAATCGCGAACCATGTTATCAACTAAAATCCGTCCTTTTCAGGACGATCAAATCAAGTTGCCAACTAAAGAGTATGTTTGATTGAAATTTCTCTTGAGCTCATTGAAATGTTCTTTACCACGCACCGGCTAAACATGGCGTTGCTTGAAAAGCCACGTTCTGGAGAAAATGAGCAACATTTTTCATTAGTATCCGTATATAAATCTCTATTTGCCATGTTAAAACTAGCAAGCACGTTGTACATTCAACAAACGAAATATTAACAGTTAATTTGAGCGGAACTGCAGCACGGCAGACCAATTATGTGTTTCACATATTCAGTGTAGGGGGTAGGTTAGCTTCATTGTAGTTCTTGTTGCACACAGATTCATAGTGGATTTGGTGCAGATAATAGATTAGGTTAGTTGCAGGTAGTTTTAAAATGTGAGTTATAATTTTTCTGGCCAATATTTACAAACTATTGTTTGTATTGTTACTATTGTTATGCAGTTTCAGAAGCAAGTGTGTCTAAATCTCAACTCTCTTGGGATAGGGTTCTGAGGCCCTGACAAGGGTGTTGCCTGAGTAGAAAAGATGCGAATTTAACCTCCGAAACCCCTGTCGCTCTAATAAAAACTAATGATTTTATTTCCACGCTGCTGTCTGGCGTAACAACTGAGGCCCGTCCCCTTTTGTAAAATTTGATTTGCATTGCCTTCGTTGAGAACCCCCTGCTTGTCATGTTATGATATATGCAATTATATAAAACAGGCCTGGCATTCCCGTTAAAACAATAAAGAAGAAGAATAGTAATCATTCGTTATTGGATCATCGACACGTTCAGACGTGTGTATCCCGTTCTCGTGATAAAAAAGCGCTTTTCCGAGATGTTCCGAGTTTTTGGCCCTGATGCTGGAAATCGAGTAGACGCTGATGTGGCGCCTGACGTGGCTGGCACGTCCGCTAGACGAGGCAAGCGGGAGAAGCCCGACGTCGACGCTGACGTAAATCATCCCTCCGTAAACAACTAAAATCTGTCCTTTTCAGGACGACCAAATCAATTTACCGATTAGAGAGTATGTTTGATTGAAATTTCTCTTGAGCTAATCGAAATGTTCATTACCACGCACCGGCTCAACATGGCGTTGCTTAAACTGCCGCGTCCCGGAGAAAATGGCCAAATCAATCGCCCACATCATCTTCGTGGTCAAGTGGTTAGCGGCGTCGCCCGTCGTTCAAACGGTTGTTGTCATGAAGATGAGGGTTCGATTCCCGCTCCAGCCAGTGGAACTTTTTGCAAAACGAAAATGTCTAAACTGGTCTACTTGGTGTTAGGTTAAGTTCTTCGTAATTCGCTCTACACCCAAACTAAAAAAGTAAGATTGTTGTACAATTTCGCTTGATTTTGTTCCATTTTTGCTATTGATCGTAAGTTGGATGAAAAATCTTACATTAGTTGTGGGCAAAACAGCAACAGCAATTCGCAATGAAAAATTGAACGTGTGCGTGAGATTGTTCGCAGTGATATTTAGTTAATGAGTAAGAGATGAGTGTTCGAAAGTCAGATGGCTAACAAAAATAAAATGTGCACATCGGCGGCTCTTGATGGCAACCAATTAGCCACTTTGACGAGGTAAGAATGTGGGAATGGAAACCCAACAGTTTTTTTTTTTTTCCTCTGTTCGGGACATAAACCACTGCGACCAGTAATTTGATCTATTGTAGTATATCCCGTATCCTTTGTTTAGTGCATGTCGAGTTACTTCATCACTATTGAGAAATGATGAAGTATTCGGTGTTGTTACAGTTGTCATTGTTTGTTTTGTTGGCAATGAATCGAGTTTTATGGAAAGTTTCCGCTATTTAAACCCTTTGTGAGCGACAGTACTCTTCAAAGGCGCGCCCCTTTATCCGTCAAAACCGGATTCATTTTAAACAAAACAAACAATGACTCCGATACTGACCATGCATCAGAACCCTAGTCATAACCAATTCAAACTATAGAACATCAAATAGAAAAATGAGAATTCACATAAATGAATACTAACCAAGTTTCTCTTATTCCAAGCTCATCCTCGGTGGCTCAATCCGAGTATTGTCACTTTTCACAAGACATAAAATGTAATAAGGACTAATATATGTTCCTTTGATTACAAAAACAAATATGTTCCCTAGTTTGAATTAATTCAGACTAGGGTTCGGTGGTAGATCTGATACCCCGTAACGCACCACGAAAAGGTGATCTAACAGCGTTACGGGTCAGCAACCCAACAGTTAGTTCACTTGGCGAGGAATTCAGGGTGCAGCAATGAAGCAAATGGACATATTTTCCACCAAGCTATGTGCAACCTGTCGCTAACAAACTTGCATGGCATGGCATTGTTTATTTCATAAAACGCTTTGTCGATGATCAGTGAGAACAAACATAGAACACTTGACGGCGGCAATACAACAGTGGCCAATAGCGTTGCGGCATTTTGTGATATCGACTCATCCATATTGTAAAGCTTGCTTCAGATAGAATTGGAACAAAAACAATTGCCTGTATTTCAGTTATTTATTATTGAATTCAAGATCTTTTTTTATACAAATGTAGCGTTTTCTTCATACTTTTAAGAAAAAATACGGATAAAATTATTCGTCACGGTTTCGAAGGAATTCTCGAATTTTTCCTGTAACACGGCTCATTAGGCGGCGCACACCTTCTTCGTCCATCGTTTTAGCTATCTTATTCCACCAGGTCTTCATCTGATTGATGTCTTTGACAACCTTTCCCTTTACCTTGAGTCTCCTCTTCATGATTGCCCAGTATTTCTCAATAGGGCGGAACTGGGGGCAGTTGGGTGGGTTAAGGTTTTTCGGAACAACCTGGACCCCTTTCTCTGCATACCATTCTTGAACGACTTTGCTGTAATGACAGCTTGCCAAATCTGGCCAAAACATTACGGGATGGTCGTGGTGTTGCGGGACCACTGAGCAATGAGTTCAGTACCGCAGTATCAGTGTGAGTTCAGTACCGCCCGATACATCGGACAGACAGCATAGACGTCAGTGAAATAGCGTGGTCAACTGTCACATGGAGCATAAGTCAGTACTGATTGCGAAGTGCACCGAAAAGAAATTGTTTGCTCGTGAATTAGTGATTTATTGATAATATTGAACTTATAATACGCCTAAAACTTGTTAGTTAACCTAGATAAATTAAAACTGTAGTTTAAGGTAAATTCGGTAAAATATTTCTTAATGCTGTTTGCTAAACCTAAATCTTTGTTATTATCACTGATAGAAGCTAAAGTACGGATTCAGTATATCAAACGTACCCAAGTAGTTAAGTAGTCAGCGGTAGTCAGAAGCCAGTTTCGGACCAAAGTAAGTAAGGAACACGAATATGTAAGTCCGCATTCCTTTGTATTACGTCAGTGATCTAACTTAAATAAATTTCAGCTAGAAGCTGTTACTACTGCTCTCAAGACGTGCCCACCCTTTTATCTGTCCGAAACAAACTTCTAGATATTCTTGTCAGAAGTGGATTTCCTGACTGAAGATGGATGGAAAAATTGTCGGAAAACATTGCACCAGATGCGATCGGCCGGACACAGCAGATAACTTAGTCGGTTGTGATATGTGCGAGACGTGGATGCACTATAGCTGTGCGGGAGTAACGGACTCTATTGCAGATCCGAACCGCAGATGGCAGTGTGATCAGTGTCGCCCCCATATAGACGAGTCGAGAAGTCGCGTCCGTTCATCAGTTAGCCGTTCTTCCGCCAGCAAACAGTCAGCGCGAGTTGAACTAAACTTGCAAATGATGGAGGAACAGAAAGCTTTACGTTTGCGCAGGATCCAGGAGGAAGAAGAGGCAAAAAGGCGTAGAATCCAACAAGAGGAAGCAGCTCAGGCGGCTGCTAGAAAAGAAATCGCCGAAGGAGAAGAAAACTTCATCAAGCAAAAGTATGCTATGCTGCTGGCAGAAGCGGAATCAGAGGATGATGTTAGTCGGAGGTCCAGATTGACGAGTCGAGCCAGCAAGGAAAAGGTTCGGTCGTGGCTTAGCGAACAGGAAGTCGGTGTATCCATACAAGCACCATCCGTCAGTGTTAAGCCATCAGTCGCACCCTCATCGAAGGAGCAATCAACGGTTCCAGCATCTATGCTAGTCCAGATCGAATCTGCAGCAGCTTCAGGTGGAATTATTTCAGCGATAGGTGCAAAACCCGTACCTGTAGTGCGTTTTCCGGGGTCAACATCTACGCCGAATTCATTCGATGGTTCCGCAAGCGCGGAAATTATCGATCTTCCAGAGTCGAATCTAATACCAAGCGGTAACTTTATCTCTAAGACCCAAATACCCATCCATCAGCCATCGGTAAGTACATCACTGTTAAAAAGATGTAACTCCCCGCACGGATTGAATTCCTTCATCGCCGTAAGCCCTAACCAAGATCCACCGAAAACAATGAGTGCTCCTCACCCGAAAGTAAATTACTCCACCAATTCATCGCAAATTCCATCTCTTGAGGCAGGCATAAGAAGCTCAGTAGTTGCAAATATATCTGGTTCCAACCGAAATGTAGTTTCAAGGTCTGTTAGTTTTGGATGCGGTAATGTTAGCGGTCCTTTCACTAGCAGTGTGCCATCGGTTGAAAATATGAGGGAATATTTTGCAAGTAGTGTTCCGCAGCAATGCAGCTATGGGTCTCCAGTTATTCCCACTAATAATTTCGTGTCACATAGTGCACCTATATCAGTAAATTCATCAGTTGTCCCCGCAGTGATTACATCTGGAGTGTACTACCAAAATCAAGTATCACATCCGGGTCCATCAATGCTGAGTTCCAGTTGTCATTCAACGTGGATGAACAGCAATATCATTAGCGCTAAAGCGTGCGGGAATCGTCCTCTGGATACGAATCCTGGTGAAGTTTTCCCTATTTCTGGGACAATTTCAAGCCATCGAGGTGTTTCAGCAAGCGTCAAGGCTCCGATGCCGTTTGTATCCAACTTCGTTCCAGCTCATAGTAATATATTAGCTTCCCAGTTAGCATCGGGATTTGTGAATTTCGGAAATCCTACAGGTGAACAGCAGCGTCAAACAGAAGGACAACAAACGACACAGACGACTGCCACCATGAGATGTGGACCTTCTGCTGAGCAACTTGCTGCGAGACAAGTGATGCCACGAGAGCTTGCAAACTTTTCGGGGGACCCACAAGATTGGCCGCTTTTCTACAGTTCGTTCTGCAACTCTACGGACGCATGCGGGTTCAGTGACTCGGAAAATCTAGCGCGACTGCAGCGCAGTTTGAAGGGGGTTGCTTTGGAAGCAGTGCGAAGCCGTTTGTTAATGCCACAGTCAGTGCCCTACGTAATGGATATCTTGCGGAGGTTGTATGGTCGGCCGGAAATCCTGATTCATTCTCTTCTGCAAAAGTTGCGTGCGGTTCCACCTCCGAAGTCCGACAATTTGCAGTCCCAAATCACCTTTGGTCTAGCAGTGCAGAACGTTGTGGATCACATGTCCATAGCAAACCTTGTCGATCACCTGTGGAATCCGACCTTGCTGTACGAGTTAGTTGAGAAACTTCCGTCTCAGCTCAAAATGCAGTGGTCTTATTACAAAAGTAAGTGTCAACATGTCAACCTGACGACTTTCAGCGCCTTCATGGCCGAGTTGGTGGTGATGGCTTCAGACGTCACACTACCAATGGATAGCCTCTCCATCACCGATAAGTTCAAAAGAAAGGGAAAGGAGAAACCGGAGCTGTACGTGCACTCAACGGAACAGCCCGAAAATAAGTCGCTGTCCATAACTGAGAAGGACGGGCCGGAGTTAAAATTGAAAACCTGCCTGTACTGTGACAGGGTCAACCACATGATAGCGGACTGCAGACAATTCAAGGCGCTCGATATCGATAGTAGGTGGAAGTTGGTGAAACAGAAAATTCTGTGCAGAATCTGCCTAGTACCGCACAGAAAATGGCCATGCCGTACCAAGAAAGAGTGTGGCGTTGATGGGTGCAAAATATATCACCATAAACTCTTGCACTCTTCTGGAGCCCGTAGTTCGGATAATCCAGTCAACGTCATCGGTAAACCAAGGGTCGTGGAACACCAGAATCTCCACAGTTCCCTAGCGTATTCTCTTTTCCGATACCTGCCAGTGACAATCCACGATAATGGTAAAGAAGTTAGGACATACGCCTTTCTTGATGATGGGTCCTCTTCAACGTTGATGGAATCCAGTATCGCATTGGCGTTAGGTATCCGTGGGCCAATCTATGCCTTTTCTTTGAGCTGGACTGGTAACATATCCAGAGAGGAAAATGAATCCGAACGCGTCAGTGTAGTGGTAGCAGGAGAAGGCAAGAAGTTCAAACTTCACAATGTGCGAACAGTCCAAGAGCTTCGCTTACCAGCACAAACGATGTCGTACAAAGATCTGCACAGCTCTTATCAACACCTGAAGGGTCTTCCAGTCCGCAGCTATACCGATGCAATTCATGGGATCATCATTGGAATGGAGCATGTCCGACTTCTGACTTCGTTGCGTGTACGAGAGGGCAATGACAATGAACCAGTTGCTGCCAAAACGCGCCTTGGATGGTGCATCTTTGGAAAGCGATCAGACAGCAGTACAGTATTGGAACAGTTAAATCTACATCTAGATGGTGATTCGGGAAATCGGCAACTGCATCAGTGGATGAAACAATTCTTCACAGAAGAGGAGTCCAGTGATACAGTCAAACCGGAGGCTGAAGAAGATAAGCGGGCTCGAACGATTATGCAAGCAACCACAAGAAGACTGAACGGTGTCTTCGAAACGGGACTGTTATGGAAGTACGATCATATCACCTTTCCTGACAGCTACCCAATGGCAGTAAGACGGATGAACGCGTTACAGAAGTGGCTGAGTAAGAATCCAGAGCTCGAGACAAGGGTGAGAGAGCAGCTTGAAGACTACGAGACGAAGGGATATGCACATCGCATTACCCCCGAGGAGCTTCATTCAACGGACTCCAGTAAGGTCTGGTATCTGCCTCAGGGAATAGTTCAGAATCCGAAGAAACCAAGCAAGCTACGGTTGATTTGGGATGCCAAGGCTCGAGCTGGAGGTGTATCACTCAACGATATGTTACTAAAGGGACCAGATCTTTTGGTGGCGCTGACATCAGTACTGTTGCGCTTCAGACAGAGGAACATCGCAGTCGTCGGTGACATAAAGGAGATGTTCCATCAAATCCGTATTCGAGATGCGGACAAGCAATCACAACGCTTTCTCTACCATCACAGTCCAGAATCATCTCCACAGATCTACGTGATGGATGTCGCAACTTTCGGTGCAACCTGCTCACCCAGTTTGGCGCAGTTCGTGAAGAACGAGAACGCAAAAGATTTCGCAGAAACCTTTCCCAGGGCAGTTCGAGCAATAACAGACAACCATTACGTTGACGATTTCTTGGACAGTGTTGACACCGAACAGGAAGCTGTTGTTCTAATCAATGTGGTCAGACACATCCACCGACAAGCAGGATTCGAAATACGGAACTTCTGCTCTAACTTAGCCGAAGTGCTGACAAGCATCGGCGAGTGCGCCGCTCCACAGAAGATATCTATGAATTTGGAGAAATCTTTAGAGTCCGAGCGCGTATTGGGCATGGTTTGGAAGCCAAGAGAAGACGTCTTTACCTTCGACATATGTAGCATCAGTGTAGAAATCAAACAGTTAATCGAAAGTTCCACGATACCGACAAAGCGACAAGTACTGCGAGCGGTCATGTCAGTGTTCGACCCGCTAGGACTGATTGCACATTTTGTAGTGCACGGAAAAATCCTTATGCAACAGATCTGGAGAACTGGAACGGAGTGGGATGAATGTATCGCAGAAGAACTTCGGGAGATGTGGAACGGTTGGTGTCAGTACCTGCAGCGCTTGCACGAGGTAACAGTACCGCGTTGTTTCTTCAAGGGGATGAACTCTTCGGCTATGAACCACGTGGAAGCGCATTTATTTGTAGATGCGAGTGAGTTGGCTTGCGCTGCAGTTCTGTACCTTCGCTATATAGACAACGACAATCCTCGGTGCGCGCTGGTGGCTGCAAAAACAAAGGTTGCCCCGCTGAAGCCTCTATCCATTCCACGGCTAGAACTGCAAGCAGCCATGATCGGTACAAGGTTGATAGAATCAGTACTATCGTCATTAGACATTAAAGTCAGCAACCGTTATCTGTGGTCCGACTCATCGACAGTTCTATGTCGTCAATGTTTCCTTATACCGTTTGATAACGCGCCATACGGTATTTCTGGGCAATTTCAGCTGTTTAGCTAGCCTAGATGCAGACCACAATGGATTTTCCAAATAACTGTGCACAATTTTTTCCCTTCTTTCGGCTTCCATGTTGATTGTTTACAAAGAACAGTCGATTTGCGGAGTGTCAAAAATACATACGTGAAGCTGACAAAATTTCCGACACGTGGGCGCCAAGAACTTCCAAATCCGTCCACCAGGAGCGCCACAATAAAACTGATAAGAACATTTCAATCGCGAACCATGTTCCCTCCGTAATCACAGGATCCATTTCACACTTACAAGCACGTTGGACATTTTAGTTCCAACATTTGATTAGGAAGAATCTGCTTCTGTAAACAAACACTTTGTCTGCTAATTTATCGGAAGTTGTATACAATTCCTTCAAATTGAATATATCAGCGGATAGAAATAAAGCTCTTCTTCCTTAAAGAGTGCTTAATTTGTATTTGTGACCTTTTGTTCAAGAGCAAATGACTATGAAAGCCAATCTAATGTTGGCGATGATTTAACAAACAAAATATCATTAACAGTCAATTCGAGGCGAACTTCAGTTTCTATAAATTTTCGTGAAGAACCAATAGCGGAAGAAGAACCGGAGCCTCACACACCAACAGCACAGGGTTTCATGGTTCTTTAGACTGAATAAAATATAGTAGAAATTCATGAATTCGATTACATCAATTTCTTCATATCAACAAGCAGTCCTACGTCAACTTTGCAGTTATGTCACTGACATAACTCATCCTTTCGTTTTTATGTTTCACAATAAGGATAACATCGTCGGCGTAGAGTGAAATTTCTGCACCGGTGAGGATATCGTTGAAAATAGGCTGCATGGCTACCAGAAATAATGTCACCGACAAAATGGATCCTTGTGGAACTCCGTTTTCTGATAGTCTGAGGCTGGACATGTTTCCATTGGCAGCTACTTCGAAGTGTCTTTCGGAGAGAAAGCTGGAAACAATGTTCATCATCCTACTAGAGATTTTCCAATTCGCCAAGGTATGGATAATTCCGGGTCTCCACGTTGTGTCGTACGCCTTCGAGATGTCTAGAGAAACTGTTTCCACATTTTCACGTTTTCGAGTTCGATGAGCGATTCAAAATTGGCTAGATGCGTATCGACGCCTTTTCCAGCTCGAAATGCATGTTGGCATGGGTCGAATTTCCCGGTGACTTCTAATTCAGTTACTAGGCGGCGATTTACCATTCTCTCATACAATTTACCTAAGCAACTGAGAAGTGTTATCGGTCTGAAACCATCTGGTTTACTTCGGTCCGCGTCAGGTTTGGGAATCGGTACTACCGTTCCAAGTTTCTATCGTTTCGGAAATTTGCCATTAGCCCATACTCGGTTGAATAATTCTAGCATGGCGATTTTAGCGCTGAATGGCAGTCGTTGTAGCATTGGATAACTAATACTTTCGACACCAGTTGAAGAACCTCCAAGGCAGCCAAGATCCCACATCGACTCTTCAATAGAAAAGTCAATGTTGTACAGATTGTATAGATTTGGACGCTGTGTTTTAACGGGAGGGTGAATGTCTCTGCTATGCTGGTTCCGGAATTTGTCAGGGTAATTTTCGTCGGATGATTTCTTCTGGTACTCATCGGCCAGTGCTTCTGCTAGGCTTTGTCCGTCGTTTGTGATACCAGATGGAAGGTTCAATGTAATTGTGTTAGTTCTTCTTTTACCCTGCAGTCTATTGTTGTCGTTCCACAGTTGACCAGATGATCTGTTAGGATTAATGCTTTCGGCAAATTGATCCCAACTGTTTTGTTTTGCTTCACGGATGAGTTCACGGCAAATAGAGCGAGCGTCTTGAAAATACTTGAATGCAGTGCTTTTACGAGCGAATATGGGCACGTTTGAATATGGTATGGCACGAATATGGTTCACGAATGCCTACATTTCGGCTGGTCGAAAACATCCAATTATTCTTGACAATCAGCAACCGTTGACTACCACCTCAAACATCTCCATGCCGGACAACAACTAATGATTGCCAGCATGCAAGCAAGATATTGGCCAATTTCTGCTCGAAATCTGGCACGCATGGTCATTCATCGCTGCGTGAAATGCCTCCGTGCTCGACCGAAGCGTCACGAGCAAATTATGGCGAACTTACCTACCGAACGAGTAACTCCAGCTCCTCCCTTCCGTGCCAGTTAATTACATGCTAGAAAATATGATACTTTTGAAAAACTTTCGAATGTCAATTTATGGTACTTCGAGATAAAAAATGAATCAAATAATTGCTTTAAACTGCTAATAATTAAAAAAAAAAAACCGTTGCGCAATTCACGCATTGTGCAATAAATTCACCAGCAGAGCAACTTTTCTGAAAGTGATTCCCAGTGATTTCTCGTGGAAGTGCGGCGGTGATCTCGGCTTCCAATAAAACGTCCAAATAAACGTTAACGCATGCCTACCCTTTCCTTATTTGACCTGCATTCGGGCGAGGCCAGCGCCGGTATTGCCTTAGTTTGGGATCACCAGTTTTACACATTGAGCATGTTTGCATCATCTGTTGATTCTCTGTGTAATAACAGCTGATCTGGGAGTAACAACCTGGGGCGGTCAATCATGCTCATTATCCTGCCCATGCTCATAACAACGGATAAATTATTTGAATAGAATAAGACAACTGCAACTTCTCGCTCTGATTAGCTTGCCGTATTGCTTTCTCACACGCTGAATCAAACTGTAAGATATGATCAACATATATTCTCAATAATACGAAACTACAGTACCCTAAAACGGGGTAAGCGGGGTAACATTGATCGGTTTGACCCATATCATGAATAGTTCAAATAAATATTTTTCGTTGATACGCTTTCTAACTATCAAATACGTTTCTTAATCTAGTATTATTTGGCTTCTGAAAGCTACAGCATTGGTTTGAATATTCAGTTTTTTGATTAACCAAGAACTGATAATTTAACTGAGTATAGCTTCTTCAACTTTTAGCTAGCGAAGAAAAAAGCAATCAATGCTTATCTAATGGCTAACATTACATTTTAAGAGATATTTCCCTAGTAGCACACTTGTTTCAACCCAGTAAAAGTGACTGCTCTGTGACTCAAATAAGCCACAATAGAGCTGCTGAAACCATTTTCGACGGTTGTGTACTGCTTGGATTTTTTACATACTTTAGGCTAGATAGGATGGGTTCTTGGTTAAAGGAAAACGATTGTAATAAAATTGTTAGTCGTTACTATTAAAAAAAATTCTCATGGATCTCCACTTTTTACGCTTTTTTGCTACAACTTGTTACAAAATCGAGGCAACTTCGCGTAATTTGGCATTTTCATTTAAGCAAAGGAGAAATCTGACAAACATCCCAAGCAACACAAAATCGTCATATTTGGTTACAGTGACTTGATTGTGACCTAATTGAGTAATATTCGAGTAACATCAACTGTATTGCAACAAGTTACCTTGCAACCTGGTAGAGGTAAAAAATAAATAATAAAATATTGAAACAAATCCGTAACTTAGGGGGGACGCCTCCTCCCTGCGCTCCACTCCTCACCGGTATAGGCAGCCACACACGTTCGTCACCTGACATCAGCAGCAGCAGCAGCAGCTCAATAACACATATAACATAAGTGTTTTGTTTTTCTCTTTCTCCCCTGAATAGATTGTATTTCCATTTTGTGTTTTTATTGTGTTAAGTTAAATCTCTGTTGTATTGTACAATATATCATTAACAGTCAATTCCAGCCGAACTGCAGTTTCTATAAGTTTTCGTGGAGAACTAATAGCGCAAGAAGAACCGGAGCCTCACGAACCAATAGCATAGGATTTCATGGTTCTCTAGACTGAATAAAATATAGTAGAAATGTATCAATTCGATGACATCAATTTCTTCACATCAACAAGCAGTTCTACGTCAACTTTGCAATTATGTCACTGACATAACTCTCCCTTTCGTTTTTTCTTTCTCAAAAATATTCAAGTCAAAAGAAAATTAAAAGTTGTATAGTTATAAGTTTTTAGACAATTAAGAATTTAAAATAAATGTGTTAGGTAAACCATATTTCAAATTCAAATTCCCATCCGTTAAATTGTTATTCCTATTAACCTCGAGATGGCCGCGAGTAATCGGTTCAATCCCTCCAACTTTAGTTTTAAGATAATTGATGTATATAAATATGAAAACTTGGCTCTGTAAAGTTGATTGGATTGAGCCTGTAAAAAAAAAATACTGGTTGTGATGCATTTTCTCTGTTTTGTCTTCTTTATTTTATTTTTTGGATCGTCTTCATATTGTTGGGGTAAACCTTCGGGCCGCTCTGTCCACTCGTTGTAGATAGTCATTTCTCGTGATCCCATGGCGATCTTTGCGAGCAGTGAGGGCCATTCTGGGGTTGACTTGGTCTACACTCCTGGTTAAAAATAATCAAACCTGGCACGTATATATTGAATACACGCTTGTCAGATCTCATCTTTTTTTTTACATGCCCTCCTTATAGGTTATTTTGACCCACAGCTCTTCATAGCTCTGCCCAATAAATAACATACCGGATAAGAAAAGGAATTGAGCGGTTGCTAGCCCAATGCACAGTGGGAAAAAAGTACATGAATCGCAAAAGAATTCGATAATTCAGCTCCAAGTAGCAAAAGGTTAGTGAACAATAGCATTTTTTATGTGAAATTTCCGGGAAATCGAATGGACGGAGACATTGGGCTTATTTTATCCCAATTCCCCCGTATTTTCGAATCATGTCCAGTAATCTATGCTTGGAGGGGTCTGCGGTAGCAAAATAGGCCTATTCTTATGTCGATTTTCCCTAGAAATTGAATGGAAGTAATTGCAGCCACCGCACGGGTCAGGTAACAGAGATATTGCTGATTTTACCCCACTTCCCCAATTTTTCGAATATTGCTTATTAATCTATGATCGGAGGAGTCTGTGGTAGTCAAAATAGGCCTACTTTTATGTATAATTTCCCTAGAAATCGAATGAAAGTGGTTGCAGCCAACGCACGGGTCAGGTTACAGATATATTTGGCTTATTTTGCCCCAATTCCCCATAACTTCGAATATTGCTGAATAATCTATGCTCGGAGGGGTCTGTGGTAGTTAAAATAGGCCTATTCGTATGTAGAATCTCCCTAAAAATCGAATGAAAGTGGTTTCAGCTACCGCACGGGTCGGGAAACAGAGATATTGGGCTAATTTTGCCCCACTTCCCCCGTATTTTCGAATATTGCTGAAAAATCTATGCTCAGACAGGTCTGCGGTAGTCAAAATAGGCCTATTCTTATGTAACTTTCCCTAAAAATTGAATGAAAGTAGTTGCAGCCACCGCACGGGTCGGTTGACAGAGATATTGCTGATTTTACCCCACTTCCCCAATTTTTCGAATATTGTTTATTAATCTATGATCGGACGAGTCTGTGGTAGTCAAAATAGGCCTATTCTTATGTAGAATTTCCCTAGAAATCGAATGAAAGTGGTTGCAGCCACCGCACGGGTCGGATAACAGAGATATTTGGCTTATTTTGCCCCAATTCCCCGTAATTTCGAATATTGCTGAATAATCTATGATCGGACGAGTCTGTGGTAGTCAAAATAGGCCTATTCTTATGTAGAATTTTCCTAGAAATCGAATGAAAGTGGTTGCAGCCACCGCACGGGTCGGATAACAGAGATATTTGGCTTATTTTGCCCCAATTCCCCGTAATTTTGAATATTGCTGAATAATCTATGCTCGGAGGGGTCTGTGGTAGATAAAATAGGCCTATTCTTATGTAGAATTTCCCTAAGAATCGAATTAAAGTAGTTGCAGTCACCGCACGGGTAAGTTAACAGAGATATTGTTGATTTTACCCCACTTCCCCAATTTTACGAATATTGTTTATTAATCTATGATCGGAGGAGTCTGTGGTAGTCAAAATAGGTTTATTCTTATGTGGAATTTCCATAGGAACCGAATGAAAGTTGTTGCAGCCACCGCACGGGTCGGGTAACAGAGATATTTGGCTTATTTTGCCCCAATTCCCCGTAATTTCAAATATTGCTGAATAATCTATGCTCGGAGGGATCTGCGGTACTCAAAATAGGCCTATTCTTATGTAGAATTTTTTCAGGAGATGAATGAAAGTGGTTGCAGCAACTGCACGGGTCGGGTAATAGAGATATTGCTGATTTTATCCCATTTTCCCATATTTTCGGTATACTGCCCATTTATCCATACGCTTTTCAGATGTCTTTAGAATAAAACAAGTTAACTGGGCCCTTTCGAACCACCACAAAAAAGTGTATTATCCATTACCATCAGATAATTCATCTTCACTCAAAGTTGTCGCTCCTCTTCACTATGTTCGTCATCGTTTTCGCTAGATTGGGAAATGTTTTCGTGTTCCTGTTCGCCAGATACACAGATACGCAGTAGCATCTGCGCTTCGAACTCTGGGTTCCAGAATGATGTTTTGCCGTTTGATTTGACCGATAGATACGCCATCTTGGATCAGACAAAGTCAAAGATTCTCTCATCATATCAGTAAGGTTATCTTCCGCAGAAGTTTTCCGTGCAAAGTGCAATCGGGAGAACTTGTGTCGCTTGAGACTTTTTTCTCCAGCCTGTTCGTCGACCAAGTTCATCGTAAATGGCTAGAAATATCAAAACATTAATAAGCATGATATGCTTCCACATACCTTATTTTTTTAATTAAATTTACCAAACGTTCAATCAATTCCGGTAGATGCTTATATTTATGCAGACATGGAGGGAGCTGCCGTACAAACGGAAATTCACAACGGTTTTGTTGCTCAATGTCAGTGTACAACTGTTTGATTTTATTGTTGTCCAACTTTTTATATGAAAGTGCCAGACTGCTGCTGAGCCGAATGTTACTTATCAAATCCACGTCAACCCCAAGAATTTCAGCAAACTTTTGAGGTTGCGCAAGTAGCCTCCTCGCCATGTTGCCATTATTGGAGCTTCCACAGCCTCCAACTTTGGGGCGATTAACGTTCAGTTTGAAGTGCTGTTTCAAGCTCATCTGCACTTCGGCGTGCTTCCTTCTTAACTTCTGGGTGGGACATGGCTGGATGGTTAGGAACAGCTTTCTCAGCAGAATTTCGTATGAGGCCTTCTACCAAGTTCAATCTTGAATGAAAGAAGGGTGGTCCGATTCGTTCATCATCTTTCAGACATAATGGACATGCTTTAGTGTTTCGGTTTCCTACAATGGCGTTTGCCGCCGTGCCATCTATCATCGAATAGACTGCTCTGATCTTCACTCGCAAAGTCACGTTTCCAGCATCGAAGATGATGGGGAGGCATTCAGTTCATCCACCTCCTTAAAAAACTGGTCTAAAGCTTTAATGTGATTACATCCGTTTCCTTTGTCCAGTGCATAGGCCCAACGCGACAAAACATGTCGGATTGGGGATTTGAATTTACGTAGATTTCATGACCACTTTTCGATACCAGTTTCAAGGACATAAAATGCTCCGTCAATAAGGAATCATCATTCCCTAGAAACTTAGCCTGGTTATAGTGGCTAAAGCCAGTTGCAGAGTCAGGGCCAGCAGCCACATGCATGACACAATCAATGATCCCACTTAAAACTATTTCATTGAGATTGTCCCGTACGTCCTCCAACTCCATAATCCGCATAACATCGTTCGATATCATTTCCCGAACAGAAACAGTCGAAGACAAATATCCTTCGTCATGATTGGGTTCTGTAAATTTCGGAAGTATGTTATTACGGTGAGCTATCATATCTGCCCATGGAACAAATGCCTTCTGTTTCAGTTCCTTCCGCATGAATGTGGTCATTCCGGTATATTTGCTCTTTGTTAATCCCAATCTTGTTTTCATCATCAAGGGATGATTCCGATGAGGGCCCTTTCGGATCTTGCTCAAGTTTTGACGCTCTTAGTACCTTGCTTGCCCACGCTTCTTCTCCTTTTCTCAACCTTCTCAAAAGTCTACTCATATCGGGACATCCGACTTTACGTCTTGCTGTTTCCGCTGCACGTAAAAGTTATTCGACGCAGCGGCCACGAGCCAAATCTTGGCAATACTTGAGTTTAGTGTGTTCAGCCAACTGTTGGAATGACAGCGACTTTCTGCCACGATTTTGAGATAACGGTGATGTCCGTAATGCATGAGTTTCATGAGAATTAGATTGAGTTGGGACTGATGATACCTAAGACGTTGCAGATACATATTAACAGCAATAATAACAATTTGTTTTGGAATATGTTTCTTGTTTATTTAATTGGCAGTAGTACGGCAAAGAATTTAAAAATCAGAGGGGTTATGTATAACACACGACCGGTTGACGTAGACTACGTTAAACCATTTGATTAGTTTCTTTAGTTTCGTAGCGGAACATTGCAACGTAGGAACTGTCTCCGAGGATCGGTACATGGTCGTTTCGGAGGGTTTTCTGTTTGTGCGATTTGATCGCGCTTTCGAAATTTGCGCATACGGTTGACATCAAATCGATTAGGCATCGTACTTATTCTCACTTTTAGTTTCTCAAAACTTATTTCTTCCTAGAAGTAAAACTCTTATCCAACGCGAATCGTTAACACAATCGAATAACTATTCATAACAGTACTAATTGTGTAAATGTGCAAAGAATGTTACTACGGAATATCATGTTCGAGAATTAAAACGTTGTCCGTAATAGCGAGTTTCTTGATACTTGCAGGAACGCAACATTCCTTACAATTTTTCAACACCGATTGATGAATATGTACGCGAAATATATTCATCTTTTATTTGTAAAATTTTACATACTTGAGTCAATAAAATGACAATCGTAGATTAGCGCAAAAGTCTCAGCTCAAAACTAAATCAATCAAGAAACGATCAAATTATTAACGACCGGTGTTTCAATTTTTCATGGCTGCCATTTGTAAATTGTGCACAATGCTCAAGGTATGCAACGAAAAGAAAACTAAACTTGTTGAAGCCACCGCTGTCTGCCATTTGGTAAGTTGTTAGATAAATTCAAATTAAACAAACTCTCAAAATTAGATTGTTCGCCCTGAAAAGGACGGATTTGAAATATTCCGCATTAGAATTGAAACCTTCTCGGTCTTTTAACGAAGCAGGTTATTTCTGCCATGCAAGTTGTGCTACCTATAAATAAAGATGGCTGCCAAGAACATCACACACATTCAGGCAACTTATTTAGCTCCTCGTGGTGGCGCCTACCGGCTGGCAACAAATCATCACCGGCTTGGGCAACCGACTGCCTAGCACACCACTGCAATTTAGTGGCTGCCTAGCAACGGTTGCTTAGCCAAGGGCTTGCTACAACAGCCTGCAGAGCAACCAGCCTGTCCACTGGTTGGTCACCACTGCGCCTTCTATGGTACGTGCCACCACCAGCTGCCAAATCCACATTGGTGCTTTGCCGCTCCGCACTTAAGGCTTCGTGCCATCGAGGTTGCCTCCAGAGCTCATGCCATCGCCAGCTGCTGATCTTCGATGGTTCGTTGGTCTGCCCTGCTCCAGTACTGCGACACTAATTAGTAAAATTGCGAAGATGTACCCCTTTTATATTGTTCACTGCTGCATATGAGACCTCCCTTGCTTACATTTGAAATCTGTGATAGGAATGTACTGTGCATTTAGTAAAATTAGGCTCCAAAACAAAATTATAAGACATCAAATTTAATTTGCCCTATTTTCATATTATAAAATTTTTGACGGATAATGTTTGATTATTGAATTGATACGCGGGAAATTTCCAACCGATTGATGTAAACATCTTGAAAATCTATCGAGCAGTTTTCAAGTTATAAACGTTTAATTTGTAACGATATTTCGTGACGGTCGCTTATTTTTAGATTTTCAATTGACACCCTACCCTTGCCGTAAGACGTAGTCTACGTCAAAAAAAACTTCACTTACCTGGAACGGCAAAACGAGCCAATCCGCCTTTCGTTCGAAGAATCTATTTTTACTTCGAACATTCCTCCAATAATTTTGGAATGTGTGTATCCAAGTGTCCACACTCCTTTCAACAACATCCTCTTCCACTTTAAGATTCTGCCGAACAAAATTCAAAACATGCAGTTTCTTCCAGCTTTTCAAATAAATTTCCGTAACTTCCTAGTTTGAAAACATTTTGAATCGAAAAACACAGAAAATTTGACAGATTTATTTCATTAGTGTGCGTGCAATAGCGGTAACAAAATGTCAGAAAAACACAGAAAATTTGACAGATTTGTTTCAGTAGTAAGCGTACAATAGCGGAAACAAAATGTCAGGCATAATTATAAAAAGTGTTGCGTAGGATTGGGCGAAAAAATCAGAAATATATCCGTAAAATCAAAAATATCTCCGTTACCCGACCCATGCATTGGCTGCAACCACTTCTATTCGATTCCTAGGGAAATTCCACATAAGCATAGGCCTATTTTGACTACCGCAGACCCTTCCAAGCATAGATTACTGGGCATGATTCGAAAATACGGGGGAATTGAGGTAAAATAAGCCCTATATCTCCATCCACTGAATTTTGTGGCACGTGAGACCCCTTCCATTCGATTTCCCAGGAATTTTCACATAAAAAATGATATTATTCACTAACCTTGTGCTACTTGGAGCTGAATTATCGAATTCTTTCGCGATTCATGTACTTTTTTTTCCCATTGTGCAATGTTTAGTTGCTGTTGCGGTGAAAGATTTCCTGTTCACCGTCGGTCTAGGCTGACCGATCGTACGTGTCTCGACACCCACTTGGACTCTCCTCTCAATGCATTTTAGTACCGAAGCACTTTTCGGTTGTTTACTTAAACGACGCCCAGGGTGCGAAAACTCTTAACAAAACTATTTTATTTGTCCGGATGGATAACACCAGCACCAAAGAACAAAGTTCTATTGATAAAAAATTTCTCCCGAATGCGGGGTAGAGCACCCAACTAAATATACCACCGGAGTCACTAACGAAACGTGCACTCACAGGAAGAGAATCTAATATTTTTATTTAATTGGAATTAAACCAAACAAAAACAAAATCTCAAAAACTATGCAGCCAAAGATAAACACGTCATTTCAAAAGCACGTCAAGGTTTGATCAACTTCTGTTATATATAAGCACATCCGAATTCCAAAACATATTTCCATGAAAGGCCAGCATGCGCTTTAAAGTAGTATATGATTATTTTAAAATATTTGGGTGGTCTGGTGCTATAAGATATTCCATTTATTTCAAAAAATTTCAAACTGAGCTCTCAAACTTAAATAGCTAGTCTTATGGTAAAATCTGTTGTGCTTGTTTACATAATTTTTTTTTCTTGATGCTCTACCTATTACAATAGACAGAACTATCGAGAACGGCTTGAACGTGTTTTTATAATTTGCGAAACCTCTCAAGTATGTGTGACTATTATCAGCAATCACTTTTTATTCGGCTATCGTTACATTTGACCTGCTTGTGAAGAAGAAATTATATTATAAGCAATTAAAACAGTAGTATTTTTGAGTACATGGTTTATTTGAAGAAAAATATGGTTTGAAGGACACTCTTTAAAAGGTAATAAAATTAATGCTAAACAACCAAGTTATCTTATAAATATATTCAGTGAAATGTTTTGATGGGAATACATATACGAAAAGAGGTGCCGAGAATTTTGAACACGACCGAAGCCAACATTTCCCCTGTTTATTTATATAGAAAATTTATCTTTAAGAATTGGAATAATCTACTCTGTTTACAGGACTATTTAGATATTAATACATTCTAATTTTCCTTTCAATAACAATCCAGGAAATGTCCGATATATTTTTTAATACCTGTATAATATTATATTCTTTCAAGTTATACAATCGGGATATTTGATGGACCATCAGGTTACCCAATTGAAGAAAATTAAATGGACAATTAGACAGTGACTGTTAGGAACGGGAAGTTGACATTTCCATTCTCTCCATTACTTGGGCCATTCTCTTGTTCGATAGCTCACATTTTTGACCAATTGTTCGATCTTGTTTTGGAAGGAGACTCCTTATGATCCCATGAATACTTAAAGGTGATGTTGCCTATCGATTCATTCAACCCGTTTTTGGCCCTTCATGATGAGAACAATAAGTGGTTATTAAAGCTTGATCAAGTCAAACAGAGTATACAGCCCGTTGTTGTCGGACTTAGTTTCCGTGCTACAATGAGTAGTAGTAAAGTCTGCTTCATTTAGAATCTTGCCGCACAAAATGGGTGATTTCTCCGAGAGTAAAACAAATCTGAGGATATTATTTTGTAGGTTTATTATTACGATTCATGGCAAAATAAATATACGTCAGTTGGTTGCATGAATTCTACCCATTATTTTTTTCACAGTACTACCACAGCTATTCAAGCTTGAATCTCAGCGTGTGTAAAATTCCATAACCGTCATTTTAAAATAAATCGCCAAATAACAAGCAACTAGCAATTCTGTCAGTTTCGTTGCAGCGAAAAGGCAAGTCGCCTATCGAAGTGCTGCCATGTGGCAACATTGCACGTTAAAACATCGTCACATCAGTGGGCACCTCGACTACACTCAAAAAACAATGCACCTTATATTTAAGTGCAATCACCTATAGATTTAGGCAAAGTGCAAAGTTATTGCTCTGGATTGGTGTGGCACTTATTTTTTATTAAATGTGGTCAATTAACCATATGTGCAATAAATATATAGTCTTTAAGTGCAAGAGCTGTATAGATTTTAATTATAGTGTACATGGATTGCATTAACTTGTCCTAGCAAAAATCAAATGAGTTTTTTAATACGTTTTATGTGAAAAGGTCCATGGATTTTATTTTTTCATAAAAAGTTCAGTATTGGATTTTTTGTACTTTTCATGTAATAAAACGAAATGTGTGAATAAAAGAGGTTTTATTTGTACCACCATAAAAACTTCATCACTTTTTGAAGCTGCTGTACGCGATTCTTCTGCGGGAATGGCAAAAATGCTCGGCAGATCTTAAATATTCACAATAAACAACGTTAACATGGCAAACAAGAACATCTATAGTAATTTATTACCTTCAAAAAATTCAGTGACTTCCGCTGGCAAACCAAGTACCTAAACCACCACACGGTAAACTTCACTTTGCTTCTCCATTTTGCAGTTTTCTTCTTCTTCTAGAACGATAAAGCAGCTAATTGTTTTTCGCGTACGGTTTTTTATTTCGTTTTAAGTGCGAAGATGGATAGAATAGGGCAAAGTGAAAACATACTTGAATGACATTTCTCGCTCCATTGAAAATTATGTGCGGACCATATCAGTCTCATTGGAAACGAACCTGTGTATTAAGTGACGGGTGTTAAAAATTATGTGCGGCAAATGAAAATCATACTGGCTCACATGATTTCAATTCGAAGCAAAAATTGACCGATTTAAGTGCCAATTTTAGTAATAAAAATTATTGATTTATTATCAGTGTAGGTGATCTACGCGGCACTAGAGAGCAACAGATTGCAAACGTATTTGATTTGAAAATTGGCACAAAGTTATCGATTATTTTTATTCTTGCTTAAACGTCTGTCTGCGGTACTACTGTCCACCTTATCTGTCATTTTTTCCAACATTTCTGAAAATCAGGCGGCGATTTGATTTTGCTATATTGTTTTAATTTACGCTTTATAATTGTCCAAAAATTTTCAATGGGGAGAAAATGTGGGCACCTTCGTGCTATTGAATAAATGGCAAAACTATTTGCTGACAGTCCTCTACAGGGTGCGGCAGAACATAGTGTGAAAATGTTCAAACTTGAGTTTTGGGTTAATTCGTGTAGCTAGTGACTAATTTCTGTCGAAAGTGTATTTGTTTATGTTTACTTTCAAGTGCTGCATCCAAACATTCTATTTGTTTTATTGCAAATTCGTCAAAATGTTCGCGTAAGAAGTGATCACCAGTTAGTTGCTCGCCCAGAAGAAGCCGAAAGAGATTGCCAAGGTGGTAAGGTGCCATTTGGCAACAGTTTATCTCATAAAAAAAGTCTCTGCAGGATGGTCCTAAGCAGCGGAAACCGGGAAACGGACGTCCGCGCTTTGCACGCACGCCGAACGTGATCAAATCGGTCTGTGCAAAAATTGCTCGCAACCCGGTGCGTTCCATAAGAAAACTTGCAAAGGAAGCCAATATTTCGGAGAAATTCATGCGGAGAATCATCAAAGAAGACCTGCATGCATCTTCCAGAGCCAGAGTGAAACGCCACTTGATTACGGACCGGGTCAAGGAACTACGAGTGACTCGTTCCAAGAGATTGCTGTCCTTGTTGAAGAAGGAAAAAATGATAATCCTGTTCTCCGACGAAAAGCTTTAGAGCATCGATGCTGCGGCCAACAGCCGCAGGGACCGGTTCATTTCACCGCAGAAAATAGAGAACGTTCTGGAAAAAGTGAAACTCAAATTTCAAACCAAACATCCGGCTGGTGTCATGATGTTTGGCATGATGTCCAACGGTTTGAAAATGCCACCTGTTTTCATTGATGCGGGAGTTAAAATCAATACCGAAGTGTATATCGGTATTTTAAAGGACCAAGTACTTCCTTGGGTAAAAGCCAACTTCTCCGAGGACCAAAACGTTGTCCTACAGCAGGATGGAGCGCCGTGTCACACGTCCAATCGAACCCAACAATGGTTGAACGTCAACATGAAGTTTTGGCCGAAGGACTTGTGGCCCCCTAGCAGTCCAGATCTTAATCCGTTGGATTATTTGATTTGAGCATATGTTGAAGCAGGAGCCTGCAAAACATCACACCCTAGTGTGAAAACCCTAAAGTCAACCATAACACGCACATGGCAGTCAATGTTGGAGGCCTACGCCCGAAAGGCATGCTCTGGCTTCCGGCGTCGGCTCGAGGATGATATTAATAAAAATTGAGGACACATTGAATAAATTTGTTTAAAAGGACTTTATAAAGATAACTGCACTCGAAAATGTTGATATTATTGCTTGAAATATTGAAATTGGGATTCGAAAGAAATAGAACAAATTTTCGCATTATTTTCTGCCGCACCCTGTATGTAAACTTCTCCATTCATAGTCGCCCCAGTGATTAAAACCTTTGTTTTTCTTCCACAACTGCAGATACCTTGCCAAATCATCCACCTGGATTTATCTGCAAAGACATATTTGAACTTACCCGGTTTAGTAGTGTAAAAAGTTTAACCGGGATTCGTCCAAAATCCATTGTTCATCAAAATACATCCGTTGTACTTGGTCAGTACTTGCTCGTACCTGGTTTTGGCAACCAGGTTATGTTTCAGCGTCCGGTTGTTGTATTTGCTGGCATGATACAACCGAAATCCTGCTTGCATACAGACTCACTTAACTTTACTGTGCGACGCAGTGAACTTTTTCGCTAAATCTCGCCCGGCTATCCCAAAATTCTTTTGAACTTCCCTTATCTTCGGTTGTAGTTTCCGGTCGCATATTCCACTTCTACGCTTGTTCTGTTTTGCTCGATCCAACAATAGTGTTTCGCGGTAACGTTTAAGCACAGTATTTACAGTGGATTTTGGAAATTTAATAACTTCTGTGATCATTCCTCCTGGCTTGAATTTTTAATGTATGTTCCTCTTTCGCGTTCCATCTTCGATGGAACTTTTGAAATTGTGTATGAATTTTTTACCACTATTTTTAACATGATAAAATTTTCACCGATGAATAAACAATCCTTCCGGATTAGTTTGTCGCTATGACCACTAGAGGTGCAACAGTAATAAAAAGATGAGGCCAAAGATTAACTGAGACGGACCAAAGACTAACTGAAATGTCCCTTTTTCAAAATCTTATGATTATATTCTTTATAACCCATGTGCTTTTTGAGTGATTTTATATCTTTTGAATACACCTCAAAAATCCTGAAAGTACGAAAATAATAAATAAAATAATGAAAACAAACCGAGACCGACGAGGATGACTAAACCGGGTTAGCTTTAGTTTGATTTTACATGGATTACTATTTACCAAATTCAAACACCCAACATTATGATATCAATATTATGCATGGAGGGCAAATATCTTGTGCTAGTTGTAAGTAAGGTAAAGGTGTTGAAAATAATCATATCCGTGGAAATAATAATTAAATGTGAACTAATTGGTACTCTTTTTCTTTTGTTGCAGCTTTGGGAGTAACCTGAATTATGGCTTCTCTTTTCAATTTTTCATAAATCAAGATGAAAGACTTTTAACCGATGTGATCGATCAAAAACCATCGTATGTACCAAGTCAATTTGCTAATTCAATACGTACGTAGATGTATAAAAACGTGTTTCTGATTAAGGAACAAGCCGAGGAAACCATTTGTGCCAGTGAGCAAATTCTTCAACTAACGATACAACTTTGTCACGAACTGAATGCTCTCCACACAACAGTTGTGATGTTGACGAGTCTTATGATTAGTTATATAGTTAACCCTACGTCTTTGGTTAAGCAAACCAAAAGCAGTCGTACGAGTGCCAGAAGCAACAGATATGTACTAAAATTTTCATTCATTTATTCGTTGTCCTCGTTGTTTCGTTGCTTGCTTTGAAAACGTTTTCCGATGTTGTACTGGAGCAACATTTTCTCACCAGGAAAATGTAGCAGAGAAGAGTATCAAGGGATTTTTTATTGTAGCTGCGCATGGCGCTTGATTTTCATTTCGAGAATGCATACACCCAAGAGCAGCTTTTGGTTGGCCGGCATTCAAACCCAAATGTAAAAGCTTTTGCTCGAACCTTGGTTGCTTTCATTCGGTTGAATTGTTTGCTAGAGGCAGCATGTTCTGCTCCAAAAGTGTGATAGTCAGTACTTATCCAGAGTAGATAGAGTGTCAGTGAAGATAAGTGGTACAACGGTTAATCGGTGAACACGTTTAGCACTGAATGTTTAATAAAAGATTAACCTAAGGATATTTTGAAAGCATCGTCACAAGGATTTGTTTGAGTAAGACATATAAATGTTACGTTTGAAATTAATCTTTAATCTTTGAAGCGAAGGTATGTTGGTTGTCGTTTATGTGAATAAACATCTGAGAGTTAAATGGTAGGGAGGAAAAATAATTTAAAATGTTTTCGTGGATATTCATCATCAAAAATACATACGCATTTATTTCAAGAATCTGTCTTACATACACTTAGAAATCATAGTTTATCCACTTTTTAAGTGCTAACGAAAATTAACGCTCGCGAAAAGAATCAATAACCCAGCGCTAAGTACATAGTTTCGAAATTTTCACTAGTTTCACAAAAAGTACTGAGAAAGCGATTCTTTCCGTGATGATATTAAACTGAAAGAAAAATTGTTTCGTGTGTTTCGAGCAACGGTGGGGAATTCTGTATATTTCGATTACTCAAATAAAATTCTGCATGTTAAAATAGTTTTATGGGTATATTTTGATTACTTAAATAAGGGATTCTTAGCTCAGTAGTGCTGGAAGTGGCTGGGTTCGATTCTCGGTTTTGTCTATGAGTTTTTCATAAAAACATTTTTTCGACCCTCTGGACATAAGGTATGATTGTTCTAATAACCATATTAAGTTGAAAATACAAGCAAGTCTTAGCATGAAATTTTGATACTTAAAATTTTGTCTCCCATAAAACACACACTATTGAAATTTCTACTATATGTTTGCTGTAACGCAACTATTAGGAAGAAGCATTTTCATAATTTTATGTAATGTGGGAGATGATATGTGTGCCTTCGAAGTTTCATACTAAGAACTAAGCCTTCGGTATCTTCAACTTAATTCGAAAATGGGGCATTGAAAGATATCAATTAAGAACTGTGGAAGTGCATATATGACAAGCCTATAGCCGGCTTTCAAGTTGAGAGAAGGCTATAGGCGAATAGTGAAAGCAATAATCTTGAAATGACAAGAAAAAAATATAAATAAATATCGTGCAAATTTGCGAAAAAATATTGTTTAGTGTAGAGAATGTTACAATTTACATTTAAAAAAACTGGCATTTTGATTTGATTGATTCGCTATAATACCCAACAAATATCGGTGTTGAATTAGAGCTTGTTCAAGCAAATTTGGAGAAGCTATTCAGCTGTTTCTCCTAGAATAGCTGAATAGCTTCTCCAAATTTGTTTGAACAAGCTCTAATTCAACACCGATGTTTGTTGGGTAGTTATAATAGTATCACTGATAGATTGAGATGCATGATTCCCAGATTTTCACCATCAAAAGTTCATTCATGCCAGCCCAAGGGTTGGCATCTGCATCTCAATACTCGGCTCCTTGTTTGATTATCATAATTTATATGTTTATTTCGTGAAGCAAAAGTAAATTATGTGCATGGTTTATAATGTTTTACACACTATGCACTTTTTCTATTGGGTATGAGATAGCTTATTCCGTGTAAGCATGGTTTACCAAGCCAGCGGCGGGGGTTCGATTCCCGATGCGGTCGAGAAGATCTTTCTGTTTGAAAATTGGTTCTCGACTTTCCTGGGCAATTTCGTATAATTGCGCTTGGCAAACAATATGCATTGGTGTTGGTATATAAAGCTCTCAATTGATAACTGTGCAGCTTAGTAGAGAGCAACCAAAAGCGGGTTGAAAAGAGCGTCAAAAGCCAG
Organism: Aedes koreicus; assembly: GCA_024533555.2. Lineage (NCBI taxonomy): Eukaryota > Metazoa > Arthropoda > Insecta > Diptera > Culicidae > Aedes > Aedes koreicus. The sequence goes on from JAHHFK020003389.1 coordinate 133,934, forward strand.
TTCTAAGAAGAATGATTATTATTTCTATGTAAAAAAAGTCTAGATATTCTCTCATTTGTGCATCGAGTGCATCATTCGATTGAAAAGGAATATTCGAATATTCGATTAAATATTTTATAAACTTTGTTCTAAATATTTTTTCTAAGAATAACTTTCACGTTCTTAGATGCCGATGTGTTGTGTAAAAGTTCAATTCAGATAGTAATGGTGCTGATTCTATGCGATGTGAAATATTGTGAATGTTGAAGATTCACGACGTTTTATTATTTTGTTTTGTTTGTCATTGAACATGCATGCATCGTGATTCATAAGATGGAATAGAAAATGCAGTGAATTCAAATATCGAATGTGGTTTCCATGTTTGGCAAAGTACGAGTTCCATACTTGATTACATTCTTTCAAAATTGGTCTTATGTATGTTATGTATATTGGTTTGATGGTTTATGGTTATTACAAATTGTAGCTGAACCTCTTAATTGAGGACTAGAATATAATTAGAATATTACTAATAATAGTGTTGTAATATTCTATAAATGTGAGATAGGAGTATAAAATTATGGATAGATCGCCTAGAACATTAAAATTTTTTCAGTTTAGTTTTTTAGTTATGTTTCTATATGCGGTGTCCTTACGGATGGTAGCCGTATTAGAAAATTCAAAAATGGCTTGTGACTTCTAAAAATTTGGAAACAGTAAAATTGTCGACTGTTCGACTCACAATTGGAGCACATACTAAATATTTGTGGATGCAACTTCTTCTCATCCACTAAGTTTCTAATTAAATGCAATCTTTGGATGTTTTTCTTCGTAATATTTCTACAGACATTGCATTGCAAGCTATGATCTCTTCATCTTACAGAAAATTTCATAGCTTAAATAAACGAAAATAAATTAAAACAACTCAAATTTCATTTATTGTCTATCGATCAGGCGAAGGTGATTTGTTCAGCTTAACCAGTGAAATCATAGGGAACCGAAAATCTCACGAAAGTGTTCATCGATTAATAACATTTTAATTGTTTCAAAATGAACTGATCAACATGATGTCTACCAGATATAGTAATGCGGATTATTTTTTTAACATCGTACGAGTGTGGAGCGAAGGGTGTCAGAATTAATGAAACTTTTTCTAGGCATAGAGTTGATCGATATATGAACGAAACTTTTTTTTTTTTGTAAATCAGGGTTGGCAGTTTTTTTTTGGAAAACAACAACTGAAATTTTCCGGTTTTCTCAGACATCACGTATTTAAAAAAAAGCACAACTTTAACACGAAGCACCGTTGAATAATTATGTTCCCAAATAATAAGCAAATTCGCTCAAGAATACAAAAATAATATAACCGGGAAAGCCGAAAAAACCTAGCTACTGCATTTATTTTGAGGCTCAATTGTTTAATCTTTACGTAGTCGACAATAAATGTATTTGTTCTTCTACAAGGGTGAACGAAGAAACTGCAAGACAACAATAGGCTATATCTAGTTTCATGGAATAAATAAACACCTATTTGTTGTTATTATTTATAACCTTTTTTATGTTGAATTTAAGAAAATAACAGATTATTATCTATTATTTCTACTCAGTTACTAGTTTACGATTATTTCTTCAGCCTAGAACTTCGTCTTAGATTCATACTTACTTACATACTTACATTCATAGTAGGAAGATTTCCGTTCAATGGTTTCATTAAGGAGAAAACATGCTATGTTTTCTAGATCACTTGCATAGATGCTTCGTTCGTCTTTTAGCATGAATGCATTTTTTGGTTCCGAAATTGACACAAAATCAGTATAGCTTTCCTGTAACAACATTTCAGCGTCATCTTCTCGGATAGTCTCAGTTCTATTGAGGCCCTCCGGTCGATGAAAGCAGTGAGGCACTCATCTTACTCTCTTTCAAAAATAAGGGTGCAGATGTGTACCTTGGTCGAAAGATCATTTAGAACCACCTTTGTATCGGTCCCCTCACATTACTCAATTCCAGGGAATGAGAAATTTTTTGAAAGAAGAATTTCACATGATGAATTTTTCCCATTAGTACGTCAGAGTTCTCCTCAAAGTTAGCAAAACGATTGGACAAGTAATTCTCTTGGGCGGTGGTTACATTCCATCATTCCTAATATTTCTTCGAGATCGTGGTTCAAAGGTCTGGATGTAAGTTGGGGTTTTATTCGTGTGATGTCAAGACTTATGTCTAACCACTACTCGCTAGACGCACATCTCTACAGAATTATCCTCGCCGAAAGCTACTTATGTAAGTGCGGAACCGGTTATGATGACATCGCTCACCCAGTTTGGCATTGCCCGGATAATGATGCCTCCAGAGCACGACTATGGGATACCCTAGTGGCCAAAGGTAGACAACCCTTTCGCAAGGTAAGAGATGTTCTGGGAATGCGTGATCTTCCCGACATGCGAGTAATTTACGAATTCCTTTGTTTGTCGGATCTAAGAGTGTAATGTCATTACCCCCTCCCTCTACTCTAGTAAATTCCCAGCCATTGTGTTCCAGTTCTACTATCCTTTTGCATCCGTGCTACTTGTACCTGCACAGCAAACTATTGGTCAACCATCTGCGCCTAGCTCCTGAAAGGGGCTATAGGAACCGAGGACTTGATGGCAACCGCAGCCATGAGCAGCTTTTATCAACCTAAATAAGTTACCAGCCTAGCCCTTTCCAAACGATGATGTGACACATTAACCTCGAGTGAGCCACGAGAAATTGGCACCCCACTTATTTACACCAAAAAGCTACGCATTGTTAATAACAATATTGATTATCGGCTCCGCAAAGTGTAACACACGTCTGAGCCTTACAAATAAACGAACTTTTTAATCTTAACATTTCAGCGTCTGTGTAATCCTATTCGACTGCATGTATAAATTCACAATATTTTCTAAATTTATGCTTTAGTCCTTGAGATGTCGTCTAGTCATAAGGTTGTTTGTACTATTCATTTCCTCAGTCTTTCTAATATGTGCATCATCAGGTATTCGTTTTATATTGCCACCGGTACTACCATCAAAAAGTCATTTCGCATGTGATGTTGGTGAAAAGTGTTATTCTGATTTTGTTTTGAAACCTTTTTCGTGGGAACAAACATTTACAAAATTTGGCTTTGTTTTATACTATTCTGCACAATCATCTGAAGGATAAATTATTTTGTCAAGTTCCACCAATTTCTCTTTCAATTTCGACAATATTTTAAAAAAAAGCATTACTTTATGTATTGTTTTATATATTATGTATTAGTGTGTATTGTTTTATGTATTAGTATATCTCCTATTACGATAGAGTTAATGGCTTTAATGGAAGTTCCATCATTATAGTAAATAACAAAAAGAGGTATAATTACTTGAGACCACACAAATTAATGACATTAATTGGAAAACTGAATGATGACTTAGTATACAGCAAAGTCCATTTGACACATGATTTCTTTATTTTTAAGCAATGAATGACTTCTTTTTCGCGTATGGATTTTATTTGCTGTTCAACTTCAAATTGGTGAACAAAAAACTTCTTTGTGTGAGCGTAGAGGTTTTAAAAAAAATTAACATTGTCCTCTATGTGATTTATTTCAAATTCAGGAGTATTATTCCAAAAACAGTATTCAATTACATCAATGTTATGTGATGATGTATGTTATGATGTTCTGAAACAAAATCAATCAGGTTCTCAAGTTGCATTCTTTGCAAGATCTAATAAAACAATTCTTAGTATCTTCGCATAAAACTTAGTTCACCAAAAAATCCATATGTAAACCTTTAAATCTCAGTTTTATTCAAAATACCAAACCAAAACGTCATGTTTTCGTGTATCATGCAAGTACATACATTCATTGTTGATGAATTATTAGCTTAGGCCTATGTTTCCAAAACAGATCCTTACTCACTTTTGTATAATTCAAAATATTGTTTTTACAATGCATCCAACAAGGTTAACAAAAGGCAGTTTTGAAAGTTTCGACGAACTCCATATCTCAATTTTATCGAAATTGTATGTTTCAACCTAAGAAATGGCCGACTGATTTCGTCTAAGAGATACAAATGAATAACCTTATCTTATACGTTTGAGCTATGTAGAGATCGTTCAATTTTTACAGTGGCTAAATTCTCAAATAATTCTTTTTCTAATCTAGTAATAATGCATTGCTTAGCTTCTTCAATGTAGAATTTAATGGTTACATATGACCTCTTGGTAATAATATGTTTCAATAACATTTGTTTCTTGGTAATAATTGAGGAATATTCATTCTTTTTTCTCAACTGTGTCGGCACTAGAGAAAGCTCCTTTTAAATTTCATATCAGTCTGTCAAAATCCTCCCATACATTAGAAATTTCGTAAGGGAACCATGTTTTATTGGTTTAAAAATATGGGAAAACATTTCAGTTGTTGCAGAGACGCGAGTTGTGATGACTTTTCACATATCATAAAGATTCTCCCGTGGGAGGAGTTTCTTTTGATGGAACTGACGAACTTGGGGGTTACTTTTGTAGAGGTTCTCACGTCGAATGAGTTTGCTGCGACAAAACTGACGAAGTTGATAATAAAATATGTTCCTTAATTTTTATTTCTTCAGAAGTGGTAACAGGCAGTTTTAAAAAAGTTTCATTTTATGTGTTGCCCATTCTATGCCTTTAGAATGCAGCACAGCTAAATTATTTTTACTGAACGCACATTAGTTTTCACTGCTTAGTGTCTTTCTAATTCAAACGTATTACAGCTATTTCACTTTTTCTGTTATTGATGATAATGTAATCTTCACTTTGTAATATATAGCTTCACTCACGGTGCATGTTATTATATATAATTATGCTGTAGTCATTTCTTCGAAATCGTTACACGCATGCCTTGAACTAGCTTTTGTTGCACCTCTTAATGAACTAATGATCGGTTTACGTTGTACACCCTTTTGTATGCGATTTTTTTTACCTATGCTTGAATAAAGTAACTCCTTAGGGCTACTTTGGGCAAAATTAGTAAACCGAATCCCTTATCTCAGAAATGTATTCATCAACAAGCAATCAAGCAGACAATAGTTTTTGGAGTTAAAGTATGAAAATGCGTGACGGGCCATTATTTTTTCGGGCATTGCTCGGAAACAAAAAAAGCACCAGTTCACTGAAAATAGTGAAAAGTTTTTTTTTTTAATTTTTATGATTAGGAACATACTTTTTCCGACTTTCCCATGCAGTTCTCCTCCACTTTGTAATTTTTCCTGGAAAAGTTCTATTTACTATTATACTTTTGTCGTATTTTTGAGCAAATTTGGTTAAAATTCGGTAGAAAAATCTTCTACAATACTCCGTTCTTTAGTCATGATTTTTTTAATAAGCGTTGCCTGGGAAAATCAGAGAATTTCAACTGAAGTTTTCGGAAAAACTGGCAGCCCTGGTTTATTTTCAATTTTTTTTTGTTCATGTATCCATAAACTGCATGCATGGACAAAGTTTCATAAAAATCTGACTCCCTTCGGCCTTATCTATATGATGATAGATTACAATCCCCTTTTGTAAATTTTCAATGTATTTATGATATAATTGGTAAATAGGCCGAAGAAAAGAGCTAGGCTTTCATTACATCCCTTAGCCCAAAAAGTGTTTTTATTTATTCAAATATGAAGGAATTGTTATTTACGTCCAAAATGAGAAATAGAGGGCCCATATGAGAGCACTGCGGTACCCCAGAGGTTACTTAATACACTTGTGGTAGTTTATTATAGAATACTATTAGTTTACGATTTATCATACCTAATACCTAACTGGAGGTATAGAGAATCCATTCCTAGTTTTAGCAGTGGTATGTGCATTGGAGCTAATGCTTCACTGAAGTCAGTGGTTAGGGCTTTTACGTGCTAGCTACTGCCCTAATGCGGTTAGAATAAATGTTACAATTTTTAATAGATTGATGCTAAGCAACTTTTGTTAAGCAACTTTTGCTAAGCAACCATGCAGTTTGTCGGTTATATGATTTTTTACTCTGAACTTAAGTTTCTTGTCCCTGCCCTTCAGTTCAGATATGGGTATGGAAGCGTTTTGTCGACTTGGTCGAGGCAGATTTCATATGGGAGGGTATGGTGGTTGAACCAAGGCTTGAGGCACGGGTAGGTTTTTAGTGGGTCGAGGAGTTGGCACCCTCATCCCCACACCCTGAATTCTTCAGGAGTCTGTATGCAGATTTTCCATCCCGTTAAAAAAATAAAATAAAAAAACCCTCTAAAAGAGTGTTAAAAATTAAAATGGATGGTGGTATAGATGAAGTTCCGCTTCACCCCGTGGGATTTCAACCGCCGGAATATGTCGCTGGGTCGCTCACCTCTCGCAAACAACTTTACTACGACGTCACGGTACTCCTTCATCGTGCGCGGTAAACAAACAACAAATGACAGCAAGTCGACACCGTGCGCGTCGGTTAGCCTATATATGAAGCTAAAGCTGACACCAATTCCAATTCACAGAATGCACATGGTGCGCACCTACACACCGATGAAAAGTTGTATTCGAACTTATTGAACAACCTGTAGAATCTTAACCTTACCTAAACACTGCATTGTGTGGTAATATTGAATCCACTCGTTGGGAACGGATATTGGTCACATATTATGCGATAAATTCAGGGAAATTTAAAAAAGGGCTTTCCTATGAATGTAAAAGAAATGAAACAAATAGACTCTCTCATTGTAACTTAGGACCTTTTAAAAAGTTAAACAATAAATGAGCTAAGGGATCTATCCAAATAATACTGTTAGCATGTAACATGCCTTGTAGAGAGTTATAGCATGTTATAATAGTTATTGACAAGGGAATTGCAGTCTTTTACACTATATGTTAATTGATAAAATATTTTTAGTATGCAAATAAACAATGCTCTTTTTCAGAAAACTATAGCTGATAACTAAGGGTGTAACAACAAAGATTTTGTTTGACATAAACCCAGGGAAATATTGTTTACAACTAACCCCACACGGGGAGAAAAGTTCGTTTTCCTTTAGTTCATATGCTGGAAAAAATCAATTCCTTTAAAAAAAAAAGTAAACAGTAACGCTTTTATATGATTTGCAGAATAATAAGAGTCTGAACTATGACAATATTATTGTTATTATGTGTACCGCTTCCATTCTTATTGGATAAAAGAATTCTTTGTCTACGAAATTATCATGATGGATACATGAGGCGAGTTTGTAATGACGATAAATTCGTGATGAAAGCCATTGTTTGTCAGTTACACCGTTATAAAAAATCATTGTCGACATAATAAAATATTGTCATTCATATGTCAATCCTCATACTAAATGATATTGAAGGTAACACTGATAATACAACATTGATAATCGATATAGAGATAGAGGTAAGGCAGTTTATAATGTTATAGAATACTATTGATGTTATGGAGAATAACTCCGACACCTTTAAAATACAATATGAAGGTGCAATGCTGGAGACATACAGTTATCTACAAAGCGAGAGCCTACGGAAACTTTTTGCCACCATAGGAAAAATTTAATTAAAAATGGCAATTTTTCAGATCGCATCTCGAGTAGGTTTTTTTTTCATCTCAATGCTTCGCCGAGACTAATGCAACATGATACAACTTCGTAGTCTGAACAAAGCATAAGAAGTTGTACAATGATATGAGGATATAGTTAAAAGTATCAGTAAGAAAAACGTCATCAAGATTACCCTAGATTACTACTTTCACCAAAATTATCAGGCGCCATTCTCAAATCATGTGCGGCTAAAATTGAATACGTTGAGTTTCCTAGCCATTTGTATGGAATATATTTTTTATGAACCATAGTTGAAGGGATAATTAATCCACAGCTTGCCTTTTTTCCTTATCTGAACATTCTTTTCAGAACAGATGTCAAGATGGGTCCCATGATTTCTGGTAGAAGTGTTCATTTTTGTTTCGATTATTACTTCTATTTTTGGAATAGGTAATTATGTAAGCATATTCAATGCTTAAAAACAAGAACAGGGTAGAGCTTTATCAAATCATATACTTGACATTAAAAGTTATTTTGATGTACTAAATAATTTAAAAAACCAGAAATTCAAATGTGTAGGTACTTCGTAAAATTGATCACTCCTATTAAAAATTCATATGTTCTGGATAATGTTTTGCACATTGGAGGTCTCTGAGCTCGATAATTTTTGCGACTAATTTATTAATTGCACCTACGTTAATATGTGCATTAAAAAATGCGCCTTTTTTTTCGGATGAATGATAAGAAAGATTTATTTTTCCTCTATTATCGAGATTTTTAGCCCTGGGGTGGTTCATCTCCCGTCGTAGTCACTAAAATACCTTTTGAGTATTTTCGTAACTTGTCCGGGGGTGAGATTCGAACTCGTGACTTTGGCGTGAGAGGTATGGATGCTAACCACAACGCCGGGGTCGCCCTCAGCCATAAAAAATATATTTTAACAAACCAAATTGCATTTATTCATTAAGAAATTAATTTTTTTACAAAAATACTTCCACTCCCTGCCGTCTTGCAGCAGTTAGCCGGAACTTTGGCCATAGGTGAAAAAAAAAGCTTGTAGGAATATTCTTCAGTTCCTTGGTCGCCTGTTCGATCAAATCTTCCGTCGTTTTGGCCACGAAATTATTTGAATATACTCTCCTCTTCAATTTTGCCCAGAGCTTTTCGATTGGGCGGAGCGGGAGACGTTGGGAGGGTTGGCATGTCAGCACGTTCCACTTCGCTGGGAAGATCTCTTTGACCAGAATATTCAGCCGTTGTTTCTGGGTTTCCGCTTGGTTCTCCGACACGGCTGGCTTAGACTGACGCTTCCGCATGTGGATATCCATTTTGGCCAAACTCTTCTTGACCGTTCGGACGGTCGCACCGACCTCCCGGCTCAACGCACGGAAAGAAGTAGCCACCTTGCCTTCCGTATTCCATTTGAGCTTCTGTTGAATCCTCCGGTCGCCTGAAACGCTCGGACGGCCGGAACCTGGCTTCCACTCGATGGACCCTTGCTTCTCCAAAGTACCAGAATCTTGTTGAAGTTTCCGCGCTCGTATCTGGCCAACATGAACTGGGCCACGATGGCCGACTTTTTTCACGCCCAGATGGAGCAGGCGGGACGAACAAACCATAGATCGAAGTTGAAGTTCTCGCCATACATAGCTGCCGTAAACAAACTGATGGAGCTGTCAAATTTTTACAGTATATAGGCGTCTAGTATATATTGACTACTGACCCGTGGACCGAACACCAGGTGGCAGGGTAGTTGCATGAAAAATCGGAATATTTCGTCGCTTTTTTTAATGCATGCTTTATTCTAACTAATTAGTTCACATTTGATAAACTTCGTAAAAACCCATTTTGAACTTTTGAAAAATATACTTATGTTATGTAATATCATAATGGCACAGGCACAGGAGTTCATGCCATTAATGAATGGTGAAAACAAATTCTACAAAAATACTCATGTTTGCAAAAAAATAAATTATGAAAACTTTTGTGTTCACTTCCCTAGGAATTAACAAATTGCATGAGTGGAACCAATTGAGAGATTCCCAGTATCTATTTGTATCCCACAACCTTATTCAGCAAATTTTTGATTTCACTAAAGATGATATACTTTTCACTGTTAAAATGTAGGAAATTTTTGTTTATACATTTTTTTGCCAAATTATATTAAAAGTTTGCAACCATCCCTTAATTTAAAAGATTATTGTAATTGTGCGGAAAATTGTTCCTTTTCACTCCACTGAATAATTAGCTGTCTTTTATCATGCAGTAGGGAAAGTTTGCCTGTTTTGGCACTTGCACCAGTAATTGATCCTAGTGAAGATCAGAACTAATAAAATGGTTGCATGGATTAAACGGAACACGGGGAGAACCCTGATTTCAAAAGAGGAACATAAAAAGAATTAGAAGACATGTGCCTGTTCATAAATATTTAATATGGCAGCTTAAATTTTACTTTCACATACTGCTCCCCCCAGCGCATCATTTTCTCAGCCATGCAATCAAAAGAAGGGCGATTTATTTCATCATATTGTTTTAGAATTATGCATCGTCTTTTTGAATTTAATGAATCATGCTTATTTGTGCAGCAAACGCAATACAAGTTTTGAAATTCAAAACAATACGATTATTTTAACACTTCTTAAATTAGATATGCGGACAAAGCTAATCTATAAAATCACTGTTTGCGCTAATTGCCATAAGAGTTTAATGATAATATTTTACATTGATACTTAGTTATCCTACAAATCTGTTGAGAAAATGATCAGGGTCCTGCTTGGAAGCAAAGATCTGTCTGGATTATAATTTATTTCCAGCGTGGCCGATTGAAGGTAATGATTAGTATCACGCCTGTTTGAATGTCTTATAATGTTGCTGTGGATTGCAAACCGTTTTTCTAACACGAAAACATTTACATCATTTACCCAGCGCAGAGAACTTTCTTTAGAAATTTTACTCAGCTTCGCTTAAAAGCGGGGTTGGATGAGTAACCTCACTTCTAACCGAAACATGGGGTTTGGACTGTGTATGTTAATTCCTCTTCGATCCTAGTTTGGACCCCTAAGGTAACCCGGCTAGAATATCGGTTTGGAAAATTCCTCTTCGTTTCTTCAGCTCATCATAATAATTTGCCTAAAAATCGGTTTTGAGAAGAAATCTGAGGAATTTAATCTGCCATTATGGAACATTAACGTAAAAGGAAAGGATAGTTTCTTGAACCATGATATTAAGGTGATATGAATTATCAGTTTGATATGATTTAAAATAATGAGACTGATCGAACATCAACTCAAAACTCAAAAAAAGTTTCTCGCATTAGAAAGGACAAAGGCTCTCCTATTGTGGTAACTACTAACGATTTTCATGTTCTTCGCAAGAAAATTATAACCAAAAGGACTATAAGGTGTAAAATTTTTACCTCAAATTTCCCGTTGGGGTGAATGACGAAATCTTTCAAAAGCCTCCTACTGAGAAAGACCACAAATTATGTTAACATACGACACCAAAACAGAACATTTGTTCAAGGTTGTTTTGAAAGGTATGCCCAGTATTTTCATAAATACATTTTTTTGAAGCTTCAAAATTGACCGATTTAGAGCAATTTTCCCTCATCAACTTAGGGTGTACCATAAACAAATGGTTTTTTGCCCTAACTTTTTTATTTCAATTCCCACCGTAAAGTTGTGTTCCGACGAGTTTTAGAACTTTCAAAGACGCGTTCATTGGCATACAAACTTTGCCGCTAGCTACAACCAATCCGTTATAGTTATTGAAGTTTTTCTAAAAAAAATACGCCCTTTTCATATGTTATAGGTTCATAGGTTAAACTTGAACATAATGAAGACCGGATGAAATTTAAGTTATTCCTTCACGAATTTTCGAACTTTGGATCGAATGCTCTTCATCAAGTTCCGGACAAGTGTTGCATCGCATGTTTTGGACGCTTGAGCCCAAATTTTTTTGAACTCCTGAATGTTCCCAGCTGCCTTACCAGGCTTCTTGAAGACCCTCTTCACGATTGCCCAGTAACGTTCGATGGGTCGAAGCTGAGGGCAATTTGGTGGATTGATATTTTTCTCAACGAAATCTATACCCTTTTCCGCAAGCCAATTGAGAGTGGTTTTGGCATAGTGAGCCGACGCTAAATCCGGCCAAAACAGTGGAGGTGTACTATGCTTCTTATATAAAGGCAACAATCTCTTCTGGAGACACTCAGATCGATAGATTTCTGCATTTATAGTTCCGGTAGTGTAAAAAATGGTTGACTTCAAACCACAGGAACATATTGCTTGCCATACCAGTACCTTTAGACCGAATTTCTCCACTTGAATCGACCTGTCCGCATCGTTCACATCCTCCTCAACGACGGCAGTAAAGTATTGTGGACTTGGAAGGGTTTTTGAGTCCTTCTTTACATAGGTCTCATCGTCCATCAAAACGCATGCATCCGGACGCTGCAAAAGACGCGAATACAATTTCCGGGCCCTTGTTGCTGCTCGCTTCTTCTGTTTTGCACTTTGTTTCGAGATTTTCTGCTTCTTGTAGGTCTTCAGGTGGTTTCGCCTCTTGATACGCTGGATCATTCCGACACTCGTTCCTGCTTTTTTGGCCAAATCACGTATTGATATTGATTTGTTCTTCATGATTAGAGATACCACTTTCTGCTCCAGTTTCGGGTTGGAAGAACCGGGTTTTCTGCCTCTTCCTGGTAGCTCATCCAAAGAATAGTGTTCCCCAAACTTATTAATGATGGTTTTAACACTCGCATGATGAATTCCAAACCGCTTCGCCAATTTTCGCATAATAATACCCATCTCACTTAGCCATGTGTCCAGAACCTTAATTTTCACTTCCTTTTCAATACGCGACATTTTGAAAACGCAGAATTTGAACCGCACAAACAAGTAAACAAAAGAAAGCTGACAGTCAAACGCACAGCCTGCATTGTTCAGAGCATAAAAAACCATCACAAATAATGCGTACAACGCAAATGTACGTGGATAGCTTATATTCGATACATTCCTTAGAAGAAAAACTTCAATAACTATTGATTGGTTAAGGCTAGCGGCTTTAACCAATCAATAGTTTTTGAAGCTATATCAAAATACGCGCCTTCAAAAGCTCTACAACTTGTCCGAACACAATTTTACGATGGCAATTGAAATAAGAAAGTTAGGACAGAAACATTTTTTTTATGGTACACCCTAAGTTGACGAGGGAAAAGTTGCTCTAAGTCGGGCAATGTTTAAGCTACAAAAAAACACATTTAACTATTTTAAATTTAATTTAATTTAAAGCTGAAAAATGTATGCATAGTTAAAAAAACTATGAACTTTTAAAACGGTATCCTAATCATTCCAAGAATATACTCTGAAAGGGTTTATTTTTTCAATGATTAGTAGAATAGAAACATCTTTGAACTTTTTTAGCGTATACCTAATTTCTATAAATTTATTTATTATTTAATTACATCAATAAACCCATGGCGTTTTCCGGAAGGCTAACTTCTGACTGCTTTTGCATTCGTTTATTTGTCAACGAAATGAAATGATCGGATGTCAAGAAAAGCTGCTTAAAAACATCCTCCAAGTTCACTTCTCTGTTGAACTTTCTTGCGTGATCGGACCGGAACGTCCTAATGCTTTTATTCCTAGATTCGGCCGCTTCTTCGGAAAGAACTGGGAGTAGTGCATGTTGAATTACTACGGCCCCATGCACTAGCAGTTTATGCACAGTCGGAGAAAGAGCAAACCATCCATATAACGAATTATACAGCTTCCGTCTTTCCTCGGCATACTCCTCATAAGCAACTACATTTATATCTTATTTGCTGTTGATAATCATTAATATCGCATAAAACCGCTCCAGCAGGCTCTAATTCAGTTCCGTTATTTCAGCAACAGCTTCTCTGTCCTGAAAAAACGCCTGCGACGTTCCCTGTGTTTGAGTTTCCTCCTGCAGGACGAGGTTCGCTGATCCGAAGTCCCAACTGCTCCTTTAGCGCTAAACGGACAGCATTTTCGCGATCTTTAACTTCTTGGTTTGTTTTCAGTACCTTCCATGCAGATTTCTTCATGGCCAAACGATAGGAGATTTTGAGCAGCATTTCCATCGTGCGGATATACGCATGGAGGGAGGATATACCAAATATGTACTTCTCAGGATCATCGGAGTCTACCGTATCGTACGGTATGTTCGTGCACCCACCAAAGAGACGTTTCTTTTTAATTTGTAGTAAAATATTCGTAGCTATTGTTTTTGTGCAATGAACGAATGTTCTTTCTGTTTCAAAAAATGCTTCGTGCTTTTGACAGTAGACCGTGTGGCATTAATTACGAAGGTAGCTTCATAGAACGTACAAATCAGTTTCGTTGCAGAAAACAACAAATGTATTCGTAAGTGCTACCTTTGATTTCGTAATATAAACTAAAATTAATTTTCAGTGTATCAGATTAACATACCGGATGGATAGCAAAGCCGTTTTGTTTCAACAATGGTGTTGTATTAACTCCCTGCTCCTTTGTGGTCATCCGTATGTCCATGTATTCCGCCTTGCTGAAGTCATTCCGGCAGATGAACCCCAACGCTTTTTCCGGAGACATTAGGGCCGGCACTTCCTGGCTGTCTGCAAAATTCGTTGTTGAATTTTTCGCAATTTCTTCTAATGCCTTCCCAGCAATGCGATGGCCTTCTGCTCTTGCACTTAATCCCGCTGCGAGCCCCAGCTCTTCGGTGCTGAATTGGGACTTAAGATTTTGCAGACGATTCAGCTGCGTTCTTCGGCCGCTTTCCGAGAAAAGCTTATTTTTGTATTGCCGCACAGTTCTCGGAGAATTAACAGGGAATGAGATTTTTTTTTCGCCAACCAACCGACACGTTGTTCCACAAACCGAGAAAAGGTGCGGGAACATGTACCCCAACGTTTTGAAAAGCACAGCTTCTCTACTTCCAGCCGCTTTTTGGCACTCGCGATACAGATGAGCGGATCTCTCTTAGATAAATGTTCAATAACATCTTTAACACCTTTTCCGTTTATCCAAAAATTCACAACTTCTTCACGTGAAACCTGCATGTTTTTATAATAACACCCGTTTACGGATTCCAGAGCAAGATCTCTTCGAAGAACTGTCAAATTGTCAAACTGAGGTTTTGTAAGGTTCCTTGGTGGAATAAAGAATCCACGGATAAACAATTTTCGATCTCCAAGGTTAATGAAAATAGGAATCCTAATTGAATTGAAAATGTAGAATAAATAATATATTTATTCTACATTAAAAATTGACCGATTTAGAGCAACTTTTCCCTCGTCAACTTAGGGTGAACCATAAAAAAAGTGTTTCTGTCCTAACTTTTTTATTTCAATTTCCATCGTAGAATTGTGTTCGGACGAGTTGTAGAACTTTTAAAGGCGCGTATTTTGATATAGCTTCAATAACTGTTGATTGGTTAAAGCCGCTAGCCTTAACCAATCAATAGTTATTGAAGTTTTTCTTCTAAAACCATCACATATTCAAATGTAATTTTCTCAAGATACAGGAATAACATATCGCTAGTTTTCATATGTGTTAAACAATATAAATTGCTCTTTCAAACGACGTCTTTAATTTTGTTTTGCCCCAATCATAGAAATCAACATATGCAAAGGGCGTATTTTTAACGTAGACTACGTCTTACGGCAAGGGTAGGGTGTCAATTGAAAATCTAGAAATAAGCGACCGTCACGAAATATTGTTACAAATTAAACGCTAATAACTTAATAAATGCTCGATAGATTTTCAAGATTTTTACATCAATCGGTTGTAAATTTTCCCGCGTATCAATTCAATAATCAAAAAATTTCCGTTAACAATTTCAAGCTATTGAAAATTACCAAAACCTAAGGTGATGTCTTATAATTGCGATTTTTCAGAGTAAATTTACTAAATGCACTGTACTTTACTGTCACAGATTTCAAATTTAAGCAAGGGAGGGCTCATATGTAGCACTGAACGATATAAAAGGGGTCCGCCTTCGCAAATTAACTCGGTGGTGTTGCGGTGGTGGGGGGGGGGGGGGGGGGGGGTGTTTGGGGGGGGGGGGGGGGGGGGGGGGGCCTGGGTGGGAAACCGGGGGGGGGGGGGGGGGGGGGAGGGGGGGGGGGGGGGGGGGAGGGGGAAGGGGGGGGGGGGTGGGGGTGGGGGGGTGGGGGGGGCGGGGGGGGGGGGGGGGGGGGGGGGCTTTTTCCCGAGCAAAGTCTGAGATCAAATTGAAATCAAAATTTGCTATCATGCTGTAAATTGTATTGATTACTCTAGTTGATTTCGTTTTGTATGACTTAACGGTTAACACAGCAGAATTGAGAGCAAAACTTTGCTGTGCTGAAGCAAAATGAAAACTATTCCTGCATTCTGTGAAATCAAATAAATAGCTTATACTGCATTCAGGATATTTTTAATTTGAGATCAAATTGAGTTATTATTTTGATAACTTCCGTCAATTAAAATAACAAAATGTGAACAGCATGTTTTGTATTCAGGTTGCTTTAAGTCTTTCACGTTCTTTACTCGTATTGAATCAAGATCTGATTTCATTTTGCTTTTTGGAATGAATAATGAGAACAAAAATTTAAATGCACATTCTGCATTCATTTTCCTTTTTTTTAGTGTTTTCTCATAGAAAAAGAATACCAGTAGTTTTGAGGTTACAACGTTTTATTATTGTAATTTAATAAAAACTTAAAAACATAAAATAGTTATACAAGCTCAAAAACAAGTTTTCAATTTAAAAAAAAAACGCCAAACCGAATAAGAGGAATTCAACGAATTAAAAATATAAAACGATTTATCAATCATTTAACAACTTATTTAAAATCAAAATCCCATCGCCTATGGGTACCAACTGTCAAGATAAGGAGAGTAAAATTAATGATAAAAAAGGTGTTCAGCGCCTCTTACTGTTACTAATAACCATCTGCATGAGGCGGTTGCATCCCTCCGATACTTTCGTTGCAATAGCTCTGTCATCCTCAAGAAAAAGGCGCCTTTCCAACAAACGAGCTGAAATAAATATGTTTAATGAATTTTATAAAATATTTTGCTTGGTAAAACATTATACCTCTCACGAATGCAACTTTTTCCTCTTCCAATGCAATGCTACCAATAGGAGTATTCGGAGCAGCAGTTGTAGTATCCGTATTTTCGACTTCGTTGTTTGACACATCGACCTGTTCATCTCGATCTGCTGCTCGATGTCCTGCATCCTCATCTACTTTACGTTTCTTGGGGCGTCCTTTGGGATTGTTTGACAGTCTGCCGGTCACCGATCTCCCAGTGAAACCCTCAGGCCAGATAGCGTCCATAATGAATTTCACGAATAAATAATCGCTGTCTGCTCGCATCGACATCGCCTTTATATCATCGCCGGAAGGAAATCCTTCCACGTTCTTGAAAGGACGCGTCGACTCAGGCAACACCTTCGAAACCAAAGATTGCTCCAATTTTTGATTCCTCCATTTTAGTATGCATTTTTTCTTCTTCATGTTCGTTATTTTCTGCTTCAGTTGTACAACCTCACTTTGGAGCTGATTCACTTGTATCTGCAAATGGTTTATTTTTGCTTGCAACCCGCAAGCGCATTCTGAAACAATAATAACAAGTATAACGACTCCTTTATAATAAAAGCGGCCGAGCAATCGCTTACCTTGGTCATCAGTATTACCAAAAGACGGTTTAGCTGAGGATGTAGGGTTTGGTTGCACCGGATCAGACTGTGGAGTGGTTGGTTCATCGTTACGAACTGAGTATGGACCGAGGCTTGAGCTGCAGGGTTGTACCGGAAGAGACTGTGGTGCAGTTGGTCGATCACTTAGCAGCTGGTGGTGACTTTTGGTTTTTTCCAACGGTGCTACGTGTGTTGTGGTGTGCTGTAAGGATAAGTGAGGTTATATTTATTTGGAAAATTTTGACCGCATTTCAGTTTCACTCACGCTTGATTCTCCCAACTCTGTTTTCAGATGTTCAATATTTCTCGCCTTTGCCAGGTCGGCCACGCGTTTCTGAACCGCGGTTTGTCTCTTTTTTCCCATTTTTGAACGATTTCACTCAAAGAAAAGAAAACTTTCAGGGCTGAAAAACAAACACGCGCGAACGATGAATCGAGTTGGACTATAGTTTTTTTTTCTGATAATAAAGTTGTCGTCATTGCATATCTCGCGTAACCTTGGAAAAAGGCATATTGGTATTAAATTTTAAAATACGCGGGATTTTTGGAAATAAATTCGACATTTTCGAAATAAACAATACAAAGCTGCAACTTGAACAAAAATATTGCAAATGTCCTTGCTAAGATCAGACCTGTCGTTTAAATTATTTTGAAAGATCTTTACAATTTTCCGATTCTTTCCATTTTTACTATAAATTTATTTTTTTGTCATTTTTGGACTAGCCTCAACAACAATACACGCCGGATAGCATAGTTAATTCCTTTTATGGTGGCATATTTTATGTAGATTTGACGTGAAGACTATACATTACTTTAGCAGTGTGGTTGTGTGAGTGATTTGATTCATCGAGAATTTCGCCAAAGAAAAAAATGTCTACATGAAAACAAATACTGATACGTACACGTAAAGCAGTGTGCATTGACATAAAAGTTATTTATATCACAATTTTTTACTCCAGCGATAGTTTTCACAAGTTTCAAAGTAACAAGAAGGCAAAAGGCAATTTTTTTAAGTGTTTAGTGGCAAAATTCGTAATGGAGCGGCGGCATCAACGACATCATTATATGAGAAACGAATACCGACAAAGAAAATACGTCCGAAAGGTTTTTTTTTTTTTACTTTCTTACGTTCTGTTATGGTGTTATTGCTCTGTATTCTAAATTTTAGCCCAAACTCAAGCATTCAAATCGTGTAGTTGAAACTGGGCCTGAATCTCAAGATT
Organism: Aedes koreicus; assembly: GCA_024533555.2. Lineage (NCBI taxonomy): Eukaryota > Metazoa > Arthropoda > Insecta > Diptera > Culicidae > Aedes > Aedes koreicus. The sequence continues at coordinate 152,343 of JAHHFK020003389.1, forward strand.
CCATACCAGCTTCACAGCAAGAATATTCCTCCAGCGAATCAGATTTCGATGGATTTGATTATGCAGTATTAGCTGATAGAAGTGCAATACACTTTTTGAATGATTACCTTGGAACTACTGAACAACCATCGTCAAGTGCTATTGCGGCGGTAGTAATGAATACTGCAGATGTAACGTTTATTGAAAAAGATAATGGTACTAAGAGCGTTTATGAACAACTATCGTCGAGTAATATCAATGAAGCAGCAGTAATCGATCGTGAAGACGTGGCTTTGCTTAAAGCAGAAAGACCAGGACTCATTGATAATGGAAACAATGAAACTTTCATTAGTGATGCTGATGAGCAACCATCGACAAGTGGTGTTGATGCTGCGGTGGCAATAAGCAGTGCTGATGGAGTAATGTCCGAGGGAAGCCTACAAGAAACCATTGATGATGCAAATTATGAAACTGGCAGTTGTTCTGTTTTCTCTGAATCCACCAGTAGTTGTGGTTCCATAGACAATGACGATCACTCAAGCCAGGTAAAACTGTTAACCTTTGTTTTAACAAAAATGTAAAAAATCCTTTTTTTAGACCAGTTTCGATGCCAACGAAAAGAAGTTAAGATTCGTTCCTGGTTTTCCAATATCAGATGCCCAGTTTATGCTTTTAAATTTTTACATCAGGCATTCACTTACGCAGGAGGCTTTAGTGGACCTTCTCAGGATGCTAAATGTTATTACTGGGACGAAAAATTTTCCAGAAAATTTCGAAACATTCTCATCTCTGTTTCCTGATCCATACAACTGTCTTCGAATATATTTTTGCGTCAATTGCCAGTGTGAATATGGTAATCATATTCCTCCGAAGGGAACCATTTGCACCGTTCCTGGATGTAATTCGATATATTTTGATTTTTTTGTAGTAGTACCAATGGAGCAGCAACTTCGCGAAACGATTCAAAAATTCAAAACGGAGATTGAGGAATATGAAAAAACAATAGACGAAGAGAATATTGCTGACATTAGCAAAGGATCAGTTTTTAAGAAAGTGATTGCTGGAGATGATCATAAATACATTTCGCTCTCCGTAAATACAGACGGTGCTGCTGCATATCGGTGGACAATCAATAAGCCATGCTACCCAATTTTTTTAGTGATCAACAATTTGCCTCCCCGGTTGCGTTTTAGCAAGCATAACATAATTCTAGCAGGTATTTGGTTGGCGAAAGGAGATCCAAACATGTGTCTATTTTTTAAACATTTCTGTATGGAAACCAAGCGCTTAAGAAACGGTTTTAAAATTGAATCCAATGAATATAAAGTAGTTGTACTGCAGGCATGTGTAGATTCGGTCGCTAGACCAAAGCTTCAAGGTACTACACAGTTTAATGGAAAATTCGGCTGCTCAATATGCCTTCATGAAGGAAAGCTTACGAATGGGAGACAGATTCGATATCCATACCAGCACGCGGAGCAGAGGGAATCCATTGGAACACATCAGTTAATGTTGGAGGTGAATGACTCCGGTGTACCAAAATTTGGAATTAAAGGACTTTCCGTTTTCATGTTTGTGCCAGATTTCGATGTTATTCACGGTAAATATGAACATAGTACAAAAAGGCAAGGCCGAGAATGGCATCGCTATTCTGGATTCTTTTCAGGATTTCCACCGGATTACATGCATGGTGTTCTACTGGGGGTAGTAAAAATGATGTGGGAACTTTTCACAAGCACTTCCAACCACCATAAGCCATTCTATGTGGGACTTCAACTCACCGAAATTGAGAAGCGTATGATTAGCATCCGCCCCCCAAGTGCATTTCCAAGATATCCTGGAAAACTTGAAGACATAAAGAAGAACAAAGCCACTGATTGGGAAAATATTCTATATCACTATTTTTACCCATGCTTCTATGGAATCCTTTCTAAGCCTTTTATCGACCACTTTATGCTGCTCTCTACAGATGTGTTTACATTACTAGATCCTCATCTTACTCCTGAAAAAATAAACCGATGTGAAAAATCATTAAATAGCTTCGTGGCGGATTTTGAAAAGTTGTACGGTGAAGACAAAATGGTATTCAATATCCATTTATTGACTCATTTATCGGGAAGCACTCAAAGATTTGGCGCTCTTTGGAACTCATCCTTATTCCCATATGAAAGCGCCAACGGAATGATTCTGAACTACAGGACAGGAAACAACCACCCTGTGGTTCAAGTTAGTACGAAATATATTCTAAACAGAATTTGTCAATACACAGCTATTTCACGTAGTTCTCCGGTCAACGCTTGGCACCTACGAATTTGGCGTCCATCGAAGAAACAGGACCTTAAATTTGACAATCGATATTTATATAGAGTCCCCTTAAACATTAGTATTGAAGAAGATATCAAGCATCGTGAGTTTAGTTATCTGGACAGAATTAGGATTGGTGGTATACAATATCGCACTAATGAAGCATGTATAAAATTAGGATACGATGATTCATACGTTTACACTTCAGGAGAATTTTTCCGTATTGAACAAATATTAACAGACAAAAACAGTGATACATACATTGTTGGTTTAAAACTAGTCACACATAAGCTTTTTGAAAATATGTTTACTTATTCAGTTGGTGACTGTTTTATGCTAAAGAGAGCAAACAAAAATTTTCGTCAATGTGTAAGTATCATTATTACCCAAAATGGAGAAATCATCAGATTTATATCTATGTGTAAATTTAGTAGCCAGATTGATTAATGTTTAATTGAAAACTCTGTAATTTTTATCAAAACAATAAAAATGTTTTCACATTTTTTCACAACAAACCCCTTTTGTCTTCAAATTTATAATTAAAAATAAATTACTTTTAAAAGTTTGATTGCAAACATATTCATTCTGAACTAAGATTTTATTTGAATATTCAAAAATAAACAAATATATATCAAGGCCTTCATGAGATAAAATGGGGTTTTTAGTTTAACAAAATCATTACTTCAACGTTAGAACATCAAAATTTGATATCAAGCTGATTTCGTTTTGACAACTATGAATACATAATTAAAACTCAATTTGATGTCAAATATACTGGGCGAAAATGGATATTAAATTTAGTTCTCATTGTGATGTTGACAACAAATTTTAATTTCGATGTGCTCTCATTTTGTAAACCGACTTTGCTCGGGGTGCTAGGCAGTCTGTTGCCAAAGCCGGTGATGATTTGTAGCCAGCTGGTGGGCGCCACCACAAATAGCTAAATAAAGTGCTTGAGTGTGTGTGATATTCTTGGTAGCCATCTTTATCTGAAGCGCAACGTGCACGGCAGAAATAACCTGCTTCGTGAAAAGACCGAGCAGAACTAATTTAAATCCGTCCTTTTCAGGACGACCAATCCAAATCTGAGAGAGTTTGTTTAATTTGAATTTATGTTACAACTAACCAAATGGCAGACAGCGGTGGCTAAAACAATTTTAATTTTCTCTCCGTTGCATACCTTGAGCATTGTGCACAATTTACAAATGGCTGCCGTAATGAAAAATTGAATTGTCATTTGAAAATCGAAAAATAATCGATCGATCGTTACAAATTAAACGCTCATAACTTCATAAATACTCGATAGATTTACAAAATTGTTACATCAATCGAATGGAAATTTTTCGGCATATCAATTCAATTATCTAAAATTATCCGTTAACAATTTAAAACAAATGAAAGTAACGAAAATGAATGGTGATGTCTTATAATTTGGTTTTTCATGCTGGATTTCAGAAATTCACAGTACTTTCCTATCACAGATTTCAAATGTGAGCAAGGGAGGTCTCATATTCAGCACTGAACGACATAAAAGAAATTTTCTCATTCGTGTCGCAGAACTGGAGCTGTGCGGAGCAACGAGCCAGTATTCATTGGCAGCTGGCGATGGCATGTACCCTGGAGGGTGCTTTATTCTTCAGAGCGGAGCGGCAAGGAGCCAACTTAGGAATTGGCTGCTGGCGGTGACAACCGTTGCTAGCCAGCCATTAATTATGTAGTGGTGTACTAGGCAGTCAGCCACCAGCCTGTGTTGTGCTTGTGTGTGTGATATTGTTGGTAGCCATCTTTGGTAAGGCGCAACGTGAAACGGCTGAAATAACCTGCTTATTCAAAAGACCGAGAAGGTTTTAATTACTATGCGGACAGTTTCAAATCCGTCCTTTTCAGGACGACAAATTCAATTTTGAAAGAGTTTGTTTGATTGGAATTTATTCAACATTACTATCCAAGTTCTTACCAATTCACAGCCAGCGGTGGCTAAAACAATTTAAGTTCCCTCTTCGTTGCATACCTTGAGCATACTGTGTACATTGTTCAACTGGCTGTCGTCACGGAACATTGAAACACCGGAAGCCAATAACTTGATCGTATTTTGATTGATTTATTTTTGAGATTTTTGCTCTAATCAACTAGAGGTTTATACGATTGCCATTTTATTTACTCAAGTGTTTAAAATTTTACAAACAAAAGAAATATTTTATTTCGCGGAAAATTTTAAAGAATGTTGCGTTCCGGCAAGTATCAAGAAATTTTTTACGTTTGATTTTCGCTTTGATTTTCGAAATGGATATTCCGAAGTAACATTCTCGGCATACTCCAGTTAGTACAGTTATGAATAGTTATTCTGTTGTTTTAACGATTCGCGTTAGATAGAGTTTTACTTCCAGGAAGAAATAAATTTTGAGACACTGTGAAAGTGAGAATGAGTACGATGTCTAATCGTTTTGATGCCAAACGTTTGCGCAAATTTCGGAAGCGCGTTAAAATTGAACATATGGAAAATCCTCCGACCATGTACCGATACCGAATGAACTCGTGATTATCAGGCAAAACTTAAACGTTGCCAACTACTGGTTGAGATGCTGAATTTTGCCAACTACTGGTTTATAATGCATACTTACATACAGCGTCCTTCTGCCCGGTCTGGTCTAGAAATGTTTCGTTAAGGAAAAACTTTTTGCGTTGCAATATAGTTTGAAATAAACATTTAATTTTCTGCATTATCTAATGCGTTTAAAGGAAATGCTAGATTTGACTTGAATTAATGGAATATTTCATCAAAATGTAAACCTGATATCACTGAAATCAGGTCTGTTGTATGAAAGATTGCAAACAATTTCTTTTTTTACGCTTGTTTAGTGTGCATGTAATTATGAATTTTGCGCGTCTGCTAAAATTCATTATTATTTTTTCTGTGAATGTTCCGCTACGAAACTAACGAAACTAATCAAACAGTTTAACGTAGTCTACGTCAACCGGTCGTGTGTTAAACACAACCCCACTGATTTTTTTTAGAAAAACTTCAATAACTATAACGGATTGGTTGTAGCTAGCGGCAAAGTTTGTATGCCAATGAACGCGTCTTTGAAAGTTCTAAAACTCGTCGGAACACAACTTTACGGTGGGAATTGAAATAAAAAAGTTAGGGCAAAAAACCATTTGTTTATGGTACACCCTAAGTTGATGAGGGAAAATTGCTCTAAATCGGTCAATTTTGAAGCTTCAAAAAAATGTATATATGAAAATACTGGGCATACTTTTCAAGACAACCTTGAACAAATGTTCTGTTTTGGTGTCGTATGTTAACATAATTTGTGGTCTTTCTCAGTAGGAGGCTTTTGAAAGATTTCGTCATTCACCCCAACGGGAAATTTGAGGTAAAAATTTTACACCTTATAGTCCTTTTGGTTATAATTTTCTTGCGAAGAACATGAAAATCGTTAGTAGTTACCACAATAGGAGAACCTTTGTCCTTTCTAATGCGAGAAACTTTTTTTGAGTTTTGAGTTGATGTTCGATCAGTCTCATTATTTTAAACCATATCAAACTGATAATTCATATCACCTTAATTTCATGGTTCAAGAAACTATCCTTTCCTTTTACGTTAATGTTACATAATGGCAGATTAAATTCCTCAGATTTCTTCTCAAAACCGATTTGTAGGCAAATTATTATGATGAGCTGAAGAAACGAAGAGGAATTTTCCAAACCGATATTCTAGCCGGGTTACCTTAGGGGTCCAAACTAGGATCGAAGAGGAATTAACATACACAATCCAAACCCCATGTTTCGGTTAGAAGTGAGGTTACTCATCCAACCCCGCTTTTAAGCGAAGCTGAGTAAAATTTCTAAAGAAAAAAGAAAGTTCTAAAACTCGTCGGAACACAACTTTACGGTGGGAATTGAAATAAAAAAGTTAGGGCAAAAAACCATTTTTTTATGGTACACATGGTATGAGGGAAAATTGCTCTAAATCGGTCAATTTTGAAGCTACAAAAAAATTCATATATGAAAATTCCATGAAATTTTTTGCGCTACAACTTTGCCCAACAATGTAAACGTCTATTTCAGCAAATAAAAAAGTTGGATTATGTATTTCCATGAAAATGGAGACCACCCTAATTTTGATCAACATCAAAAAATGGGCCTTAGTAATACAAACCATGTTGTAGAACATCACTTTGCTGTTAAGTTTCATGTTCAGGCGCTGGGAGCATGTTTCCTCGTAAATTCGTGATCTGGATCATAGTGCAGTGCTATACAGAAAACAGCAATGAGCCTGTGCACGCTGCTATAATTGTTTTGTCTTTTTGACTTTTACTGTGAGCCGTGTTTGGGTGTTGTCTCACTCACTCTCATGGCTGGCGCACAATTGATACGTTGCGGATGCGTTTGCGTGAATTTGACAGTTTTCCCATAGGTTTTCTGTCAAATTTACGTCAACGCATCCGCAACGTATCAATTGTGGGTGACCCTTCACAGCACGCTTGGAAACATGGCTCACAGTAAAAGACAAACATTTTATAGCGTGCACAGGCTCATTTGCACCATCAAACGAAGTAAACACGTATACACGCAGGGCTGGTAGCAGGCCACTTTTTAGTGACTTAGTCACTATTTTGAGTCTAGTCACTAAAAAGTCACTATTTGCATCCAAAAGTCACTAATGTCACTATTTTTCGGAAAATGGTCATTAAAGTCACTATTATCGTACCGCCGATTGTAAAAAGTTTATAAAAATCATTTGCACCTATTGTGCAATAACGTTTGCATTAAAAAAAAAATGAACTTTTTTTTTCGGATGGTGATAAAAAAAACGTAAGACGACAGATAATTGATTTTGATAAATTTCCCATGGAAGGTAATTATTTAAGCTAACTTGCAAAATAATTCTACGCCCTTGCGAGCGGCCTTCCGGCAGTTAACCGGAGCATTCGCCATGGCGGACAAAAACATGCGTGTAGGCATGTTTTTGAGTTCTTTCTTTGTTTTACATATCAATTCCTCCTCAGTTTTCACGACAAACTTGTTGGAGTAGATCTCACGCTTCAGGTTGGCCCAGAAATTCTCGATGGGACGCAGCTGAAGGACGTAGGGCGGGTTCGCTGACTTGGGTACCACATCGATATTCAGCCGCTCCATCTCCTCCAACGATCGCTTCGAGTAGTGGGCCGACGCCAGATCCGGCCAGAACAGCGCGTCTTTGCCCTTATGGTATTTTTTGATGAACAACGCAACTTCCGGCAGGCATTTCGTACTATAAATTCCCCTTTCGCTTATTCAGCCACTTCCGCTGCGTCGTTGCCTGCAGCTCCGAAACCAGTGGACGTGACTTCCGCTTCCTGACATGTATGTTCATGTTCGCCAGGTACTTTTTCACTGTTTGGTCGATTACACCGACCTCCCAGCCAAGCGCACGCAGCGATGTAGCCACTTTTCCCTCGGTTCTCCTCTTCAGCATCTTTTGGAGCTTCTTGTCGCTCAGAGTCGTCGACCGTCCGGAATCGGGCTTTTTTTTTGCTCTGATTGTTGTCTAATAGTCCCAAGATGTTGTAGATGCTGGAACGGGCGTATCCGGCATCCAGAAAGTGCCGCACGATGTCCGTTTTAGACGCGGCGGGGTGCCGTTCTTTGAACGCGCACACTTCTGAACGGAGTTGCTTCTCTGTTTTTGCCATCACGGTTAGAGTTCGACTGATAGAGCTGTCAAATTTTGTTTGCTGACTCATGGGTTACTACGATTGATGCTGCATGGGTAATTTTGTCAGTGCGGGTGAAGGCAAACCCATGAAATATCGGCAATTTTCGTCCATTTATTTTAATGCTAACGTTAGTCAACCAAATTAAGCGATCTGGCCACACTATATAAAAGACGAGAAATATACACTAAAAAACTTGATGCCCTGGCGAGCGCTGTCCCACCTCTACCTCAATTGAACTTGTCAAATGTAGAGCGCTGGTCGGTCACTACACTCTAGATTAGCTTGAATGCGACGCACGTGGTCCCATATTACATAGTTTTTTATTATTTTTACAATTTTTCAGCTATTTCATAATAATTTTTCAAAATTTTATACATACAAACCAAGTGAACCCCATGTCGAATTGAACGGGATGGGAGCAAAAATCTTAAAACGTTTATATAATATGCAAATAAAATGTTCAATGAAGAAACTGCATTTTTTTTTTTATATTTTGTTAGATTCAGTTTTTTCAAAAGCGGACTACTCTTTTGGTATCCACATAGTCAAGAAAAGTGGCAACGAATTGTAAATCAGAAAAAGGACTTATTTTCGGTTACTCACTTAGTAATTCTGAATCCAGATTTTATTGTTCGTATCCCGACTGTTAAGCGAACTCAATTCGATCATAAGTAAAATCGGGATACAGTGCAAGTCCGCCAGCTTATAAAAACGTTATGATTTCAAAGTTCCAATAAAACTCTTCTATTAAAATTTTATATTTTTCTAGTAAATTTCTGAGACAAATGTTCTTAGTTTATGATACAGTAGATTTAAAAAATTATAATTCATCAATTATTTAAATTTATTCTGAGTTTGCTTGACTACTGTTCAACCGAATATTTTTTGGCAAAGTTGTAAAACTTGTTGAGTAGAATTTGATCTAAAAAAATTTTATAAAATTTACGAACTATTGATAAGCAAACTGATCTATTTCAATGAAATTTTCTAAGGTTTCTTCTAGAGAGGAGAACAACTCATACATAGGGGGCGACCCCGGCGTAGTGGTTAACATCCATACCTCTCACGCCAAAGTCACGAGTTCGAATCTCACCCCCAGAAAAGTTACGAAAATGCCTAAAAGCGGTGTTTGAGTGACTACGACGGGAGATGGACCGAGGCTGAAAATCTAGATAATCAAGAAAAAAAAACAACTCATATACTAATGTACGTTGATCTGCAAAGGTTGGTGCGAGCCATCGTCGGTCGAGTTTGTAAGCCGAATGTGTGGCCCGTGAATATTTCACTTTCAGAGGACTTTTTCGACAATATTGAGAACTTGCTACCTGCGGAAAAAGTTTTTGTTGGGGATGAAGCAATGGCAGAGCTGGTCAAATTAGAGGAGATCGACAAACTCCACTTTTTCAACAATGCAAATAGACATTACGTTGCTGCTGGTAACCACATAATCAAAATCTACAAAGTATACAGCCCTGAGGACGCAGGACTACGATGCTAAATGTAAGCCATTTAGATGGGTCCAATGTTCTTTGAATTAACCTTTTCAGGCATAATTTATACAGGAAATCTGGTGAATTTTGATTGATTTGGTGCACAATAACATAGAAATTATTGAAAAAAGTAGGAAATATTTTTTTTAAGATGTGCTGGGTCGTCTAAACTGCCCAGAAGATCAGAACTTAAGATCTACAGTTGTAACAGTAGCATCCGCTAAACAATGCTATGATATGTATTCAAACATATTCAATGAATGTCTTAGAAGACCAACTGACATTATGAGATAATGATCAATCATAGTGTCGTTACGTATGTATTGCCACAATTTGACCGCAGCTCTGGGAATAACCGATTCGAAATGCGCTACTTTAATCGAAACTTTTAAATATTCTGGCATCTCGGCACCCGATGTACTGTTCGGCTGTGCTCCATGTATATATTATTTCCCACTAGCTGACCACTAAGAGATCAGCTGTTCATATATTAGGTGCGCAACTAAGTTCCCGCTATTTAGCAATAGATGGCGCCAGTAGTAAGTGCTGGTCGAATGTTGTACATCTCAAGCGTCATAAACCAAGCTCAGACATATGGTAAACAAATCGCTTTGCCAAATCAGTGATTTTGGTTTTGTGTTATATATTTTGGTTGTTTGAAGATGTCTGATTTCGTGCCAAATAATCGTCATTTGCGGGAAGTGTTGATTTTCTTCTTTCATTCGAAGAAAACGGCGGCTGAAGCACATCGAGAGCTCCAAAAAGTTTACGGTGATGCTGCTCTGAGTGAAACAACGTGTCGTGATAGGTTTCGTCGCTTCAAAAACGGTGATTTCAGTATTGATGATCGTCCGCGTGAAGGAAGGCCAAAAAACTTCGAATACTCTGAATTGGAGGCATTGCTCGATGAGGATCCGTGTCAAACGCAAGAACAGCTTGGTTCAGGATTAGGAGTTTCCCGCCAAGCCGTTTCTAAGCGATTGCATGCGTTGGGAATGATTCAAAAGCAAGGAACTTGGGTTCCTTACGATTTGAAGCCAAGAGATGTTGAGCGTCGTTTTTTCGTCTGTAAACAACTGCTCCAGCGGCAAAAAAGGAAGAGTTTTCTCCATCGCATTGTGACGGGTGACGAAAAATGGATTCATTACAGTAACCCAAAACGGAAACATTCATGGGGACTGCCCGGGCATGCTTCAACATCGTCGCCCAGGCCGAATATTCACGCTGCGAAGGTTATGCTGTGTATTTGGTGGGACCAAGTTGGTGTTATTTATTATGAGCTGTTCAAACAAAACGAAACCATTACCGGGGAACGGTATCGAACTCAATTGATGCGATTGAGCCGAGCACTGCATGAAAAACGGCCACAATACGAGCACAGACACGAAAAAGTGATTCTTCAGCATGACAACGCTCGACCTCACGTTGCAAAACCCGTGAAAACCTACTTGGAAACGCTCAAATGGGAAGTCCTACCCCACCCGCCATATTCTCCTGATATTGCACCGTCCGATTATTACTTGTTCCGTTCGATGGCACATGGTTTCACTGGTCAGCAATTCCACTCATATGACATCTCAAAATGGCTTGATTCTTGGATAGCATCAAAAGACGAACAGTTCTATAGAAATGGTATTCACGTTCTACCAGAAAGATGGGAAAAAGTCGTAGCTAGTGATGGGCAATACTTTGAATAATTCGTTTGTAACCTTTGTTTTCAAAATAAAGTTCCTTTTTCACCAAAAAAAAAACAGCGAGAACTTAGTTGCGCACTTAAAAGAAAGAAAAGGTTATTGCCTAGGTCAGTTCTGTTTTGATCCGCACGGAGGCCAGTGGTATAGCGAAGAGGAATAAAGCAAATGTAGTGTCTTTACAAATTATGTTCTGAGTTGTATAGTGATAGTCTGTATAGTCTGTTTGGTGTTCAATAAATTAAATAAGATATACTTGCCTTGATTCTGAGAAGAAACCTGTGCCGCGTGATCATTATTATAAGTGTCCTAGAAAGCAATACTTACCATCCGCTACCGCCGGTACTAAAGATATCCTGTGAAGAAAGTGTCCTATCTTGGTGGTGTAAAGTTAAATTGAATGACTAAATTAAACACAACGTAGGGACTCGTTGATCGGTTTTGTGGTAAGAATGACCATAAGATTGGTGCCGTGACCAGGATCTCGGTCAAAGAACGTTCCAGAAGGTTCCTGTGGACTCCTCCATCGCGAAATCTGGAACAATTCACCGCTGTGGTCGCGCCATTCTAATCGCCATCGCTGGGGCGCTTGAGGAGACATTGTTCGAGTTTGCTGCTCATTGAATTTAATTCAAGGCTCGATTTATCGGTCATCAGGTAATTACCTGTCCGATTTTCTTCATAGGGCCTCACAGGTACCCTTTAGATCGTGTGTTTCTTTTTTTTTCCTTGGTTATCGAGATTTTCAGCCCTGGGCTGGTTCATCTCCCATCTTTGTCACTCAAATACCTTTTGGGTATTTTCGTAACTTGTCCGGGGGTGAGATTCGAACTCGTGACTTTGGCGTGAGAGGTATGGATGTTAACCACTACGTCGGGGTCGCCCCCCATCGTGTGTTTCTTTCCTTCCATGCACGTTTCTCGCTTCCTGGCCATCCGGAGACCGCACTTGGTGCCGCTACGTCCGTCGCGTGGGAAAACCTCGCCATTGCTTTAGTGGTGCTGTGATTGTCCTCGCCATCATCATCCAGCCATTTGGCGCCATCACTATAAGGAAAGTGGTAACCAGGTGTGAAATAATAGACGTTCTGAAAATTTCACGGGCCTATTCGGGGCTTTTCGTGGCCACTATCCATTCATACAGTGCCTAAGTGGATTTGTTCGAGCAGTTTTATAATTTATTGTCACACATACCGTAAAATTCATTGTGGCGAAACATTCCTGCGGGAATAAAATTAAGCCGTTTAACGTTCGAGGCTGTTCCAGTTGGCTGTACAAATAATTCAAGGCACGATTTGCCTTGGATAAGGTTAGTACCTTTCCAAGTATTTAAATATCCAGAGTCCGGTCTACCGTGGTCTATTTTTTTAACAGATTCACCATCTTCAAAAGCCGTCCTTTGTTCCTGCGGCTATCATGGCGGAACTGGCTATTCTCGTCACCAGGAGGACCACGCTGCTCACCTCACTGGGTCGGGCAGAGGCATTCATCGAGAACTACGACGCTGAACGAGACCAAAGGCAAGTACCACTTCGATTGAGTCATGTCGACAACATCTGGGCCACCATAGAACCGATACAAGAAGAGCTAGAAGACTCAGCTACGACAGAGGAAGGTAGGGCAGCATATGCAGACATTCGTGCCGATAACGAAACTGGGCTTTTTGCAATAAAGGCATACTTGCTATCGAAAATGCCTCCCACTTCTCTCAACGCACGCAATCCCTGTTCTGCTCAAACCAACTCCGCTCTCTCTGGGATCAAGCTGCCGACTATCTCGCTTCCGGAATTCGACGGCGATTACCAGCAATGGCTCACTTTCCACGATACCTTCGTCGCTTTGATCAAGGGGGAAGCTGCACAGTCCATCGAAGCTATAGCAATCAGCTCGGCAAACTACAACTTGGCGTGGGATGCACTCAAAGGTCGGTATTCCAATGAGTATCTTATGAAGAAGCGTCATCTTTAAGCACTGTTCGACGTTCATCGAATGAAGAAGGAGCCTGCGTCTATGCTGCATGGTCTGGTTGACCAGTTTGAACGACATGTGAAAATCCTGAGGCAGCTGGGAGAACCTACTGATTCGTGGAGCACCATTCTCGAGCATCTACTCTGTACAAGGCTGCATGACGATACGCTGAAAGTATGGGAGGACCATGCGTCTACGGTGGAGGATCCTAACTACACCTGCCTGGTTGAGTTTTTACATCGTAGAATTCGAGTCTTGGAGTCCATTTCCGTCAACCATCATGCACCATCGGGTTCCGCTCCGCCAGCTGCGTCGTCGTCGAGAAAGCAACACTCGATAATCCACCTTCCGTCGTGTTCCTCCACAGCAAGCACAACAAGACGTTGTCCGCTTTGTAATAACCACATCCGCTATTCAAATGCTTCAAATTCCATCGTCTTCCGGTTTCTGAACGCCAACAGGTAGTCAACGCCAAGCGTCTCTGCCTCAACTATTTGAAAATCGACCACGTCGTTCGTAACTGCCCAATGGATATTAATTGTAGACATTGTAATCTTCGTCATCACAGTCTGCTTCAAACAACTACATCAGATACCGGTCGCAGGTCTGTGAACAATGAGTCAACGGCATCCAATCCAGTGTCCGCAACTCCAGTAGCCCACTCAAGATCAAATTCTCCAGCAGAAACGCCCCAGCAGTCTTTGGTGACCGCAACAGATGTAATTCCGGCCGCAACAAACGCTTCGGTTCTGCATTCTAGGGACAATGTATTCTTGTTAACCACCATCGTAAACATTGTCGATGCTTTCAGTCAGGAACATCCAGCACGCGCCCTTCTGGACAGCGCTTCGCAGCCAAACCTGATTACTGAGCGACTGGCAGGCATTCTCCGTAACGTCAACATAACGGTCCAGGGGGGCGGAAAATTGTCCAAACCTGTTCGTCAGTCGGTACACGCGGAGATTCGATCTAAAAACCATATGTTTTCCTGTGATGTGGATTGTTTGGTTATGGACAAAGTAACAGCAGACCTTCCATCGCAGAATATTTCTTCGTCTGGGTGGAACATTCCGAAGGAATTAGTTCTGGTCGATCCTTCCTTCAACAAGTCACAATCAGTCGACCTGGTGCTTGGTGCGAAGCATTTTTATTCGTTCTTCCCCAGTGCTGCTCGTCTACAATTGGCCGCCAATCTCCCAGTGCTCGTTGATAGCGTTTTTGGTTGGATTGTCGCTAGTTCATTCTCGCAAATTGGCTCATGTTCAATGTCTTCCGCGGTTTCATCCAATCCTGTTACTGTTTCTATGGTGTCCCTTGAAGAAAGCATGGAGCGCTTCTGGAATTCCGAGAAATTGTCCTTTAACGATGGATATTCTATGGAAGAAAGACGTTGTGAAGAAGTTTATCAATCTACTCTCTCGCGCAATGTAGAAGGTCGATACATCGTACAAATGCCCCGTCAACCAGACTTCGCCATCAAACTTGGTGCTTCAAAAGCTTGCGCTATTCGTCGTTTCGAACTTCTAGAGAAGCGTCTTGATCGAAACCCAAAGCTTAAGGAAGATTACCACGCCTTCATTCAGGAATACCTTGACCTTGGCCACATGCGCAAGGTAGAAGCGCACGAAGAAGAACCTCCTGTTGCTTACTACCTTCCACATCATCCTGTCTTCAAGGATTCCAGCACGAAAAAGTTTAGCTGCAATGAATGTTGCCCGCGCGCGGTCTGAGACGATTCATTCCGAATCCGATCTGTTGCAAATTGGCAAAAAGCGTAAAATTCAAACAAGCGAAACGATGCAATTGATGATGTTTTTCAAGGCAACGCAACTTTTGCGGATGTCGTAAAGAGGCGCAATGAAAATGTGAATGATAAAAGTAAACAAAATAGTAATATTAAAGGTAATAGTAGTAAAAAAAGCAATCGTAAGGCTCGTCCGGTCATTGTGATCAAACCAAAAGAGTCCAAACAAGCTTGCGATGATACTCGTAATTTTGTGAAAACTAATTTAGATCCAAAAACACACAAAATTAGTAATTTTAGGAATGGAAAAGATGGTGCCATTATTGTTGAATGTGCCATCGGAGCAAATGTAACTAATGTGAAAAATGGTATTGAAAGCAATATGGGTGAAAATTGTAGTGCTGTTGTTCCCACGTCGGTGCCAAGATTGAAAGTAGTGGGCATGAGCCGTCAATTATCCTCCGATGTTTTCATAGACTATTTGAAAAGTCAAAATGAAAACATCGCAATAAATGATGTAAAAGTAGTTAGAATTTACGAAAATCCACGGTTCATTTACAACAAGTTTAGTGCGGTAATTGAAGTCGATTTGGATACATATAATTGTATGTTAAAAGCAAATGAAGTAAATGTAGATTTTGATCGGTGCTTTGTGTATCCTGACATTAATGTTCTGAGATGCTTCAAATGTGGAGAATTTGGACATAAGAGCATTGATTGCAAAAACTGTGATACATGCTCTCGGTCTAGTCAAAACCACAAGACATCGGAGTGTACGTCAACTGTTTTGAAATGTGTTAATTGTTTGAAAATGAATAAAGAACGTAAAATTAACTTGGACGTAAACCATGCCGCATTTAGCTCTCAATGTTTGGTGTACAAGAGACTTTTTGAACAAAAGAAAAGCAGCTTGCGTTTCAATAAATAGCAACCGAGCTCCAGGCAGAATGGTAATCAATTTAATTTTTTGTATTTCAATATTGCGGGGTTGTCAACAAACTACGTAGCATTACGTCAGATTGTAGAAGAAAAACGTCCACTTTTGGTTTTGTTAGCAGAAACTCACATTGTTGAAATTGAAGCCTTTGATCAATATTGCATTCCGGGATATAATGTTGCTGCTTGTTTATCACATTCTAGACATACTGGCGGTGTTGCTATTTATGTCAAAGAATCAGTTCAATTCAATCTTCGCCACAACGAAATGGTTGATGGTAACTGGTTCTTGGGCATAACAGTTGTACGTGGCATGATGATGGGTAACTATGGTGTTTTATATCACTCTCCCAGTTCTAGTGACCAGCGTTTTATTGAAATTTTAGAGAACTGGCTTGAAGTATTTCTTGATTCGAGTAAATTAAATATAATAGCTGGTGACTTCAATATAAATTGGCGTGATAATAATAATTCGAATCATTTGAAGCATTTAGCTAACTTTTCCAATTTAAGACAAACGGTAAATGAATATACGCGAATTTCCAGGCACAGTAGAACTTTGATTGATCATGTTTATTCTAATTTTGATTCTGTTTGTTCAGTTGTCGATACTGATTTGAAAATAACCGATCATGAGACAGTAGGTATTAACGTAATTGAGAATAACTTGAATAATAGCGATGATTTTGTGAAATTGAAGTGCTGGAGGAAATATTCAAAACAGGCTGTTTCTAACCTTGTTCAAAGAAGCGTGGATTTTCCAATCGCGAGCGGTAGTTTAGATGAGTCTGCAGCTGTTCTTACTAATACCATGAAAACGTGTACAAATAAGCTAGTTGAACAAAAATTTGTTTCTTTGAAGAACTCGAACAGCTGGTACAAGTTGGATCTTTTGCGTCTTAAACGCAAGAGGGATAAATTGCACAAAAAGTTTTATAGATCTTATAGTGCTAATCATTGGAATAAGTACACAATCGCGCGGAATAAATATTCACAATCCATTAAAAAAAAAACTCGTTGTAAATATATACAGAGGAAAATTGATCAACATCAAAACAACAGCAGAGAGTTATGGAAAATTTTGAAATCATTATTGAAACCTAGCAATTGCAGACCGCGTTCCATAACTTTTGAAGGCACAATAGAACAGTCTGAACAAGCAATTGCATCTAAGTTTAATGTTTATTTCGTCAATAGCGTTTCATTGATCAACCAATCAATTGAATTGGTCGATGAACCTGATGAATTAAACCAGCCAGTTAATATTAATTGCAGATTTGAAAGTTTTCACCCGATCACAATAGATGAGCTTAGAACTATTTGCTTTTCCTTAGGAAAAACGGCTGGAGTAGATAATGTTAATGCTAGAGTTATTCAAGATTGCTTTCATGTCATTGGTCACACTTTACTGGACCTTATTAATGAATCATTGCAAACTGGGCACGTGCCTGAAGTGTGGAAAGAATCGTTGGTTGTTCCGATTCAAAAGGTTGCTGGGACGATTAAAGCCGAAGAGTTTCGGCCTATCAACATGTTGCACACATTAGAGAAAATTTTAGGGCTTGTTGTGAAAGGCCAGTTGTTAGAATATTTGAATAGTAATTCTTTGTTGATTTCGGAACAATCTGGCTACCGGGAAGGCCATTCTTGTGAAACCGCGTTAAATTTAGTATTAGCTAAATGAAAAGATAACTTAGAGAGTAAACAAACAATTTTTGCTGTTTTTTTGGATCTGAAACGCGCTTTTGAAACAATTTCTAGGCCCTTGTTGTTGAAATCATTAAAGCGCTTTGGAATTTCGAGTACTGCATACAGATGGTTTGGAAGCTATTTGTCTGACAGAACTCAAAGGACTGTTTTTAATTATCCAGTTCCGTGGGGAATAACCTTGGTGTGCCCCAGGGAAGTGTATTAGGGCCCCTTTTGTTTATTATGTATATTAATTACATGCGACGTGTTTTACGATTTTGTGACATTAATCTGTTTGCAGATGACACTGTGTTATTCATTGCAGCTAAAGATTTAAATGAAGCCGTTACCCATTTGAACGAAGATTTGCGTTTTCTAAGTAGATGGTTGAAATGTAAGCAATTGAAATTGAATATAAGTAAAACTAAATTTATGGTAATTTCACAGAATCGAGTAAATGAGAATGTCTCAGTTACGATTGATGGTGAGACAATTGATCGCGTTCGGGAGATTAAATATCTTGGCGTGATTATTGATGACAAGCTAAAGTTCAACGCTCACATTGACAATGTCGTCAAGAAAATTGCCAAGAAGTATGGAATTCTATGCCGATTGAAAAACGATTTAACTACTTGCAGTAAAATACAGCTATACAAATCAATCATCTCCCCTCATTTAGAGTTTTGCCCTTCCATTTTATTCCTGGCCAACCAAACACAAATATTGAGGTTACAGCGTTTGCAGAATAAAATAATGCGCTTGATTTTAAGATGTAACAGATTCACTTCCTCGACTTTTATGTTAGACGCTTTACAATGGCTATCAGTGAAGCAAAGAATTGTGTATTTAACTATGGGGTTCATTTTTAAAGTAGTTAATGGTTTGCTTCCTCGATATTTGTGTGATCGAATTGAAAGAGGAAGTGATTTTCATAGATATAATACTAGAAACGCGGATGAAATAAGAACACCGAATTTCCTGACATGTGCTTCACAAAACTCATTATATTTTAAAGGAATAAATGTTTTCAATTCGATGCCAAGACACATTAAACGTGCACCAACACTTTCAGAATTTAAAAGACTATGTATTTCACATGTTAAAACTGTATTCTGAGCAGCAAGCGAAATTTTTTTTTCAAATATTTATGAAGATTGTACCTGACGATGTTTTACTATTATAAAACGGATTATTTTGTGTGGACCATTTCTTGTACATTTATGTTGCTTTTTTTTGTAAAAATGAAGAATGTATCTGACGAAGTTCTTTACAAACGGATTAAAATGAGTTGGCTATTTTTTTTTTTATTTTTTTTTTTCACGTTTACAATACTACAATACTCACTATTATGTTCGTCACAGTGATGATGATGGAAATTTGTATAATGTTGTGTTAGTTTAAAAAAAAAAATATATAGAAAGAAGTCTACAATTGTTTGAGCCTCGCGCGCGGTATACAGATATGATGGACTTCTTTTTGAATTCGTTAAAAAAAAATTGGCCTTTGATGCTTTACATAGTACTATGAAATAGTAGCGAGTTGTCTGGCTGAATGTCGGGGAATTCTTCGTCAATTCTTTTGTGGTTGAAAGTAAAAGTTTGACTAATGCCGGTCCAGGATTTTTTCAGTTTGGAAACATTCTTGACATCCCTGGTGAGATATTCTTGGCCAGCCCTAAACTAAGCTGGCGGCTCCATTAGTGTTGGAACTGCATTGGCTCAACGGGCAGGATCGGATATTGGCTTGTCTTTTGATAATGTCCTTTTACTGGATTCTGTGATCTGAATTGCAACAGAATGTCCTGATCGCTGGGAATACTTGCAAATTTTTGTGGTTAACACCAAAGCTTTTCACGATTATGTCGCTGTGAAGCAAATGGATACTTTTGAAGAAATTTATATCTGTAGATGAAATCAGTTCGTTTTTTTTTGCATAACTGGTTTGAATTGTTACCAAATTAATTATCTTAGAGATAAAATCGTCTAGCTCAAACCTTTGTAGGGGTAAGGGCGGGACCATCATCATCATCATCATCATCATCATCACCACCAAGTTTAGGGTCGTATTCGACGCTTTGGCCAAAACATCAACAGGATTCTCGCTTAACGATGTACTTTTGGTTGGCCCGGTGGTACAAGAGGACCTGCTCGACATCATGATTCGCTTTTGCACCTTCAAAGTGGCCTTGGTGGCCGACATCGCAAAAATGTATCGGCAAGTTTTACGGCATCCGGAAGACAGGTCACTAGTTCGAATATTTTTTCGCTTCTCTCAGGAATCACCGATTGAAACTTTTGAGCTACTCACGGTCACATACGGATTAGCACCATCCTCTTTTCTCGCGACGCGTACGCTGCAACAGCTAGCCGACGATGAAGATCACGCATACGCTCTTGGTGGCCCAGCATTGCGGAAGAACTTTTATGTCAATGACTTCGTCGGAGGAGCAAAATCGGTGGAAGAAGCAATTCGCTTACGAACAGAGTTGACTGAACTGCTAGCCAAAGGAGGCTTCGAATGGCGGAAGTGGACGTCAAATGAGTTGGAGGTTCTGCAAGGGCTGAAAAACGACCAAATAGGCATGCTATCGTCGATAGAATTTAGTCTCAATGAAATGGTGAAAGCGCTGGGCATATGCTGGGAACCGGAAACCGACACATTGCGCTTCGACTACAGTATCAATCCAAGCACCGATTATCCAACTAAACGGTCGATTTATCTGCAATATCTCGTCTATTTGACCCTCTCGGTCTTATTGCACCGGTCATCGTGAAATCGAAAATTTTGATGCAGGAAATCTGGCTTCTTGCTTGCGGATGGGACGACCCTGTTCCTGAAAATATACGCCAAAAGTGGGAATGCATCAGTTGCGAACTTCCAAGCATTTCCTCCTATCGAGTCGACCGTTATGCACTTTTGGCAGAGGCTACTACACAGCTACACATTTTCTCAGACGCTTCGGAAACTGCTTTTGGAGCATGCATCTACGCCCGCTGTGAAGACGCTCATGGGCGGGTTCGCATTTGTCTGCTGGCATCCAAATCACGCGTAGCACCTCTAAAACGAGTCAGTCTTCCACGGCTCGAACTCTGCGCTGCCGTTTTGGGTGCACATCTTTACGAACGTATCAATAAGGCAATAAACATCAACGTTTCCGCATCGTTCTTTTGGTCGGATTCGGTTATAACGCTGCAGTGGATACGTTCTCCTCCAAACACCTGGAAAACATACATCGCAAACCGCGTCTCCGAGATTCAACACTTCACCCATGGATGTAATTGGAGTCATGTTTCTGGCTGCGAAAACTCTGCTGATTTGGTATCACGCGGAACGAGTGTAAAGGAATTTACGGAGAGCAAGCTTTGGCGCAACGGACCCGATTGGTTATCTCATCGAGCGCAGGACTGGCCGGTATCAGCACCACGAGCTATACCCGAAGAGGAACTAGAACTGCGAACCGTGGCTGCAGCAGTGACAACAGCAACATCAACAATCAATCCTTGGTTCCTTCGCTGGTCTTCCTATACTCGCCTTCTTAATGTAGTTGCATATTGTCAACGTTTTGTCACAAACTGTCGCACCAAAAGCCGTACTCAGCCAAATCTGCTCCAATCAGTTTCTGCCAGTCTGGGTCACAGACATATAGAGAAGGCCAAAGAAACACTAACCCGCCTGGCCCAAGACGATTCGAAAAAGATTTAGCTCTGCAGAATGGTAAAGTCGTCGGAAAGCGCTCTCCTCTTCGTAAATTGAGCCCTTTTATTGATGCAAAAGGAGTGTTGAGAGTGGGAGGTCGCCTCAGTTTATCTCTGCTGCCGTATCAAAGCAAACATCCTGCTCTGCTTCCAAAATCGCATCCCTTTTCGTGGCTCGTAGCCGAATACTACCATCGTAAACTACTGCATGGCGGCGGGCGAGCAATGTTGTCAGCGATACGTGAAAAATTTTGGCCGATCGATGGACGTAGATTAGTTCGAAGTGTCGTGCGAACATGCTTCCGATGCTTTCGAATCAACCCGATACCAGTTCAGCAACAAATTGGTCAATTGCCCGCAGCAAGGGTAATCCTCAGTCGTCCATTCAGCATAGTTGGAGTTGACTACGCTGGTCCCTTCTACTTAAAAGCGATCCACAAACGTGCGGCACCCACAAAGGCATATTTGTGTCTCTTCGTGTGTTTCGCCACAAAGGCGGTTCATTTAGAACTAGTCAGTGAACTGTCTACTTCTTCTGCTTTCCTGGCTACACTCCGCCGTTTCATTTCCCGTCGTGGCCGACCGTCGCACATCCATTCGGACAATGGGAAGAACTTCGAGGGTGCCAAAAACGATATTGCCGAATTGTTCACTATGCTTACAAGCAACCAATGCCAGTCGCAAATAATTTCTTTCTGTGCTGCAGAGAACATAACATGGCATCTCACTCCACTTCGGCGGATTATGGGAATCTGCCATAAAGGTAGCCAAAAAGCACTTGTACCGCCAGATTGGAGCTTCGCGTCTATCCTACGAGGATATGAGTACCATCCTAGCGCAAATTGAGGCCATTATGAATTCGCGGCCGCTGCTTCCGTCAAACGAGGATCCGAATGATTTAGCTGCGCTGACTCCGGGACACTTTCTCATCGGTACCTCTCTACTAGCCTTGCCCGACCCAGATCTACGAACGATTCCGACCAGTCAACTAGACCACTACTGGAAATTTCAAGCCAATATCGAGCAATTCTGGAAGCATTGGCAAAAGGAGTATCTCCAAGAACTACAGCAAGACACGCAGGGTTTCCTGAAGAATGCAGATATGTTACCGGAAAGAATGGTCATCATTGTCGACGAACAACAACCGGTTACTCGATGGCCTTTGGCTCGTATAGTCGCAATTCACCTCGGAACCGACAACATCACAAGAATTGTTTCTCTGCGTACATCGAAAGGGATCATCAAGCGTCCATACAACAAGATTTGCTTGCTGCCGTATGACCCTGCTCATCGAGGCACCTTAGAAAACCATCCGTCATCCGTTGACCATCGAGAGGAGGAGTAGCTGAACCAAACTCCATTATTAAGATTAGAAAACCTAAAATAGTTTGTAAAAGTAAGTTAATTTTAAGAAGTGTGGTTATTCCTGTTCGTTATTCTTGTCCTGTTGAATTTGTTTTCGTTCATATTTGAATGTAATTCAAGGCGGCGGGTATGATCAATCATAGTGTCGCTACGTATGTATTGCCACAATTTGACCGCAGCTCTGGGAATAACCGATTCGAAATGCGCTACTTTAATCGAAACTTTTAAATATTCTGGCATCTCGGCACCCGATCTACTGTTCGGCTGTGCTCCCCATGTATATATTATTTCCCACTAGCTGACCACTAAGAGATCACCTGTTCATATAGAAAGAAAAGGTTATTGCCTAGGTCAGTTCTGTTTTGATCCGCACGGAGGCCAGTGGTATAGCGAAGAGGAATAAAGCAAATGTAGTGTCTTTACAAATTATGTTCTGAGTTGTGTAGTGATAGTCTGTACAGTCTGTTTGGTGTCCAATAAATTAAATAAGATATACTTGCCTTGATTCTGAGAAGAAACCTGTGCCGCGTGATCATTATTATAAGTGTCCTAGAAAGCAATACTTACCATCCGCTACCGCCGGTACTAAAGATATCCTGTGAAGAAAGTGTCCTATCTTGGTGGTGTAAAGTTAAATTGAATGATTAAATTAAACACAACGTAGGGACTCGTTGATCGGTTTTGTGGTAAGAATGACCAGATAATTTTGGGATATTCTATGCCACACTTACTAACTTAATTTTTGTAGAGCCCATAGAGCTATTGTTACAATTGTCGACCTTAAGTTTTGAAGGACAGTTTGAATGAACTGAAACTAACAAGGTTATCCTATGATGTCTGTGGACGTTTCAGAATATTCATAGAAAATGTTTGAATATTTATCGCAACTTTGTATAGCCCAACAGGCTACGGTTACTACTTCATATCTTAAGTTCTAAACTCAAGGTCAGTTCATGAACCTGAACATCCCAAGATATTTTATTACACAGGTTGACCTTCCAAAAGACTCACTTAACTTTATTATACATATTGTTACTTTGTTTTGTCCAAAAAGTTGTAGATTTTAAGTTTTGAATTCCAGAAAAGTTTGGATAACCTAAAACATCCGAAGATTGTCTCGTAATGTCTTTTGTTCTTCCAAAATATTCAATGAATATGTTTCAATACACATCGTAGCTTTGCGTAGCCCAGAAAGCTTTTGTTACAACTGTAGGTCCTATGCTCTGATCTCAAGGATAGAGTTTGGATGACCTAGAACATGTAATATTGCTTTATAATGTTTTTTGACTTTTAGAATATTAATTGAATATGATTGAATATTTACTGTAACTTGGTAACTAATTGCCTAAAATTTAGTCTTACAACCGTAAATCTTAAGTTCTGCACGCCAAGACAGTTTGGATGACCTAGACCATCCTAAGATTATCTTCTTGTGTATTTTAACGTTCGAAAATACTCACTGAATATGCTTGAATACGTGACGTAACTATGCAAAGCTCAAAACACTACTGTTACAGCTGTAGATCTTATGTTTGAACTTAAGGACAGTTTGGAGTACCTAGAATATCCCAAGATTGTCGCATTATGTCTGTTGGCTTTCCACACTATTCAATCAATATTGTTAAATACATGTTGTCCCTTTACACACTCCAAACACCTACTGTTACAGCTGTAGATCTTATGTTCTGAACTCCAGAACAGTTTGGATGACCTAGATCATCCCGTTCATCTCATGATGTTTTTTTTTTTTTCGTTCGAAAATATTCACTTAATATGGTTGAATACGTAGCGTAGCTTTGTATAGCCCAAAACGCTATAGTTACTACTGTAAATCTTAAGTTGTGAACTCAACAACAGTTTGGATGACCTAGAACATCACAAAGTTATCAAATAATGACTGTGGACCTTTCAAAAGGTTCATTCAATATGTTTGAATACATATAGTAACCTTATATAGCCTTATAACTGTAGATCTAAAGTTCTGAACTCAAGTACATTTTGGATGACCTAGAACATCCCAGAAAGATACAAAAATATTTAACCTTGATCAACGAGAATTTAAAAATACACATGCATATGTACAATATTCTAATACAACGCTTCACACTATTCATAAGGCAATTTATTTTTTCTTCCTGAACGTCTTCATATTAAGGATGTTATAGGTCGTCAATTAAAGGGCGATACGGTCAAAATTTGGTCAATATCAACTTGACGTATTTCTTTCAATTTTGCATTTAAAAAACCTGAACACCCCTCATTTTGAAGGTGTGTGTGTAGAATGTTGCTCCTATTTTGATTTTGGAATTCACTCTTCAGTTGTCAAAATGTCGTCCAAGCAAGAAGAGCAGCGTATCAAAATTTTGCTCGCGCATCGCGAAAATCCGAGCTACTCGCACGCAAAGTTGGCAAAATCGCTAAAAGTTGCCAAATCAACCGTTACAAATGTAATTAAAGTGTTTGGGGAACGTTTGTCGACAGCCAGGAAGTCTGGATCGGGGGGAAATCGAAAACCGAAAGCCGCTGAGACGACAAAGAGAGTTGCCGGTAGTTTCAAGCGAAACCCTAACCTATCTCTCCGAGATGCCGCAAATAAGCTGGGTGTATCGTCTACAACTGTGCATCGAGCCAAAAAACGAGCCGGACTATCGACTTACAAGAAGGTAGTGACTCCAAATCGCGATGATAAACAAAATACGACGGCCAAAGCGCGATCCCGGAGGCTGTACACGACGATGCTGACGAAGTTTGACTGCGTGGTAATGGACGACGAAACCTACGTCAAAGCCGACTACAAGCAGCTTCCGGGACTGGAGTTTTATACGGCAAAAGGAAGGGGAAAGGTAGCAGATATTTTCAAGCACACGAAACTGTCAAAGTTCGCAAAGAAATATCTGGTTTGGCAAGCTATCTGTACCTGTGGCTTGAAAAGCAGCATTTTCATAGCTTCTGGGACTGTCAACCAAGAAATTTACGTGAAAGAGTGTTTGAATAAACGTCTGCTGCCTTTCCTGAAGAAACACGGTTGTTCCGTACTGTTTTGGCCGGATTTGGCATCTTGCCATTACGGTAAAAAGGCCATGGAGTGGTACGCCGCCAACAACGTGCAGGTGATTCCCAAGGACAAGAACCCTCCCAACACGCCAGAGCTCCGCCCAATTGAGAAATACTGGGCTATTGTCAAGCGGAACCTAAAGAAGACAAAAAAAACTGCTAAGGACGAGCAGCAGTTCAAGGCAAACTGGCTTTCTGCGGCGAAGAAGGTGGAAAAGGTGGCTGTACAAAATCTGATGGCAGGGGTCAAGCGTAAGGCCCGGCAATTCGGATTTGGAAAAGCGGAAGCCTAACTGAATATTTTTCCTGAATTTTATACTAATTGAACTTGAAAAAGAAATTTAATTTGATTTTTTAAATAAACAATTTCACCGATTTACACGCGTTTTCCCTTGACCAAATTTTGACCGTATCACCCTTTAGGCCTTAAACTCATATGTTTTTTTTAAATATTTTCCAGATAGAAGACTTATGGAAAACAAATTTGCCAAAGACAGTATGCACTTTTATTCAGTCTATGTGATTTGATACAGCCATTATCCTTTTATATGACCCCTCAGGCCTGAAGAAGAGACTTTTCAAGACAAGGTTTAACATTTATGAATTTTTCAGTTGTATGTGGCCCGAAATCAACAATTTTCTGTTGAAATTGATGCGTAGAAATACTTCTGATCGATTGGTGTAAATTTTACGAAAATCCTTTGAGAAATGACTGAGATACTAATGCTCAACACCTGACCACTTTTCATGACGGTCGCAATGCGATTTGTTTTATTTTTTAAATTGTACCCCAGTATAAAAAACAAAAACGTAGTCCTACGTCAAAAGTCTGGTTTGCAGAACTCGTTTATAAAATACTGCCATTGCTTCAACCACCAGCTGTTGCATATAGTGAAAGCTCCAAGTATGTTGTGAAAATCGCCAAATTTCTTTCGGTTCAGGTCAACTATGATCTCCTTATTGACGAATGGAACTTGTTAAAATGCTAGGTGCTGACCTTGAGTAGAGAGTACATAATTGAGGAGTATTGGAACCAGTTATTTTTTACTAAGAAAACGGCTGTAGGTGAGCATACATACCCTCAGGTGATTAAGGTAGTAAAAACAGCTTCACATGGCAACAGCTCAAAAAAGGAATTGAGAAGCAAAATATGTCCGAAGTAATTCTAGCACAGGCCATGCTGGAAGGTGTTTCAACCGTGCGTATAGACCCGTCTTCGCAAAAACGAGCTAAGGACCAAGTGCTGGAGGTCGTGGAGAAAAAAAAGTCGCTACAGGCTTCTTTAGAAAAAAAAAAACCAAATAGTGACACTGCGCAGCAGTAGTATTCACTTTTGCAAACGGAGGTCATCACTTTGTTCATTTTTACTGTACTTATACAACATATGTATAAAAAGTCGCTTGATTACAGGCTTTTTTACAAAAAAAAAAACCAAAAAGTGACACTGTGCAGCAGTATTATTCATTTTTGTAAACGGGGGTCATCACTTAGTTCATTTTTACTGTACTTATACAACAAATGTATAAAAGATAAAAAAAATACTAAAATTTGGAAATCACTTTTTAGTCACTATCTGGTAACTATTTTCATTATTTTAGTCACGAAAGTCACTATTATTTATCCACAAAACCTCTACCAGCCCTGATACACGCGTTCGAGGCTTGCACATAATTTCAGGTGCACACACACAACGTAGTGAGCGCCGGTTTCGTAATCTGGTTGCATATGTAACGGGCTGATTTTAATAACGAATCAGTATTTTTTGGTGAGACCTATCTGATTATACATATATATTTTCATTATTAACTTCCATAACTGGAAGTGTGTTCAGAACCCTTACCAAATGATATCGGTCATGTTTTCATGCGGGGCTGAATGTATGTGAAAGTAATCTTAGAATGAGCGTGACACTCCAGACAATATTTAATGAGTTGATGGATGCGCGCGCGCGTGTGTGTGTGTGTGTGTGTGTGTGTGTGTGTGTGAGAGAGAGAGAGAGAGAGAGAGAGAGAGAGAGAGAGAGAGAGAGAGAGAGAGAGAGAGAGAGAGAGAGAGAGAGAGAGAGAGAGAGAGAGAGAGAGAGAGAGAGAGAGAGAGAGGAAACTCTTAGAATATCACAAGCGTCGTGGAAATTTTCGTGGAATCTTTTTCTTAGATTATTATTTTAATTTTTGGACAGAATTTGCTCACTATTTGGAAAACAAAGTTCTGTTCGATACTGCATTCATGACCTACGACTTAAAAAAAAAAAGGTAACGTCAGGGAAAACCGAAAAATTTATGATTTTGTCAACATTTATATCTGGTCATAAATTCATAGAGTCAATTTTTTTTCAAAAAATCTGACACTGTTTGACTAAGTAACGCAAAATCGTCATAATTAGTTCAGCGACTTGATTCGGGTTACATCAACCAAATTGCAATGTGTATGCTGCTAGGGAGCTTGTACGAAAGTTAGAAATAAAACCTTTTGTTAGCGGGGCTGATCTTCCCGAAGACACGCGACAGTCATGCAACTTAAGAAAACATCCATTACACTCACTATATAACACACAAAGAATGCTGAAATTTTATAATGTCACTTTACTGTTTATAAATTCTATGACGCTGCATTTATGTTTTATAAAACAAATTCGCATCAAATTATTTAATTTAAATTAGGTATATTAACATCATTCTGAGTGGTACAGGTTTGTATGCACACGTGGGATCTCATGTCATAATTAATTGGCTGCATTATGCTTTCATCAACATTCCATCCATATTAAGTATGAATGAAACATATTATTACGACCATGCGGCTACTAACGGTGGTGGTAGGACGCTTATTGCCACAAACATCATTGAGCCTAGGTTTGCTCTTTTTAGCCTAATCCAAATTACCAAACGTATCGTAGCTTTATTCTTACATCACATACTCTTCCATGGTAAGCTATAATTATCATGAAATTGATTGAAATCAACGTTTATTTGTTTTATCGTCACTGCTACAGTTGTAGCGGAGTTTTCTTAATCATGTCAAATATAAACACGATAACGACGAAGATTATCATTCGTACAGTAAATATTTGCTCTCACTCCTTTTCTGTGTTATAATTGTATTTAGCATCTTTATGTCGCTTGTGATATGCCTAGAATGTTAACAGGTTGATACTTAGGTCAACCCGAGTAAAGTCTTACATCATATAGATGCAATCAATAAACGAATTTTGATATTCACACTAAATTTAAATAAGAATGTGATTAATTGTCAAATTTGATATCAAATTTAGTTATTGTCTTGCTGTTACCTTGCGTTTACTTTTCTCATAGAAAATTAGTTTTGTTATCTTTATCAACTAGAAAAACGCGCAGCAAATTGAAATTCAAAGCAAGATGTTTAAACTTGGTGTCATAGGATTCAATTTTTGCTATAAATTCTGATATTTTAACGGCTAAAACGACCAAAACAGCAACCATCATTATCAGTAACATTACAACATCTTATTTATTTTTCAATTAGAGCTCAGACTCTACTCGGGAAGAGCACCTATGGTACAAGCATTCAAGGTGTATGCTGTGGTTTATATCGCCTCTATGAACGTATCACCTGCCCTAGATCTGATGCTATTTCAATTGAGACAGATGAAGACATACAAAAAAAAAGCGTATAACTTACTAGTTTATTACTAAATCCTCCATCACCTGGTTGATTCGTATATCTTTGTATACATGACAACCATACTCGTTTGGAATTTACTTTAATTAGGTATTAAAATGCTTGTTTATAAATCTCACCATCATTATTCTCGGAATTAAAGGATTAAGAGTTGAATTGTATTGTTTGTATTCGTTGATAAACATTAGCAAGCGCATTATTTCGAAAAGAAACAGATTAAATTACTTTCCAATCCTTCGATTCTGCGATGGATACAAATAGAAACAATTAGATTGATATTGGTACTGTAATGGGCGTAGTATAGCTTTCGAATATATCCACACCAAATTCATATTTTGTTGTTCTGCATTTTTTTACGGCTTTGATCCGTCCAATTTCAATTTTGCTCAATGATTTACTACAGCTTTATCTTTCACATAGTGACAAGTTATCAGTAATACATATACAAATTTTTTCTCGACATTGTATTTTGTAAACTTCGAAATATCATTGCTACCTCAAGCATAAGTTTGATCAGTTTTCACTAAAATAATAATAAATCATCATGAGCCCGCCCGAGGTCGCTACTCCGTTATTGCCAGATCAACTTTTATTACATAAAGAACCAACTTGGGACTAGCATACATCCTCAATGTGTAAAAACTGGTGATCCCAAACTTAGACAATATCGGCACCGGTCCCGCCCAAATGCAGATCAAATAAGGAAAGGGTAGGAGTATGTTGACGGGATACTCGCTTAATTAGATGCCGAGGACCCCTCTGCACTTCCACAAGATGTTGGACAACAGGATTGGGTGGCAGCAGGTTTCGTTTTGGTTAACGATAAGCTGAATTCACGCGGCGTATATTAAAATATTTAAATATTAGTACGGGTTTCTGATTTGAACCGATTTATACCAACAGTGCTATTGGGGCCACTCACAAAGTATGATGGTGATTCTTCGTTGAGAAAACAAGTTTGATTTTATTAACGCTTGAGAGCCAATCGCTTTATACCAACAGTAAAATACTGTTGAAGCCAAATGGAATAGTGGTTTCCTTGCTCCAGGATATATTGCACGGTACGTATGGTAAACGAATGTTATGAATCACAATTAATTGTGATCCCCACCACCAGCTCACCACACCCAGTGAACCACCACATCTCACCATGGAGCTGCTTTGTTGTTTTTTTCTGTGCTCACTCGATAACTCACGCCGCCGAACAATAGATGAACGAAACAATAAGAAACGCGCCCTGCCCGATAGCAAAATAGGGCGCAATAAAGCAACGACACAACCTTTCACAGCCGATGCTCGAAGCAAATTCTTTTTTCGTTAATTTTAATTTTTTTATCAACTGCTTTCTACAAATTATTTCACTACTGTAACTAATATCTGCAACAATCAAGTAGAATCATCTTAAGAACAATCTAGCTAATCCAATTAAACTTACGATTGAGGAATTTGGTGAAAATAAGAATCCGTAGATCCATGTCGTGCCTATTACCAGCTTTATGCTTCTATTGATGTCCAAGCTTATCGATTTAGCACCAACCGGGGGAGACTTGGTCCTATACCCAATGATTTCATTATCTTCAATCCGCTCAACCAATGCCAATGTTTTGTGATATAGTGGACGGATTATTATAATTTAAGATAACTCAATGCATACGTCTTCCAAATTTGGCAGATCGACAGGCAATCAGTGGAGACCCACCTGATACCTCATAGCAAGATGCTTTGAGGCGGACCGGAAGATTTGATGTGCTATCTCCCCCTCTCAATAAAATAATAAATACAGACGTAAAACTGTACTTAAGATCTGTAATCGACCTTCAAGTTCGGTAAAAAATGCGCATCATTTGCATTTATCATTTGCGATTCAAATTTAGACTTTGAAAAATGAACATTAGCCGTATTTTCATGGATAAAAAGTGTTTGTTCGTGAAAATACAGCCATAGACGTCTCATACAATGTTACATTACCGAAATAAATTTAAAATTCTTCACTTGTTGATGTTCACAATTTAAGGTTTTTTTTTTGTAAATTTTACCGAACTTTTTTATTAATTGTTGAATTTTTCAGTAATTTTTGACAAATGAGTGTTCATTGCACATGTAACGAACGTTCACTAGAAATATTTAAACCGACCTGATTACCGAACTGTCAGCTGTTTGAAAGTCTGTAAGACATTGAATGACCTCAATAAAAAAAAACTTGGTGTGTGTTACTTACTGCAATGTCCTTCAGGCCCACACATGCGCCATAATATTTCGTCAAGCAACTCAGTTGTTTCCAGTTTCTCAAGCGTTCTACATTTCCTAGGTCTTGCTGCACTAAGTCTAACCACTTACACACCAAGGTTTTTTTTAAACTGAAGTCAATAAATGTTTTACTGACTTACAAACAACTGAATGTTCATTAAAAGTATTTTTACTGAACGATCGTCAAACTAGTAATGAACTCTCAACTGTCAAAAATAACTGAACAACTCAGTAAGCAATACAGAAGTTCAGTAAAATTTACAGAAAACACCGAATTAATCCACCCATGCACTATGGTACGAATGGGCAAATTTCGCGATAACTGCTAGCTTTAGACACAAGATGTCTTCAGGAGATTTAATTTATAAAATAAGATCTTTTTTTAGGTTTAAGTGGTGACTAGGGTCGTCATTTTATGTTCATAATAAAAATTCTAACTTTTTTGCTCATGATTTAGAGGATTTTTTGCTTCTACAGAATTGTAGATATTATAATTTAATGAAACTTAACTTTTATCTCATCTACGTATTGTTTTATAACAGTTTTTATAACTTTCCTTAGGGTGGGACGTAAAACGCAGTTTTTTGCTGTAATTTTGTTATATCAATTTGAATTTGAAAGAAATTAGAGATGATTTTTAGGGCACTAAATGACGCATATTTTGAAGATTCAAGATAATTGCTAGTTATTGTATAAAAAAGTTGTAGAGGTTGAAGTGTTAAAATTAGTGGTGGGTTATTTCAGGGATATAACCGCAAGGTTCACGTAGGACCGCGTTGGTTTATAGTAATAATGGTATCATCTAATTTGTACGAATCATTAAACATATGGTTGGTTAAAATGCTAATAAAATAGTTTTATAATTTTGCTAAGGACCCATCCCCTTTTTAAAATTTTGCTTCGTACTGTATTTTCGTGCCTTTCTTCATTCAGGGCTATGCTATCAACGCTAATATATAGCATGCGAGACGAACCGAAATGATTTCATAAGGGACGAACGGCCAGTTTTCAGTGGCCCGAAATTTTGTCATTGTGTTGGGTAGACATGGAAACCGGTAACTGTCCGATTAGCGGGTCTTGCATGACTCTGTCTATCATAACATAACCGGGCGGACTATGGCGGGTGGACAAATCCCTGTCCACACAACCAGCTGAAAGCTCGTGTAGAAAACTGAAATCATTTCGGTTCATCTCGCGTGCTATATACTACCGTTGATAGCCCTGAATGAAGAGAGGCACGGAAATACAGTACAAAGCAAAATTTCTTAAGAAAGGATGGGCCTCAATTATAAAATCAGACACCGGCAACAAAGCAAAATTATTTTATTATTATTTTCATCATGGAATGAAACTAAATGAAATAAAAAGAAGAAAACAATTTGAACTATTTGTTACTCGTTTTTGAGGACCCGGGTAGGGAAACAAATATTTTCAACCTGTTCATACAGAGATTTGTATCGTAGCAAAAGTAGGTCATTTTTAAGTAAAAAATTGAACTACTTATACTAATAGCACTTAATTGTTACTTCAATGCAAACATTTTGCAAGATTTTTTGATCTAATGGTGTATGAATGAAGTCTTTAAGTTCAGTTGAACGAGAATTATTAGCATTCAAAAACCTTCCACTTTAACGTAACGCTCTCATTTTTCAAAATTTTGAAATGACACCCGGTATAGAATGAGAAACGTAGTCCTATGTTAAAAAAACGTTTGTGCAGGATATCTTACTGCTTTATATGCAAATATACGCAAACACGGAATACGTGAACTAAAAGTACAAACTTCCATCTGCAAGATCAATGCTAAATCGTTGTCCCCTTTTGTCTCCTTCAGGAGAAAAACTCATTTTAAAATTGGTAGTTTTGCATTTGTTCAGCATAGTTTTCGATCAACAGCATCAACAATTATCATCAAAGTGCCTAACAACGTGAGTTTTTTGTTATGAAAATGTTTATATTTTTATATTAACTCATTTCCATTTATTTATTAACATTAATTCACAGACAAACAGACATAACACATTGAACATTTTGCACTACAAATCTTCGTCACTAACACACCTGCGCCATCTAATGAGCACATTCTAATGGGTGATAAAGCTGAAAAGATGGCAGTAGTGTGCTAACGTCAAACGTAAGAAAATCGACTATGCGCGCTACCTGTGGCGGTACAACCAACTAAGAAACATTTGAATTGACCGTTTAATGCGTAATTGATGAAGAAACTGCAAGTGTTGTGTATGTTTGTCTGTCTTAACATATTTAAACTTAACCAAAACTAAAACCAGAAAAGGTTCATAATGGATGCGTAAGTTTGTCTACAATTACAACAAAACAAGTCGGCACACATGTAATTTTAAGTTCATGTTATAATATCCCTTCACTATATAAATTATCTTATATAACATTGTTTTATCATTACCCTTACCATTCATCTTGATCATCATCATTACCATTTTTCTCATTACTTGTGTTTTCGTGATTAATGTATTAACATAACAATAATTTTATAATTTTTACCTAATTTTTACCTAGGTTAGATATACTTTAAATTATTATGTCTCATATGTCTAATTATAATTTTGATACTTCCTTCTCCTCTTATGATTAAGAAGTATCTAGTGCCTTGAATACAAAAAGCTGCAACGGAATCTGTGGTAGGCTTTCGCACTTATTACTGAATGTATTTTTCATTTCCGTTTGGCAAATGGACATTTCACTAAACCTGAGCTGATCTGATTCATGCAGCGCTGTGTGCTATTTAGCTAGTGTCTAATTTTACAGATCAATCTTTGTCATTACTCTATCAAAACTTACAATATCATTATATTTGATAATGTATGATGATGTACGATATGTACTACCACCCATTGTAGCACGGAAACTAAGTCCGACAGCAATGGGATCTTCTCTCTGTTAGACTTGATCAAGCTTCAATAACCACTCATTATCCTAATCATGCCGTTGTATGAAGGGCCAAAAACGGGTGGGGTGGATCGATATGCAACATCACTTATACGTATCCACCGGGATATAAAGAATCTCCTTCCAACAACAAGATTGAACAATTGGTCATAATAGCGAGATATCTAATATGAGGATACCCTAATGGGCGGGGAGAAGCGCTCCCCCCCTCTATTCACAAACTGTTAGCAATGGGGAGTTGGCATTCCCACTCTCCCCATCCAGAGTGCTTCAATCGGGTGCCCTGATGGTCCCTCCCATTTCCATGAAATATTTATATAATGGTGTATATATTGATGTAAATGAAAAATGCTGCAAGCATTCGTATCTATAATATATGATCTTCATTCGGTTGATCCTGAAGTGCAAGAAATTTTTTTAAATGTTAAAGTGTAGAGTTCTGTGATTCGCGCTTAAGCTCGTTTTAATTCGCGATAGCAGCATTTCACCAAAATCTTGATTTGAGGTATCCTGAAAAAGTTTGTTAAATCTATTGAAATTTTACAAAACTAACATTTATACATTTTAATATACTGTTGCCATGTTCACTATTTGCTACTTGATGCTGATTTTATAACAGATATCCGCTTTTATTTTTGCTGACCTAATAGTTATTGCTACCGAGTTAGGAATGGGAAGATTTAACTGGAAAGGAGTTAAAGATAAATGGGCAAAAAAAACATTAAGTAATGTTTAAATCACCTATGAAGTAAAATCAATAAAATAATATTACCAAATATTGTGAGTTATGATGAAGTAATGACAAAGATTGAACTGTTAAATCAGACACTAGCCAAGTGGCGCACAGCGCTGCATGAATCAAATCAGCTCAGATTTGGTAAATTGTCCATTTGCGAACCGGAAATGAAAAATACATTCAATAATAAATGCAAAAGCCTACCACAGATTATGTTGCAGCTTCTTGTATTCAAGGCACAAGATACTTCTAAATTATAAGGGATCTAAATAAAAATTGGACATATAAGTAATAATAATTAATGAAAAGTGTATACACTCAGTAGCAAAAAAAAACCCGAGCAAAATTTTGCTTCCAAAAAACGCCATCTTAAACCTAGTGTAACTTTGTCAACTATCAATACTTTTAGTTGAAAATTTATCAACACTATAACCAATGTATA
The DNA here is from genome assembly GCA_024533555.2 of Aedes koreicus. Lineage (NCBI taxonomy): Eukaryota > Metazoa > Arthropoda > Insecta > Diptera > Culicidae > Aedes > Aedes koreicus. The sequence goes on from JAHHFK020003389.1 coordinate 187,966, forward strand.
GACCATATGTGACCAAAATTTCATGTTGCTAAAATTTATAAATTTTAAGTTTTCATAATTTCTGTGAAAAAAGTCGTTTTTGGTCATACCAATTTCAAAAATCCGTATTTATGTCAAAAATTTAGGTAGCATATTAGAAATTTCACCATAGCCTAAAAAGATATATAAAATAATGCGGACAAAATTTAAACTGTTTTCATCAAGTGGTTTGAAAAACAGCTTGCGTCATAGTTGACGCACCAACATGTGTATTTCCATTTTTCACCCGATATTGACCATGCTGAAATATCGGTGCAAAAAAAAAGCCGAGGCGAATTTATCTTATTAATACAAATGATTTGTTACGCGTGAAATGTCTCAAATAACTAGTGCAACCCACGAAGAACTTTAAAATATGGCATACAGTATGAATCGGTTTGTGTAAACTACGTATACAGTATTGTGCAGTATTATTAGTAGAATTGGTCTCGGCTCTTTTTTTGCACCGATATTTCAGCATGGTCAATATCGGGTGAAAAATGGAAATACTCATGATGGTGCGTCAACTTTGACGCCAGCTGTAGTCCAAACTACTTGATGAAAACCGTTCAAATTTTGTTCACATTAATTTCTATATCTTTTTAGGCTGTGGTGAAGTTTTACATATGCTACCTAAATTTTTAACATAAATTCGGATTTTTGAAATTGATATGAAATTTTGGTCACATATGGTCTATACATTGGTTATGGTGTTGTAAAATTTTCAGCTAAAAATATTAATAATTGACAAAGTTACAGAAGGTTGAACATGGCGTTTTTTGGAAGTAAAATTTTCCCCGGCTTTTTTTGCTACTGAGTGTATAAAAAGTGAAGGGATATTATAATATGAACTGAAAATAACATGTGTGCCGACATGTTTTGTTGCAATTGTAGACCAACTTGCACATCTATTATGAACCAGAAAATTTAGACAATGTATGACAGCCATGAGAAAAAAAAATGAATTTTAAATTACTTTACAATACCTGATGAACTGGATGATCTGAAAAACATCACGCAAAAGACAGTACATCCAAAATTTGGATAACCTGAAACCAATCTATATGCAATAATATACTATCATATCATAACAACAAAAACAGATAAAAAATGTATTTTGCCTATATTTTCCGTAATGTCCTTCCTTGTTATTAGGATGGATCTAAGGCAAGGATGATCCCAAAGCGCGCTGCAACTACGAACCTAATGTGAATAGTGAAATTCTCAATGTGACCTTCAGGCACACGATGGAAGGTGGATAAACTACTTGATGTGATATTTCCACAAAGAAACTGACTCTTAGCTTCGGGTCATGACCAAGAATCCCTACTGAGCCCTTGCGGCACGTCAAGCTGGCCAGTTCAGCGCAAGGCAATATCATTATATTTTATGATTTTTTTTTTATTTTACCTCCTTTCATTTAAATCTTCCCTGTTTTCCTAACTCAGGAGCAATAACTATTAGGCCAGCAAAAATAAAAGCGGATTACTGTTATATAATAAATACCTCAAATCAAGATATTGGTGAATTGCTGCTATCGCTGAAAACGAACGAAACCGTGCTTAAGCGCACAACCATGTATAGAACTCTACACTTTAACACTTTACAAAATTTCTTGGATTTCAGGATCAACCGAATGAAGATCACATATAATAGATACAAGTACCTGTAGTATTTTTCATTTACATAAATATAAACACTATAATATAAATATTTCATGGGAATGGGAGGGACCATCAGAGCACCCGATAGAAGCACTCTGGATGGGGAGAGTGGGAATGCCAACTCCTCATTGCTAACAGTTTGTGAATAGTGTGCGGGCTCTTCTTCCCGCCCATTAAGCATTCTCATATTAGATAGCTCGCTCTTATGACCAATTATTCAATCTTGTTGTTGGAAGGAGATTCTTTATATCCCGGTGGAAACGTATAAGTGATGTTGCTTATCGATCCACCCCACCCGTTTTTGGCCCTTCATTCAATGGCATGATGAGGATAATCAGTGGTTCTAAAGCTTGATCAAGTCTAACAGAGGGGAGAGCCCATTGCTGTCGGACTTAGTTTCCGTGCTTCAATTGGTGGTAGTATATATTGCTGATTGCAGTTAAAAATGGACTCCGACAAAAACAGAAAAAGTGTGATAAAAGTACACGTTTACGTCAAATCGTTTCCTGTCTTCAGTGAACTTATACCCTTCAGCATAAAGGATAAGTGCACCGAAGACAACAAAACGATTTGACGTAAACGTGCACTTTTATCACACTTTAAAATGCGCAAAAAGAGACTTCTAGAGTCCAATCACAACTGCAACCAGCAATATCATACGTCATACATCATATTCAATTGATGAAAGGAACTATTAAAGGGTGTCTCACATAAAGAATGGACTCGGAAAATATGAGACACACAAAAATGATCACCACAAATTTTATTTTAAATCGGACACTTCTCAAATTTTCAGGAATTAAATAACTATATATTAGCTATGTTTTGGCATTATTTATTTATTGAATTTCCTCCCCCAACCTAAAAGCTCGTACATTTCACTCAACACTACTCATGAGATCTTGAGCGAGGCTTTGTCCATCTTCCTTACACAATTTCTCCAAGTTTTTCTTCAAAACTTCATCGGTTTTGAATGTTTTTCCGCTTTTCTTCAACTCCTTCATCATTATCGCCCAAAACTTTTCGATCGGACGAAGTTCTGGTGTAATTGGCGGGTTCGCCTCCTTCGGGACCACATTAACGCCCTTCGCTTCGTACCAATCCATTACAGGCTTGGCGTAATGGCACGAAGCGAGATCCGACCAGAACAGCGTGGGACCACGGTGAGAGCAGAGGAAGGGCAGCAAGCGCTTCTGCAAGCATTCCTCTCGACAAATCTGCCCGTTTATGGTGCCGGTTGTAACAAACGGCTTGCTGTACCGTCCGCACTCGCAGATCGCCTGCCACAACAGGTACTTCTTCGCGAATTTGTCCATCTTTCTCTTCCGGAACTTTGCCGGAACCTCCATGCGGAACGTACCGACAAAAAACTCGAGGCCGGGGATTTGTTTGGTGTCCGCCTTGATATATGTCTCGGCGCCCATGACGAGACAGCCTGGCTTGACCAGCCATTCACGGTACAGCTTCCGCGCACACAATTTGGCCACCATGTTTTGCTTGTCAGTTCTCTCTCATTTCTTCTCGATCCAACTCTGGATTTGCGATGGGATCCCAGAGACAAGGAAAAGTTCCTCGGAACTAACATCGGACCAGTAATTTGGATGGTGTTACTGCCAAACGAGACAAGGGTCTGGCATTATTATGTACGTTTACATATTTATCCAATGCCGTTTTTCAATGCACTTTATCAAGTTTTGCAGCGGCTAGGGCCTCCTTGATCCCTTTATTTTACCGCTCCACGGCACCGTTTGACTGTGCGCTTAGTGGAATGGACTTCCCGATTCGGACACCTTTATCTATCCAAGTTCTTAAGAACTTTTCACTTTGGAACGGTTGTCCGTTATCACTTTGAACGATTAATTGTAGGCCCCATACTGCAAAAACCTTGTTCAAAGCACCGTTGGTACTGTTGGCGTCTGTGAACCTCATTTCTACGACATGTAGATATTTTTAGTATGTATAAACTATTCCGAGGAACTCGCCATGCCCAAATTCTCTATCCATGTAGAAATCTATTTGAAGGATTTCCCATGGGGCTTGAGGGAGAACCCGCGTTGAAAGCGGGATCGGAGGATTTTTCCTGGAAAGACAGAAATAGGTTTCGGATTTTTCGACAAGATGTTCCACATCCAAACTAATTCCCGGCTACCAGAAGTAATCACGAAGAATTCGTTTCATCGATACGATGCTATGATTCTAATGCATTCTGTCTCAACGCATGATGTAGTACAATACGATCACCTTTGAAAACTGATGATCCTAACGAGTGAAGATACTTTGCTTGTGATTTATATGCGCGACGGCCATCTGTCCAAGGCCCTGTTAACAAAGCTGTACGAACGTTTATCAGTTCCTGGTCCTCTTCTGAGTTCTTTTTAATGTCACTCAATAGGATATTCATACTTAATCTTTCCAACTTTAAAGTTATACGGTTGAAGGCACAATGCTCACACTTCTGCACGTGATACGGCGGTTTTTCCTATTCTGTTCAATCCATTGAATATGAACTCATCGGACTCCGCATCCGATCGAATGACGGAACATTAACTTATCAAAAACATCGAAAATATTTCGACACCCCACAGTATCGCTAACGCTTCTTTCTGGGTTTATGGCTACTTTTTCTCGGCGATCGATAGGGCTTTTGATGCACAAACAATTACACGTAGAGTTAATTCCAGTGCTGAGCTCCATCACGGTACTGACAGCGTTAGAATTGACAAATGAGTTTCTTGCAAATAACAATCAAAGCAACAGAAGAGCCTCTCTCTATCTCGAACTTCTCATCAACACGAAATAACAAACGAGAGATATTTTTCTCTCGCGATTCTCACCCATTTTTTATATCTTGTACAAGTGTTATGTGTTACGATCATCTCGCCAAGAATAAATAAACCGGCATGGAAATTGACCATCATTTTACTTCTCTAGTACACAGACGGTCATGATGGCCATCGCTAGTACCGTTGTTTCCACCGTCAAAACCGGCAGACATCACCCCGTCAGTGGCGATATGTCCGCAGCTTGAGCTTCGCGATTTAGTTATTGAATGTTCAGTTCTTATGTTAAACCATTTTGAATATCAATACTGCAATATTAATAATGATTATTAACCACACAGGAAAAAAATCGGAGTTTTCATTGTGACGTAAATATCAGAGCATGGAAAACTATGTTTCATTACACACGAAGCATCAACTTGCATGAAATAGTTCTGACAAAGAAGAGCTTTTGCACACAATATTATCCGCAATGTATGCAATGTCCCAAAACATTACACGATGTATAATGTAGTATTTTATGTTTTGTGACGCTCCATTTATGTGCATGATATTGAACAGAAATTCACACTACTTTTTCGAGCTGTGCATCTTAAGATATTGGGGTCAATTCTGACCCATGGCGCAACTTCAATGTAGGCGATCTTTTTTTTTATTTTTAAACCAATCGGCCTGAACTGACTTTTTCTGAATTTTAATATCTTAGGGAATTCTTCATTTTTGCATAAACATATTTTTTTTAAATCAGTTTAACCCTTATGTGTTCGACAAAAAAAAACACCTTTAAGTGATCGACAGGGTGCCCGGGTACCCACCAAATTCAAATAATAACTCTGGCTATTATTGACCGATCTTAATTCTTTTGGCAACTTTATATACAAAAACTCATTCGCTTCAGAGACATTATCAGCAATGACCATTTGAATTCATCTGGTTCCCGTAAATCCGGATTTACGCGGCGATGGTCCGGTACGGAGACTCTATTTGGAAACATCTATTGAATTTCCGGGGATGGATGTCAAAATCTTTGGAATAATTCTTAGAAATTATTTCTATTCCATTGTGGGCCATATGCCGACTTGTTCCTGCAACGGCCATTCTGTAACAAGTTCCCGTGGGGCCTAGAGTGGCTATGAACATATTTAGAAGAAACCCCTGGCAATATGGGTACCAAAATTCATGAAATTTCGCCAGTAGGATATTTCTCAACGTATAGTGGCCATCTTATGATTTGACTTCGGACCTGTCTTTCTGAAACAGGTTCCCGTGGGGCCTCGAGTGGCCATGAACAATTTCAGTAGAAAACCCTGGCAATATGGGTTTTGAAATTCATGAAATTTATCCAGTAGGATATTTCTCAACGTTAATTGGCCATCTGATGATTTGTCCTGACTCCGACAAAAAACAGAAAAAGTGTGATAAAAGTACACGTTTACGTCAAATCGTTTCCTGTCTTCAGTGAACTTATACCCTTCAGCATAAAGGATAAGTGCACCGAAGACAACAAAACGATTTGACGTAAACGTGCACTTTTATCACACTTTAAAATGCGCAAAAAGAGACTTCTAGAGTCCAATCACAACTGCAACCAGCAATATCATACGTCATACATCATATTCAATTGATGAAAGGAACTATTAAAGGGTGTCTCACATAAAGAATGGACTCGGAAAATATGAGACACACAAAAATGATCACCACAAATTTTATTTTAAATCGGACACTTCTCAAATTTTCAGGAATTAAATAACTATATATTAGCTATGTTTTGGCATTATTTATTTATTGAATTTCCTCCCCCAACCTAAAAGCTCGTACATTTCACTCAACACTACTCATGAGATCTTGAGCGAGGCTTTGTCCATCTTCCTTACACAATTTCTCCAAGTTTTTCTTCAAAACTTCATCGGTTTTGAATGTTTTTCCGCTTTTCTTCAACTCCTTCATCATTATCGCCCAAAACTTTTCGATCGGACGAAGTTCTGGTGTAATTGGCGGGTTCGCCTCCTTCGGGACCACATTAACGCCCTTCGCTTCGTACCAATCCATTACAGGCTTGGCGTAATGGCACGAAGCGAGATCCGACCAGAACAGCGTGGGACCACGGTGAGAGCAGAGGAAGGGCAGCAAGCGCTTCTGCAAGCATTCCTCTCGACAAATCTGCCCGTTTATGGTGCCGGTTGTAACAAACGGCTTGCTGTACCGTCCGCACTCGCAGATCGCCTGCCACAACAGGTACTTCTTCGCGAATTTGTCCATCTTTCTCTTCCGGAACTTTGCCGGAACCTCCATGCGGAACGTACCGACAAAAAACTCGAGGCCGGGGATTTGTTTGGTGTCCGCCTTGATATATGTCTCGGCGCCCATGACGAGACAGCCTGGCTTGACCAGCCACTCACGGTACAGCTTCCGCGCACACAATTTGGCCACCATGTTTTGCTTGTCAGTTCTCTCTCATTTCTTCTCGATCCAACTCTGGATTTGCGATGGGATCCCAGAGACAAGGAAAAGTTCCTCGGAACTAACATCGGACCAGTAATTTGGATGGTGTTACTGCCAAACGAGACAAGGGTCTGGCATTATTATGTACGTTTACATATTTATCCAATGCCGTTTTTCAATGCACTTTATCAAGTTTTGCAGCGGCTAGGGTCTCCTTGATCCCTTTATTTTCCCGCTCCACGGCACCGTTTGACTGTGCGCTTAGTGGAATGGACTTCCCGATTCGGACACCTTTATCTATCCAAGTTCTTAAGAACTTTTCACTTTGGAACGGTTGTCCGTTATCACTTTGAACGATTAATTGTAGGCCCCATACTGCAAAAACCTTGTTCAAAGCACCGTTGGTACTGTTGGCGTCTGTGAACCTCATTTCTACGACATGTAGATATTTTTAGTATGTATAAACTATTCCGAGGAACTCGCCATGCCCAAATTCTCTATCCATGTAGAAATCTATTTGAAGGATTTCCCATGGGGCTTGAGGGAGAACCCGCGTTGAAAGCGGGATCGGAGGATTTTTCCTGGAAAGACAGAAATAGGTTTCGGATTTTTCGACAAGATGTTCCACATCCAAACTAATTCCCGGCTACCAGAAGTAATCACGAAGAATTCGTTTCATCGATACGATGCTATGATTCTAATGCATTCTGTCTCAACGCATGATGTAGTACAATACGATCACCTTTGAAAACTGATGATCCTAACGAGTGAAGATACTTTGCTTGTGATTTATATGCGCGACGGCCATCTGTCCAAGGCCCTGTTAACAAAGCTGTACGAACGTTTATCAGTTCCTGGTCCTCTTCTGAGTTCTTTTTAATGTCACTCAATAGGATATTCATACTTAATCTTTCCAACTTTAAAGTTATACGGTTGAAGGCACAATGCTCACACTTCTGCACGTGATACGGCGGTTTTTCCTATTCTGTTCAATCCATTGAATATGAACTCATCGGACTCCGCATCCGATCGAATGACGGAACATTAACTTATCAAAAACATCGAAAATATTTCGACACCCCACAGTATCGCTAACGCTTCTTTCTGGGTTTATGGCTACTTTTTCTCGGCGATCGATAGGGCTTTTGATGCACAAACAATTACACGTAGAGTTAATTCCAGTGCTGAGCTCCATCACGGTACTGACAGCGTTAGAATTGACAAATGAGTTTCTTGCAAATAACAATCAAAGCAACAGAAGAGCCTCTCTCTATCTCGAACTTCTCATCAACACGAAATAACAAACGAGAGATATTTTTCTCTCGCGATTCTCACCCATTTTTTATATCTTGTACAAGTGTTATGTGTTACGATCATCTCGCCAAGAATAAATAAACCGGCATGGAAATTGACCATCATTTTACTTCTCTAGTACACAGACGGTCATGATGGCCATCGCTAGTACCGTTGTTTCCACCGTCAAAACCGGCAGACATCACCCCGTCAGTGGCGATATGTCCGCAGCTTGAGCTTCGCGATTTAGTTATTGAATGTTCAGTTCTTATGTTAAACCATTTTGAATATCAATACTGCAATATTAATAATGATTATTAACCACACAGGAAAAAAATCGGAGTTTTCATTGTGACGTAAATATCAGAGCATGGAAAACTATGTTTCATTACACACGAAGCATCAACTTGCATGAAATAGTTCTGACAAAGAAGAGCTTTTGCACACAATATTATCCGCAATGTATGCAATGTCCCAAAACATTACACGATGTATAATGTAGTATTTTATGTTTTGTGACGCTCCATTTATGTGCATGATATTGAACAGAAATTCACACTACTTTTTCGAGCTGTGCATCTTAAGATATTGGGGTCAATTCTGACCCATGGCGCAACTTCAATGTAGGCGATCTTTTTTTTTATTTTTAAACCAATCGGCCTGAACTGACTTTTTCTGAATTTTAATATCTTAGGGAATTCTTCATTTTTGCATAAACATATTTTTTTTAAATCAGTTTAACCCTTATGTGTTCGACAAAAAAAAACACCTTTAAGTGATCGACAGGGTGCCCGGGTACCCACCAAATTCAAATAATAACTCTGGCTATTATTGACCGATCTTAATTCTTTTGGCAACTTTATATACAAAAACTCATTCGCTTCAGAGACATTATCAGCAATGACCATTTGAATTCATCTGGTTCCCGTAAATCCGGATTTACGCGGCGATGGTCCGGTACGGAGACTCTATTTGGAAACATCTATTGAATTTCCGGGGATGGATGTCAAAATCTTTGGAATAATTCTTAGAAATTATTTCTATTCCATTGTGGGCCATATGCCGACTTGTTCCTGCAACGGCCATTCTGTAACAAGTTCCCGTGGGGCCTAGAGTGGCTATGAACATATTTAGAAGAAACCCCTGGCAATATGGGTACCAAAATTCATGAAATTTCGCCAGTAGGATATTTCTCAACGTATAGTGGCCATCTTATGATTTGACTTCGGACCTGTCTTTCTGAAACAGGTTCCCGTGGGGCCTCGAGTGGCCATGAACAATTTCAGTAGAAAACCCTGGCAATATGGGTTTTGAAATTCATGAAATTTATCCAGTAGGATATTTCTCAACGTTAATTGGCCATCTGATGATTTGTCCTCAGACCTGTCATTCTGAAACAGGTTCCCTTGGGGTCTCGAGTGGCCATGAACAATTTCAGTAGAAAACCCTGGCAATATGGGTTTCGAAATTCATGAAATTTCACCAGTAGGATATTTCTCAACGTATTGTGGCCATCTGAAGATTTGTCCTCGGACCTGTCTTTCCGGAACAGATTTCCGAGAGGCCTCGAGTGGCCATGAACATTTTCAGTGGAAACTCCTGGCAAAATTCATGAAATTCATCGCTAGTTGTGCGATAACTGTCATGTAAATGTTCATCTATAAAAAGCCTAGCACATAACGTGAAATTTTTTTTTTTGTTTTCTCTGCACTTGTTATACCGGCTGCCCATATTAACTGTTACACACGTTTTTCAAGAAAAGTTATAGGGACATCAATGGCTGTTCTTTGTGGCAACTCTGAAGAGCTTCATTTAGCAAAGATAAACAGCAGAACCATCTCTGCGGCAAAATCTGATAACATGATAATGGCAAAAGACGACATATTACATACTGAAAAGCTATGCCTGAGACGGCATTTTTGAGACCATAACTTTTCAAATCGGATACAAACATCGTGTCTAGGTTGAAGTTTCTTAATTTTAAAAAGGGTTGAAATCCGGATCAATTTTGACGCTAAAGTCTTATGTCAGTTTTTTTGATACCCGAGGAAGTTTAATAAAATGAAAATAATGAATAAGGTTAATAAAATGACAAAATAAAAAGAAGGATTTTTTAATATACACAGAGGTTACCCCCTATTATGCTGAAAATAATTTGTCTTGCATATCGTTCTCACAGATAATTAGTGAGTGATTGATTTTCTTTACTCCCTTCATATCACATTCTCGGGCAGTCATGAAAGCTTTTGTCACAAATGGTCGAATGAGATCAACCTGTTTTTGAGTGACATACTATGTGACCATCATTCGTGAGTTGTAATGATCATGAGAAGATGATGGTCATAGTCTTATAACCGTCATGAAAATGTACAGCACTGGTTAATTCAGAATTATACAGAACCAAAACGGCGCCCAATCCGTAGGGCGAAGCATCAACGAAAAGCTCAGTTTTATCATCGCAGCTGTAATAATATCGCTTCATGCTTCAAAACCTCAAGCTCCCAAGGTCCAATAAAACTTTTCCGATTTGACCAACTCTCGCAGTCTCCAGGTTTTGTCTGCCCGATTGAAGATCAACTTTTTAATATAGTTGACCAGCCCGAGAAAGTTCTTCACCTCAACCTCAGCCAGGTCTCCGGAAATTCTGCAATGCCTTAACTTTTTCATTTTCTACACTCCAACCGTCCGCCGATAGAATGAATTCCAGGAATTTTACAGACGTTTGCTCAATCGAACATTTGTCCATATTTATCTTTACGTTATGATATTGCAGACAGCCCAGTACAATCTTGAGGTTGGCATCATGTTCTTCTTTTGTCTTGCCTGACACAAAAATATCATCTAAGCATTTTTTTTTTGATTCCATAAATTTTGTATTTGTTGATAATGTTTAAAAACTAATCACATAATAATTAATTAAATTTCAACTTGTAAATGAAAAACTAGTTCATCTACGTCTACGGCAAAGGGTAAATGCACCCTTCTTTTTGCGGAAATGCTCCTTTAACTTTGGCTCCTTAGATGCAATCAGAGGTATTAACCTTCTGGTTAGCACTTGCCGGATGTTTTGACGGGTCTTAAGTTTCTGAATTTAAGAGTGGCCAAAACGAAATTAAGACCCGTCAAAACGAAATTAAGACTCTTCAAAATGAAATTAAGACTCGTCAAAATGAAATTTAAACCCGTCAAAACTACCTAGAAGATTGCAGAGCGAGGCTCCGCTATACAATCTTGAAGAAACTTAAGACCCGTCAAAACAACCGGCAAGCGCTAACCAGAAGGTTAATACCTCTGATTGCATTATACCGGGCAAACGCATCTAAGGAGCATTTTTCCAATGTTTAAGGAGCATTTCCCCAAAAAGAAGGGTGTATTTATAATGATAAAGGTGACGTAATTAATAAATTTTATGTCTTCTGCTCGTGTTCAATAATGCAGAGTGTATAAGGTCGTCGAATGGGAGTCTCCTCCGGCCACCAAGGATTGATGTTATCACTCTCTGCAGATGAGTCCACGCCGCCGTCACTCGTGTGCACTCACTCAATTTATGTTTCAATGTCTCTGTTGCCCCGTTGCAATGTTCGCACTGTTCGTTGTCTGCTCGACGAATTGTGTGCCACAATACTCTATGGTCTAACTTTTTATTGACGAGTAGATACCAGCAGCTACGCTGGCTTGAAGAGAGGCTTTTGCTTCCGATGTTGCGCCACACGCGCTTCCAGTTCACTGTAGGGTGTCGTAACATCACTCTGGGTTGGTCTGTTTGGTCGAGGAAAAAACGATGGATTTGATTGGAGGAAGGATTTTGTTGGATTTGTGGAGGCAAGCGAGGGTATGTTTGCAGGATTGTTTTTAGGCAGGGAAGATCAGAAGGGGGGAGGGGGGTGAGGGGATCTGTTTGAGTAATAAAGGAATTATAAAAGGGAATGGAGCCGATCTCTTGTATATGCCGATTAATCAGCAGCGCTTTTGCCTTTAGCGCTGGCAGCTGTAGATTTAATCCTCCTTGCTCACGTGGTCTTGCTAATTGCTGCATTGGAACACGCGCTGGATGCCTTCTCCACAAAAATGTCCCCATGGTGGATGTTATTTTAGCGGCATGAACGCAGTACATCGGTAAAATGGAACAAAGGTAGCATACTTTGGCCGTGATAAAGGTGTTAAGGAGAATTACCTTTTGGTGTAGGGTAAGTGTGCGCAGCGAATGTAGCCACACCTGTTGCGCTATTTTGCCAACCAGCATATCCCAGTTAACTGTGATCATGCGTCGAATCGAGTTTGCAAATATCACACCAAGAATCTTTATCTGGTTTTCGATTCTTATCGATTTAGCTTGTATCGGGTTCCCATTCACGAAGCCGACATCAATAGACGTCGTTTTGTTGAAGTTGAGTACGGCTCCAGATACATGTCCAAAGCGACGAAACAGATCACGCATTGTTTCGATATTTCTTGCCGATGTAGTGATGACGCTGATATCGTCTGCATATGCAACGATTAGGTGGCTGCCACACACTTGCTCGAGGAAATGTATCAGTGGATGTAGGTACAATACAAACAAGTGCATTGATATTGGGTCGCCTTGTCTCACCGACCGTTGGATAGGGAACGCTGCTGTCATGAGCCCATTTATCAATAGGCGCGAGGATGATAGTGTTGCAATCCGGGAGAGCAAATTCACGAGCTGGCTGTTTATACCGAGGGAGCGAGTGTTCTCAAATAGAAATGAGTGCCTTACTCGACCGAAGGCATGATCTAGATCGAATGAGACCAGCTTACCAACCTGTTTACGCGCCGTCATTTGAGCGAGCCAGCGTGGCCTGAAAGATGTTGTTGTGTGCGTTGGAGCATTTTTGAGAGTTGCTGATGATGTGATGTGTTGACATGAGAGCTTCCAGGCGCGTCTTCAGGATTCAGGAGAGCAGCTTATAATCGAAGTTGAGAAGAGAGATTGGGCGATACGAGCCTACAGTGTTACCATTTCCTTTCTTTTTCACTAACACGTTAATACCGTTTATAAATTCCGATGAGAAATTAGATGCTAATGCTTCATTTAGCAGGAGGTTGGGCTCCCGATGTATGACATCGAAAGTGCGGAGATAAAATTCTTTCGGAATTCCGTCTGGACCCGGTGATTTTTTGGAAGCGCTCGTCTTGATCGCCATCTAAATATCCGACGTGCGGATCTCGTCCATGTATGCTGCGTTTACTACATCGTTTTCTGGGATTAGCTGGTCGCACTGAAAATCTACGTGTTGTGCTACTTCATCAGCAGGCTCCGAGTATAACTCAGAGAAATATTGGTGTACGTGGTCTTGAATGGCTTGCGAATCTTCAAATATCTCCCCTTGGTCGCCGTGCTAACGAGCTATCGTTGTCCTTTTCCTTCTTCTTTCCCCAAGCAAGAATACGGATATTGGTTCTCCTACTACAATTTGCTCGTGAATGCGTACAAAGGCTTGCGTGAACCGTCTCTGCAGAGCAAACATCTCTCCCTTCAGGCGGTTTATAGTTGTTAGCATCGACGGATTCAAGTAGTAGCCATCGTAGGCCCGTCGCAATTGGTTGTAGAGAGATTGCTCCGCATGACGGAAATCTTCGTATGCTTCTTTAGATTTCCAGCGGAAGAAGCTAGCGATTTTTGGTTTGCCATACGCCAGCCACCAGTCCATCCAACTTCGGTAGTTGCGTCTTTGGCGAGTCCAAAACTGCCATCTTGTTTGGAGCTCTGCTATGTTCTCGTTGGTAAGGAGATGTGGACGGAGTGACCAAAACCCACGTCCATGAGCTTGACCTAGGTGAGGTAAACAAACTCGCAAAGTTACAGCCAAGTGATCGGAGAATGAGCATGCATTTGTGTTTACAGTTCGTAACTGCTCACAATGTCCTCTGCTTACATATATACGATCCAGTCTTGATGAAGAGCTGGCCGTAATGAACGTATGAGCAGGGTCTCTGGGACGCAGTTTTAGCCACACATCATCAATCTGCAGCTTTTGTACGGTGGCCTGGAGAGACGGACTTGTATTGTGCCCCGTTGCATCGCACTGCCGCAACACGCAGTTAAAATCGCCTGCGAGAATTGTGTGCTCGGTGTGGTGTCGGAGGTAGTAGGCAATTGTATTGTTGAAGAACCGCTCTCTCTGGGCGCGGTATGCTGATCCAGACGGGGCGTAAATACTACAAAGTGTGGTATCATGAACTCGCACGGTGATTAGGCGACCATCTAGACTCCTCTCCACATTCGAAAATTGTATGTGGTTTTTCAGGGCAATGGCAGTTCCTCTTCTCGCATGGTCAACGTTGGCGATGACATTGAAGCCAGGGAGAGTGAGTTGCTCGTTTTCCACTTCCTGAAGAAAAACGATGTCTAGCTCCATCGTTCGGATAAGTGCGCGAAGTGCGTCAAGCTTGGTCGCGTTCGCAATGTTGTTTATGTTGATGGTCGCAATATTATAGCTGGTGAAGAGGACTGTTTACAAATTTGAGTCTTTGTTGTGTGGTGCGTTGCCATCATCACAACGCTTTTTTTTGTTGGTTGTTGGTGGGGGGGGGGGGGGGGGGGGGGGGGGGGGGGTGGTGTCGTTGTGTTGTTGTTGTTTTTTTTTTTTTCTTCTTTTGGGGGGGTGGTTGTTATAACGGAATGGGGAAGCTGGGTCGTTTAACTGCTTGTTTCCGTCACACACATCACACACCAAGTACCTGACATTACAAGCAGTATCAGTTTCTGGTTTGAAATCATCCTACAGACAAGCCGAAAGTGAACAAAACCGAGAACCAATAATTTTTCCAAACTCTTCAGAGGAAACTACAAAAAGGCGAGGATTGATGGCTCCGTTATGAGCCCGAAACAAAGCGAACAATACAAATAGTAGAGGAAATACTTTACCCTAGGGCTATGCTCGGTAATTAATTATGCCTGCAACCAATTTCTTAACTAAACATATTTATTTTCTGTGACGTCACACTATGGGGTTCTCGCTGTTTGATGCTGCATGCTGTTGGTGTTGCTGTCGTTCTGGCTGTTGCTGTAGCTGTCGTTGGTTGTTACTGTTGCTGTCGTCGTGGTTGTTGCTGTTTCTGTTGCTGTCGTCGTGGTTGTTGCTGTTTCTGTTGCTGTGGTTGTTACTGTTGCTGTTGCTGTTTGTCGCATATAATCGTGGCGGGGGTGGTTGATGTCGCCGTTGATCTAGCTGATCGCCGTGGCGGTGGCAGTTGATTCCGCCGTTTGTCGTATCGATATCGGTGGCTGACTCTGTTGCCGTATTAGTGGATGTAGCAGTGGCGACGGATGTAGCAGCAGCGGTGAATGTAGCAGTGGTGGAGGAGGTAGCTGTGGCGGTGGCTTTCGTGACTGTCGTTATGGCGTTTAGATGATGGCGACGGAAACGTATCCGGAAAATGGCGGATGATGCTGGATATGACCTCGTGCTGAGGAAATCGTATCCAAAATGGCGGTCGACGCACTCTAAACCACGCCAAGCTTTGATGTTCTCAGCCTGGTGCACCTGCCTCCGGAAATGGGAAAAAGATCAAGAAAGAAGGCCCCTTCTTGGGACCTGTACCCCGATTAGTAACCCCATGTGACGTCACTCTAACTCTAACTCTCACCAACCAGTTACAAAAGTACAAAAATAATTTACCTTCTTTTCGTATGTGGTTCTTCGAACCTATTCTTCTAACTAATTCCACTTGGCTAATACTATTGTTTTCGGTGTCGTTCTCCTACTGGGTTCGGAACCACCAATCAACCTCTCACCGGTTTTACCGGCGTATTAAGCACAACCGAGAATAAAACACTTCCACTACTTTTTTCCCTAACATCGAATACCGCGCGCACTACTACTCCGTTCCGGAGTCACCACAAGAAGATCCTTGGATCGGCATCGCAGAAAAGTCAAACCTCCAGAAAATCAAGCGTATGCCGAACATAACCGAAGGTTGACGTTTGAGGATCTCACTCTGTTGGTTCATCGGGTTCTGACACTGTGGGTCTGAGTCTGTGTGCGAGTTTCAAAACTGGGCGGGGAAATTCATTCTCGCTCCAGTAGAAAACTGGAAAGATCCACTACTCGAATGTTCAGATACTAGGTGGCAAATCGTGAGGCTGGAGCAGCCAAGCGTACTAATGAGGCCAACTGTTCCAGTGGGGGTTAGTTTTTATCTTTTTTTTTTGTTTGTTTGTATTTTTTGGTATGTTTTGTAAAAGGATGGGATGTTGGGGTGTTGTGGTGGAGCCAACAAGCAAAAATATGGAACCAACGGTTATATAGTCTCCATACCACAGAGGACGGCACACTACTGGATTCAACCGGTTTCGATGTGTTGGCGGAAGATGTACGTTACTTCGGTATTGATGGTTTTCGGCCTGAGACTTTGGGGGCGAGGGGTGGGGTAGCGTTCGGGCGCATGGCATTTGGTCGGGGGGGGTTAAGATTTTTGGTGACGTCAGCATACGATGAGCTGTTAGTCGCCAGTTTTTGGACCAGCAACTTTTTGTTCTGCACACACGAGATAGCATTATGAATATACTCGCCACAATACCGGGAGTTTTGCTGTTGGCCATAGTACGACACGAGTGTCGTTTCTCCGTCGATGGTAACGTAGGATGCAATCCCTTTTTTGATCGTCATCGGTACGATACGTACACCGGTCGGTAATCCTGGAAAGTAGTGGTTTTCATCCGATAGCTCCTCTCGGATCGATAGTGTCTCGCCGTGCGCGCTGAGGAATTTTGTAATCCTCTCGTTCGTTACATCTTCGGATAGATTATGAAGCCTCACTACTACAGCTCCATCCTCCATCACCAGACGTAGTTTGTACGAAGTCCCGTCCACTGTCAGCTCGTGTTTGTTGTCGTTTCCCTCGAAGACGTTCTGTGCCACTTCGAGGCTAGCGGCTTTGATAAACGCGACTGCGGTGTTGCGCCTGTATTGAATCCGCAGTACCTCCTCACGCTTCATACCCAGTGTCACACCAACGAACTGGTGGACCTCCTCGGACGATGGCTTCTTCGGCACATTCGCATAGTCAATGCGAAATGTGTTTTCGCGGCGTTTTATCGCGGACATATGTACGCGGTAGCAAAAAAAACGCAACACGAAACTCACTACAATCGATCACTCCTGCCGTAATCGCACTTTTATTCTTGGGAATCAATCAAAAAAAGCTGGCAAAAAGGCTTCCGCAGACGATAGTGACACAATGCATCTATTCGGCACGGAAGTTGAGCGCTAACTGAGCATCTAATGGTTCCTCTACTACCAGAGAGTACTATAGATTGCAATATCTCCTGAAATATATCAGGCGCATTGCATAATCAGCATGGAAGCCTACAGTACAGATATACCACCGCCGGTGAAAAAAATCGTTAGATGGCGAGAGCCCTCATCTAACTCCACGTGGAAGAAACGGTTGGTTAAATCAATCTTAGAGAACCACTTATCCCCGTAAAGTTCAAGGAGAATCGATTCGAACGTTGGCATTTTGAATGGAGTTCTATTGATACACCGGTTGAGACCTCTTCAGTCGATAACTAGCCTAATATCGCCCTTGCCTTTGGGTACCACTAGTAGTGAAGAGCAAAAAGATCTGTTCATATCCGGAGAAAAAACTTCGATAATACCTGACGATAATAATTCGGCTAACTTGTGCTTTGTTGTTTCCTTATAAGCAGGGAGAATAAACGTAAAAACGTTTCGAGCTGGTTGCATTTCCTTGTTGTATGAAAGCGAAGGTATGAATCGCGGAAACTGTTCAGAAGCTGATATTACTAATAGCTCTCAGAGCCACAAGGTGACCCCACCAACCGGGACCTTCAAGCCAACGGCAAGAACACTGTATCGGCCCGACGTATTAAATCCAAGTTATGCCTTGACTTCATCGACTACACAGAATTTCTCGATGAATACCGGCCTATCTTCGGAAATGAACAGCTCTGCTGAAAATGTTGCAATTACCTGAATCTCTCCTTTAGACGCGTGTGTTTTTAATGGTTTGTCTGTTGCATAGCGCAAGTCATACAAAATACTCGCGGAAATACTACAGGCCAATATCCTCTCAAAATAAGCTTTAGTTATAGTGTTCACCTGGGCAACAGAATCAACTAAGAACATAACGTCGACCCCTGCCACCTGGGCTGCAATTATGGCATCACTCTCGTCTGGTAATGTCTTGATCTCTTCGACTTTGTTTACAATAGTTAATATTTCACCACTCTTCGAGTAGCAGCTTGTGGTTCATCTGGCAGTCACGTGTGAAGATTTGATCAGGAAGAGACAGTTCTTTCAAATTAACGTTTCTCTTACTTCCTGTATAACAAATTCAAAGTGCTACAATATTTCTTTCTTTATATAGGTTGTTATTATATAGGTTGTATCTCTATATAGGTTGTTTCTCTATATATTGTTATTACTCGTTCCAAGAAAATGGAAAAAAAATCAACCTGATAGGGTATGTGTCCCTTGACTCAGCCCAATATGCAACGTTCGGTTACATTTACTCATAAAGTATTTTAGCTGTAAGTGATATTTAGTTAGTTATACACTTGCTTAGATACGTTTAATAAGATGTTGGTAGTATGTATCACGAAGAACTATACAACTCATTTTATAAAGTCAGAAACTATCGAGGGATTTGGATATCGGTCTAAGAGCATAAAATTGAGTCTATTAATGGATGCAACTTCGTCCCATTCGATCGGTTTTTTGGTAAATGCAGTTTTCGTACGGTTTTATCAGCTGCATTTCCTTTACCCAACATAAAGTTTCACAAACTGAACTATAACTGTTTTGAAACACTTAAGAGATTTTCACATATGATGTATTGGTCCTTCTATAATGCAAGCATAATAATTCACTCTGCACAGGTTTTGTTCCTTGGTTTGTGTTTAGATTAGCCATTTTGAAAATTTACAACCGAAACTCATACATTTGTATAGCAAATTTTACCAATAACAACATTTTTACTAAGCTATCCAGGCGCCAGGCCATAGTTGGGAACAAAAAAAAAATATGCCCCTAACATTGGGTCCACGGCTTTCTTGTTGAATCATTGTTATTTTATCTATGTGGTTAGTTAGTTTATAACGTGAGACTATTTTCTGTACATCTAGGCTGCATTATTCGGTTTTTCGGTTCAATTTAGCCAAATTTAGATCATTCGAAGATCATGGAGTTAATCTGTTCATCTAAACCAGTGAAATCATTATGACTAAAAAGTTAAGAAAATAGAAAACTACACGGAAATTAACAACAGCAAATTGATTATTAATATCTGAATTGCTTTTCATTAACTCGGTCATCTTGATAGCAACATAAATTTGTTAATTATCGTTGAATTAATGACATATTTGGTACATGGGCCGAATGCAGGAGCTAGGCTAACATTACATCCCCTTACACTATAATGTGTATAGATATCAAAATAGTGTTTTATTGGTATGAATAAATCTGAAGACATTTTAAAGTTATATCAAATTAAATCAACGCAGGACCAAATAAAAAAATGAGAGAGCGCAAAATATGAATGCACTAAGCTTTAATGCAATATAATAAACTTATGCATTCGTGTTATTCTCTTGTACCTTAGCATTTTATTTGCTGTCCTCATCGGCATTGTTGTCTTCAGATCTGTCAATAGCTACGATCTTGGCATTCGGCTCCAACATCTCATTCTCCAATCGTCGTTTTACTGGTCGCTGGGAACCACGGGATGAACCACATGTGCGAGCGGGATGACCTTCACGATCACAATTTCGGCAAATTTTATCCACAGCTGCCATTTCGATGGAGTGTGAGAAATACTTGCACACCTCCAGCAAACAGTAATTCCCGAATGTTGGTTGTCTGGCTCTGCGCCTTGGTTAGAGTACCGGTAATAGAAAGTGATAACAACATCAAAATTGGTCCAGCGATCATTTGTCAGTGTCATACTAATCCTTGTTCCAAACGAACAAAATATCTGTCAAAGCTGGAACATGGCTTCACTCTCTTTACAGGCCTTCTAGCTTTACTATAAAATCGATTACCGAATACACCAATCCCACTCAGCTGTAATTCTGTATTGGTAATTTATTACCACACCCGGTAATCAAAATTTAATGTATAATTCACTGTTCCTTGCCAATTGATCTGAGCTTTCGTTTTTCATCGCGTTTACTATAGGTGCCAAGTCGCGTTGAAAATCGATTTATGATCGATCTGATGAACTATGATCGGGTCGCGGCGTGAGTTGCATCTACAGTGGGCTCCATTTTATTCTGGCTCGGTATTCTAGTCTCCGTATGAAAGGTAAAATCTAGGAACTTGGAAATTTTTGATGAAATGACCTCAGCGTGTATTGCTTATACTGCGTGAGTTTCATTGTGAAATGTGTCGTAGTTTCGAAAATGGAGTCGAAGGAACAGCAAGCGCACGAGAACATTTTGCACACGCACCTCGACAACCCACTTCTTTCGCACCGAGCCATCGGAAAGATGTTGACCAGTCTACAGTGTCTCGTGTCATAAAACGTTTTGGGAAACGTTTAACTGTCGATCAGAAGAAGGTGAGTGGTAGAAAAAGTGTTCCGTACTATGTGAAGGATCACGAGCGAGTGGTTGCTGCCTTTAAACGCAAACCCAACTGTTCCGTTCGGGATGTCGCGAAAAAGCTGCACTTGACCAAAAGTTTCATGCAGAAAGCCAAGAAACGAGCCGGGCTCCGTTCATTCAAAGTTCAGAAAGCTCCAAACCGCAATGAAAAACAGAATACGACAGCTAAAACACGTGCGCGTAAGCTGTACACACAAATGTTGACGAAACCACAAGGCTGCATCATGGACGATGAAACACACGTAAAAGCGGACTTTAAACAAGTTCCAGAGTCTCTCAGGAAACAGCAAGTGTCAAAGTTCCCCAAGAAATTCATGATTTGGAAGGGGATTTGTTCGTGTGGTAAACGGAGCAAGCCTTTCGTGACAACTTCAACTGTAAATGGTCAAGTTTACATGAATGAATGTCTGAAAAAACGACTGCTACGGTTTCTCAAAACATACAACGTTTCTACAAATTTTTGGCCGGACCTAGCCTCTTGTCACTACTCCAAGGATGTTCTGGAGTGGTACAAGACGACTGGTGTAAATTTCGTGCCGAAGGATCTTAATCCCCCAAACTCTCCAGAGTTGCGGCCAATTGAAAAATATTGGGCTATAATGAAGCACAAACTTCGTAAGCATCCTAAAGTTGTCACTACAGAACAGGAAATGTTGTAGTCATGGTTGTACAAAATCTTATGCGTTATATTAAGAAGAAAGTTCGGGCTTTTGGATTTGAAAGAAAGAAGAGATACAGTGAAATAAAAATACCTCAACCAAGATTATACATTGTATTTTATTCCCTGAATATTTCATGACAATCGGTTGAGAGACTTGTTTTTGAGGACGAGTTTAAAGTGATGCAATTTAACTGTGGACACCCTTTAATCTAGTTGGTACCGAAACAAACCCCAACTGTTGTACATATGATCAAGTCAAAAAACATCTAGTCTAGTAACTAGAAAATGACAAGAAAGAATAGTTATTTCGATTTAATTCCAACTACCTTTATTGCTAATCTTGACGGATACGCGTATTTCGTCTACAATGTGCAGACTTCTTCAGTGTCGTGTACTAAAACTCGATTGAAGGAAAACCTTTGCCGCCTGCCGGATATAAACTTTGTTTCAAATACAAACATTTGCACCAATAGCTAGCATTTTTTGCTACACCTATCTTGGGTCAAAAACAAATATAAATAACAACTACCTCACCTTGTCCTTATACGTAACCCCTAACACGACACTGAAGAAGTCTGCACATTGTAGACGAAATACGCGTATCTCGCGTATCTGTCAAGATAAGCAATTAAGGTAGTTGGAAATAAATGAAAATTACTAATCTTTCTTTTCATTTTCTAGTTATAGGTATTCCACTAAAAAGCTCACACTCTCCAGGATTCATCTGGTGTTTACATTCCTGTTGCTCATGCAAACTGTTTAACAAACAAAAGAGGAAAGTCCAAAATTAAACGCAAACTGTTTAGAACAAAATAATTCTCTACAACGCAGCAATGAGAAAGTACACAGAATTTGTAGAGTGTGATTAAATTACTCGTTCAATTGGATTATGAGAATAAATAGCTACAGAGTCAGCGTTAAAACGATAAGTAAAAAGATTCAGAAAAGTGCAGACGATGCGAACCGACGTTAACTGTCGAAACGAATGTTTTTCCACAAGTACCCTTGCTTCGGTAGTATCGGAATGAACGTTGTAAAAACCAGAAGCGCTGAAATTGAATTATTGATGAATGAGATTTCCATTGACGCAATGTAGCATGCAACACGTTATTGAGAGCGTATCCTGTAATATGCCGGTATGAGTGTATACATGAAAAGGCTCTTGTCCGTTTGGGTTTTGATTATGTTAAAGTAGAGAACTACTTCGGCCTAATCACACAGTGTTGGCCCATTATTCAGAAAAACTCAATTATTCTGTGATCTTAACGTTATTTGTTTAACGAAACGTTTGTTACGATTCTTCAGTTCAAGAGGTACAACAGGATATTAAAAAGAATGAGATTCATCGCTGGTTTTATTCCCTTCGTTTTGAAAAACAAAAAAATGTGCTCTCGCCCAATTCAATCATAACTTTCAATGTCTTTTCGTCAGTTTTGGGAATAAGATCACATTTCTCAATTGAGTTACCAAGATTTTGCTAAAATTTCAACAATAGGGCAGGTAGTTTTCAACGTCAAAACCGACAAAATTTCTGATAATCATCATACTCGCATCTCGATTAGCCACTAGATAACTACAAAGAGATAAATTTGATAGTCAATTTTACCATTATTGAGGGTTAGGATGACTATTGCAGTATAGTGATTTTGAACCGACTATAATCATGGTCAAAATGGCCATTAAAAATAGCTGATTCATCATTTACCATAATGTCGGAATAGTCGTTGTTACCATGATCATAATCAAGAATGCCATGAACGTGGTTAATTCGTCCTTTTTTTGGTTTTTCTAAACATTTTATGCAATAGTCATCTTGACCATGATTTAATTGTCGGTATGACGATAGAATTTTTCTCAGAGTAGTGATTTAAAATTGGCTCGGTGCTTTAGAACCCCCTGGTCCCATGTACACCTTGCATCTTGCACCTTGCAAAACATTCTTGCACTTTTTGGTACTAGAATATTTGTTTTGGTTTTGATTCGCTGGTTTCTTTGACAGAATATTTTCAGGGGTTGTTCGTTGTGAGTAATTTTTTTAGGGGTGACTCATTATGCTTGGGACCGCATTTGAATTCCAATGGATTCCGTGAGTGAATGACCATTGATTAAATCATTCAATGGTCAAGAGAATTCCATAAATATTTGACATTATTTTCTTGTGCCTAGTTATGAAATTAATTTTGAAATCTTGTTTTTCTTTAAACACTAAAAATGAATTGTGATTACAATGTGTAAACATTAATTTCTTGTTACGTTGCATATATGTTTCCTGTAATGGTACATACATTTTCTATTAAACTTATTCAATTTAATTTTCAAAAGATTTAGCATGTTGATAATTAATGATTTATTCAATCTTTTGAAATTTAATAAAAAGGTCGTATGGCACAAAAGAGCGGGCTTCAAATAGTTCCGACAGATTTTGTCGGTGTTCACTGAGGTTTTAATGGTCTTGTCTGGTGAGAAAGGAATCGGTCTGTCTTGGTAATCATTTGAGCCATTCATTTGCCACCATAGTATAGAGAAGCTCACTGGTCCGAATAAATCCAGCACAGTATATCTCGCGCAACTTTCCAAAAATATCGTTTCGTTACTCAAACGTGGTTGAGTTTGAGTTAGTCATATTCCAAAAGTGTGACACAAGAAAAAAAAAATCAGTGGGGTTGTGTATAACTCACGACCGGTTGACGAAGACTACGTTAAACCATTTGATTAGTTTCTTTAGTTTCGTTGCGGAACATTGCAACGCAGGTATTGTTCTAACCCGTATGTGTTCGACAAAAAAAACAACTTTAAGTGATCGACAGGGTACCCGGGTATCCACCAAATTCAATTGATTATAACTCTGGCTATTATAAACCGATTTTAATTTTTTTGGCACCGTTAGATTCAAAAACTTATTCGCTTTAGAACATTATCAGCAATGACCATTTGAATTCATCTGGTTCCCGTATATCCGGGTTTCCGGAGCAGTGGTCCGGTACGGAGACACTATTTGGAAACATCTACTGAATTTCCGGGAATGGATGTAAAAAACTTTGGAATAATTCTTAGAAACTATTTCTATTCCATTATGGGCCATATTTCAACTTGTTCCTGCAACGGCCATTCTGTAACAGGTTCCCGTTGGGCCTAGAGTGGCCATGAACATAATTAGAAGGAAATCCTGGCAATATGGGTTTCAAAATTTATGCCCTTGGTCGTCCTAAAGAGGACGGATTTGAAATAATGCGCATAAGAATTGAATCCTTCTCGATGATTTCACGAAGCAGGATATTTCTGTCGTGCTTTAGATAAAGATGGCTACCAAGAATATCACACATACTCAGGCACCTTATTTACCTCCTCGTGGTGGCGCCCACCGGCTGGCAACAAATCATCTCCGGCTTGGGCAATCCACTACCTAGCACACCACGGCAAATAAGTGGCTGCCTAGCAACGGTTGCCTAGCCAAGGGCTTGCTGGCAACACAGAAAAAAATAATTAATTATAACAAGCGCGTAAAATTTCCTCTCGTTTAATTCTAAGCCAGAGGAGACGTAACCAACGAAATTGTTTGCAATCTTTCATACAACAGGCTAGATTCAGGCGTTATCTGGCTTAAATTTACATAAAATATCCCATTATTTTCAGCCAAATCTAGCATTCCCTTTATGTGCATTAGATAACGCAGAAAATTCAATGTTTCTTTTTATCTGTGAACAGCCTGCAGAGCAATCAGCTACCTGTCCACAGGTTGGTCGCCACTGCACCTTCTAGGGTACGTGCCACCACCACGTGCCAAATCCACATTGGCGCTTTGCCGCTCCGCACTAGAGGCTTCGTGCCATCGAGGTTGCCTCCAGAGTTTATGCCATTGCCAGCTGCTGATCCTCGATGGTTCGTTGGTCTGCCCGGCTCCAGTACTGCGACATTAATGAGTAAAATTGGCGAAATGCGAAACAAAAATTTAAATCGACTATTTCTCACGAATAAAAGCTCAATTTCCTAAGAGTTTGCATAGCATCAGCGGCAACAACAAAAATAACGGTATCATCTAGCACGACGTCTGCGGCAGTAGCACCTCGTCGCGCGTCGCATTGTTCTGCGTCGCGGATTACTAGTGTGCGTGTACAATTGGTTCCGGTGAGCTGAAGTTAGAAGAGTGTTGCGTTCCTTCCCATTCCCTACTTGACCAGCATTCGGGCACGGCCGGCGCCGGTATTGCTTTATAATGGGTCACCAGTTTTTACACATTGAAGATGTATGTTAGTCCCAAACATCATCTGTTGGTTCTTTGTGCAAATACAGCTGATCTGGCAATAACGGAATTGCATCCGTGGGCGGTCAATCCTGATCATGATCATCATCGAATTAAAGCTCAATTTCCTAAACTAAGACCGCAATCGGGTAAAAGAAAGCTTCTGCTAGCCAGCTGTGGCCTTAATTTTTCAAATTGAGCTTTTATTTGCTAAAAAACGTGGATTCTAATGTTTCTTTACAAAAGCAAATTCGCCCATTTCGCAAATTTCTCCCGAATTGCGAAGGTGTACCCGTTTTATATCGTTCAGTGCTGCATATCAGACCTGCCTTGATTAAATTTGAAATCTGTGATAGTAAAGTACAGTGCATTTAGTGAATTAACTCTGAAAAATCGGCATTATAAGACATCTCCTTATATTTTGGTTATTTTCAATAGCTTAAAATTGTTAACGGAAAATGTGTGATAATTGAGTTGGTACGCGGGAAAATTTCCAGCCGATTGATGTAAACATTTTGAAAATCTATCGAGCATTTATTAAGTTATTAGCGTTTAATTTGTAACGATATTTCGTGACGGTCGCTTATTTTTAGCTTTCCAATTGACACCCTACTCTTGCCGTAATACGTAATCTTCGTCTAAAAAATCATTCAGATATTGGTGAAAAAAATCATGAAAAGCTGAATTATTAGTTCATAAAAATTCATGATATAATTCCCGTAAACCTGATCCAATGATTTGCATCTTTGCGAATTTAGTCTCAAATCTAGTCATTCGTAATATCACAGAGAACAGACATCGATGTCCATATACCTTTTCTGGAAAAACGTGTGTAAAAGTTTATATGGGCAGCCACTTTACAAAGCAAGTGCAGAGAAAAACAAACAAAAAATTTCAGGTCATGTGCTAGGCTTTTTATTGATAAACGTTTACCTAACAGTTATCACACAACTGCAGCGCCGCCTACCAGGAGCATAACGACATACATTTGAAATGTCGGTTTAAAGTTTTACACAAGTAGCAGACCGAAGATGAACGTCTGTTCTCTGTGGTAATATCATCAAGCTTTTAATGAAAATTTGCCGTGCAATCGTGACCGTGTTTGGCTGTCATTTGTTTTGTTATAAACAGATTTCATCACCGTCATAGTGAATCGTCCTTTTTCGAGGGATTTGAACAATCTAATAGCACCAAGACATTACAAACTAACAAATTCACAAGTTTTTCATATTAATTGAAATGTACTTGACAATAGGTATGGTTGTTCCTCAAGCGGTCCCAAATATAGTGACATGAAGAAAAGTGATCAAACTGTTTTTTGATTCCACAGTAATGTTAGTCTGATTGATCTGACTGATATTAGTTGGGTGTCCTCAAAAACTGTTGTAGTGTTTCATTCAATGTGCCAATTCACTTTTCCGCTCAACCGTTTACAGTCAGTTTGTGGCGTGAAAAAATAAACATTTCTATTTCGGTTGGTACAGAACACATTTCCGTTGATATTAGTTTTCTAACATTCCTCGTAGTTAAATTTCATTTTTTTGTAAAAATTGGGGCACAGTCTTTCAAAAAGTTTAAATGGAAACATTCCAAAATTCCCCTTGCATGAGAGAATGATGAAAACAAGAACACTCACTTTCGCATGACTTTTGTTGCCTTCACATTGAAACGGAGACGATATAATTATGTTTTATAACAGTGTTGTCATGATTTATATTCGTTTTCATGATTTAAACGATTTGTTCCGAGTTTCATGACTCTAGGTTGATGTATTTGGGAACGAATTTTTTTCCGTGCATTGAGCTCAAGCTGGAATGGATTGAAATTTTACATAGTCAACTCTAGTTTTAGCGCAGAAACGCTACACCAGGGAATCCTCTGCGCTGCTCGGTTCTGCAGGCAAGAAAATTCTGCAAGAGGTAGTACCGAGGCATTTGAATGCTTTCGATTGCATGTAGGCTTCCACTTTGCCATTCAATTCCAGAGCGCAAAATTTCTTGTACTAGAGCCTTCAGGAGGCTTCAAGCCGAGAGGATCGGTGGTTGACATAAGCACTTTCAACACTTCTCGATTTTCGCAGACTTCCTCTTTTGGCACCTCAGCCAACAGTTTGAGGTTTAGTAAAATGGAATTCAGTGCTTAGGAATTTTTGTAACATGTAAAACAGTGAGTATAATTTATCAGAGCTCTTCAAAATAGCCGAATTCAGCGAAGTTCTGAAGATTGTGCTGGATGCATCTCACATAATCTGAAATCCTTGGTTCTCAGGAAAAACCGGATAATATCACAAACGTGGAACAAGTCGCCCATCTTTTTATTTGGTCAGTTAGCTAATGTATTCTTTTGCGGTGTATTCTGCTATTTTCTGGATCAGGATCGAATAGTTACCCATATGTTTTCCAGCATCAAGTTCAAACATTGCAATAATAGAACGCATATTTGCAAAGAACGATATCATGTACACGTGTATTTTACCTAAGCGTGAACAATAACTTCTTAATGAAATGGGCTTCTATATTTTACAAACTGAAGCTGGAGGTGAATAGACGCAAACAACACTAATCCTAGTGTTCCGAGCAAAGTTTGACCATATCGCATCCTAGAGAGTACTTTGTGAAAGGTTCTGTTATTAATCCAGCTTAAAATTCATATCATCGTATGCACAGATTGTCAAGCTGCAGTGTAAATATAAACTACCTTGTAATCTGTACCAGTACTATGGCAAAAACTGTGTACAAACCTCATTTTGGCACTGACAATCTTATACGATTTGATTCGAAAAATTTATAAGGTATTGTGAATATATTACACTCAAACTTGCATGTTCATTGTAAACGCAATTAATCAATGGTAGTATGTCGGTTCCCTTTTTCTAATGCTTTGTTCAGATTACGAAGTAAAAATACCAACAATCAATGTGCAACTAGCGATTCGAAATTAGTTCACTGTTGTAGAACCCCTTGATACGAAGTACACCTTGCAGGTTGCACCTTGCAATACACTCTTGCGCTTTTCACAACCTTTCGGTATTAGTATCTTTGTTTTTTTTTTTTTTTTTTTTGATTTGCTTTGTTATTTTGACAGAATATTTGAGGGTGTGTTGGTGTGAGTTACGTTATTAGGGGCGAATCATTAAACTTGGGACCGAGCTTTCGGACCGGTGTGCTAGTACTTCCTGAGCCAAAAATATTTGAGCGAGCTATCTAACATGAGGATGCCCCAATGGGCGGGAAGAAGAGCCCGCCCTCTATTCACAAACGGTAAGCAATGGGGAGTTGGCATTACCACTCTCCCCATCCAGAGCGCTTCAATCGGGTGCCCTGATGGTCCTTCCCATTTCCCTGTATTTGCATTATTTGTTTATATAATTATGTTTATGTTTGTATAAAAGAAAAGTACTACGACATCCGTATCTACTCTATATTTTCTTCAATTTGTTGATCCTGAAATGACAGAAATATGTAAAATATGTGAAATATTGCTTCCTGAATGGTCTTGGTTTTGTAGAACATGAGGTCGTGTCTGTAAAAACATGTATGTATCCATTTAGTGAATATAAATGAAATGTGTGCTGCTCCGTTTCCTTGCATCACTATAATTATTTGTGGTGAAGCTCATAGGTATTCTAGGTGATTTTAATAAATGAAATGAACCATTTGAATTCCACATCTTTTTACAGTAATTAAACAGAAAAATGAGTGGGTAAATGAGCATGAGCATGATTGACCGCCCGAGGTTGCTACTCCGTTGTTGCCAGATCAGCTGTTATTACACAGAAAACCAACAGATGATGCTTGGAACTAACATACATCTTCAATGTGTAAAAACGGGTGATCCCAATCTAAGGCCTAAATAGTCAAGTAGGGAATGGGTAGGAATATGTTGACGTGATGCTCGCTTTATTGGAAACCGCGGAATCCACTGCACTTCCACGAGAAATTACTGGGATTTTGGATAGCAGGATTGGGTGGCAGCAGGATTCGTTTTGGTAAACGATAAGCTGTCAAGTTTAATTAGTACCGATTTCCGATTTGAACCGATTTAAACCAACAGTAAGGATGCTATTGGGGCCACTCACAGAGCGTGTTTGTGGTTTTTCATTGGGAAAACAAAGTGATATTTAATAATGCTGAAAAGCCGATTTTGACCGGTACAGCACAATAAGGATGTTATTGGGGCCACTCACAAAATGTAATAGTGGTTTGTTAGTGGGAAACTAGGCGATGTTTTATAATGCTGGAAAGCCGATTTGGACCGATTTAAACAGTAAGGATGCTATTGGGGCCACTCACAGAGTGTGATAGTGGTATTTCATTAGGAAAACAAGGTAATTCATCTCAACGCTTGAGTACCAACTTGGACCGATCTACACCAACAGTCCGGATGCCGCTGGAGTCCCTTACAAAACGGGACAATATGGCGAACGAATAATTTGAATCACAATTAGTTATGTACCTCACCACCGACCGATCTTACCCGCCAAACACGACTTCTGATGCTCACTCGATCACTCGCGAAACAATAGGCAACCGAAACAATAGACAAAACGCTACGCCCGATAACCAAATATTGCGGAACAAAGTATCGACCCAACCGATTCAACCGATGGTCGACGCAAACCTTTTAAAAATAAATATATAGATATTGACTTCAAAATTTGGTAGAAATAAATTATTTGTTGCCTGAAAAGAAACAGAATTAAGAACAAAGATATAAGTAGAATCCTTGTAGACTTAGAAAAATTAAATCGAAAAAGAAATCGATGAATAAACCCTCTCAGATTTATCGCTAATATGCTATTATGATACATTTACAAGCTCATAACTGCATGCTAGTTTGTGATTTGAAAAATGTCCAGATTCATGAACAAAAAGTCCGGGCACTAATGCGGCACGGTATCCGAACTTTGGATTTGGAAACCTGTGTCGCTTAACAAATCCTCAAACAAATGTGCAAAAGCACGTTGGCCAATATTTAGTGTCAACCAGTGGGTACGTGTGCTCTACTCCAAGTTCCCCTTAATCAAACTCACCTTCAGTTCAATTTACCTATTGAATAGGACACATCACAATAGAAAATATTGTGATGGAGCACGGACGTTAGGTTACTAGATGTATGAAAAATACTCTATAACCTTTTTAGGATTATATCTGAAAAAGCCAAATTTGGCCAACACCCACCACAGAAAAATGAGTGGGTAAATACAGTGGAAAAACTAATTTATGTAATATCACTACAATGGAACTGACTCTTAGCATCGGGTCTTGACAAAGGATCCATGTTGAGCCCTTGTGACTCAGTCGAATAAAGCGTCATAGCATTAAGCAAAATAAACACAATCATTCCTGAATACCCATTCGATCCCATTTGTACCCACAAGTCAAACCAGACAAATCTGCCTCAGTGTTGTCGAGATTTTGATCTCCTTGGTGTACAAAAATAACTGGAGCGCCACGAATTGCAAACAGTTGATTGGCAGAATCAAGAGAGGCATTTGCAAAGTTCACATGAAGGCCGTACAACGCTCCTATTCCGATATCGCTTCGCCGAACAGCCGATTACGAACCGTTTTCAAATGTTCACTATTTGTTTCAACAATGGACAAAGAATCTTTAATTACAATAAATCAGAGCTTCTCCAAGTATGTATGTTTTGAAAGAAATTCCAAAATTTTAGCTGTCACCCGTTAAGTGATAAGCAATGAATATTATTGTTTGAATTCCCTAATACAAAACATGATTTCAATGAAGCATTTTCAAATATTGTCATTAAATTGCATCGATTTTTTGTATTGTCTTGTATCGTTTATGAAATCTATTTAGTATTTTTGATCCAATATTCGATTGTCTCTGTCAGTTTGAAGGTGATGAAACCCAGATTAAGCAGCGATTATTTTATTTTCCGCACTTGAAAACTCTACAGTAAATTATAACATGGCACTTCTAGTCGAGTTTTGTTTTTCGTGATAATATTAAAAATATATCTGAAAAAAGGTAATCATTCAACGTGACTATCATCGACCTTGAAAAGAAATTTTAACTATTTTGTCCTTTTTACGAGATAAGTTCAACAGTTATATTTTACGAGAAATAGTTTAACCACAGTCAGAAAACTCAGAAAATGACAACATTATCTGTAATAAAAACATGGATCAGCTTTTTCCTCGTTTCTGTTATAGAGCGCACGTACAGTAAACAATAAGAGTCAACTGGAAAAAGGAAACATGTTTTTACACTTTTTGAATCAAGTCAATATTGATATATAGGTCATTAAACTGAACGTGATTTCCAACAGAAATTCAATCGTATCCAACAGGATTCAATATATTTATATTTACACGTAATGTGATACGGGACCGTCTATTGGCATTCTAACGCAAGGCTTAAACACATAGATAGCGCTCCTTGAAAATAGTGATTTATTCATCTTAAGCACGATTATTTGTGATCAAAATGGAAGAAAATGGTTGATAATGCTGATGAATTCTATTTATACAGTTAAAAAGTAAGCAACGTGACCTCACATTTGATCACTAATTAAAAACATCATTATTAGGAGACCGAGAGTGTCGTGTATAGCTTAATAGGGAAAGCTTAAGTTTGTCTTTAAGCTGAAATGTTATTCACAAATTAATGTAAGCCCCTTTCCAAAGTAGGGTTTACGATGTTCTCAAATCCAGTTGAAATATTTAGGGTTTGCTTGGCTACTCAAATGAAAATGTTTTGTAAATTTTCAGATTTTTTTGATAAAGTTTAAGGGAAATAAAATGGCACTTAAAACTGTTAAGGTCAAAAATAGCTAGAAACAAAAAACAGAAATAATTCGCAACAGAACAAACGGATTATGCTGGATTTTTGTATAATCTGTAACCGTTTGTCACAGAATTTTTGTGATTTTTAATTTGTGCTAATTATTTTAAATGTACTATTACGTCTTTATTCATTTGTTTGGCGTTAGTTAGTAGGGTTAAGTAAATATGTCCAGAATGTAATTTGTTAGTAGGGATTTGTATGAAATTCAAATTGTATAACAGTTAAGTCGGGAGAAGTTCCATGTCAGTGGGTGTAACTACTGGAAGACGATTCAGGCGGAAAATGGAAAAAAGGAGTCCTTACAATCAGACACAGTAGGAAGAAATAGAAAAGCGAGGCGGGCAGAGGTCAAAGGAGCCACGAATGATCAACCATTGTTCAGAATTGTCAAGGCGTTCGCGTATGAAAGGTATCCAGTTTGAAGTAGTGAGTGGTCGCCAATACTAGATTCGAGTGAGATCATATGATAGTTCAATTCAGGTAATTTAGCAGGTGGATTGCCTTACATAATCAGACGAATTATATAGTTGAACTAAATCCACTCGGTACCCTCAAAGGACCTTTTGTGTTACCGTTTTGATAGACGCGGTCATCTTCTCCGTTGACGAAGTCAATCGACGCGCGCGCGATCCGGCTTAGTGACCCCAGTAGTGGCTGCTAGGTCTAAAAGTAAAGGATATTTGCTTCCTCTGGCCAACAATTGCCAAGAAGCGATTTGTCCCGGAAAACCTCTTTAACCGCCAAGGAGACTTCCCCTCTCGGCAGAGTCACTCCGGCCTTGCCTGGGCTCTGCCGATTTCAGCCTATGAGGGACGACGCCTGGGAGGAAATATAGTGATTTCACGAGCCAACGAAAACGCTTCCTCGCATCACTACACTGAAAATTTAGTCTCGTTAAATAGCTTTCACTCGTTTCGTAAATATGGATTTTGTACGTAGAACAAATGTCTCGTATGAAACATTCATATTGCTTTTTATCTGGTGAAATGCTATCATTACACCTTTTTATATAATGCACGAAATGCATTTCGTGAAGACCAACCAATCGGTCCTTCTTTTTTATCGTACTCATGCAAGATGATGTTGCTGCGGGAATAATTTATTTATCTCAAAATAAAAATTAAAGCGCTTTCGAGAGTTATTACTTCATACTCATTAATCAAGTATCATCTTAGGAGTCACCATGGCGTAGTAAGATCAACCACAGATTCAGTAATAGCGCTTTCCAAAAATACAGGATCGAATCCCATGTCAGAAACAATATAAAAAACGCTTAACAAATCCACGTGGTTGCGCTTTCTTATCAATTACATTTCGAGTCAATATAGTAGATCTGTCTGTCAATCATGCAACCATCAGAGAGATGTTTCTTTTTAATTTGTAACAAAATATTCGTAGCGTTTTTTAATGTGTTCGTACAATGCACGAATGTTCTTTCAGTTTCAACAAATTTGACAGTTGCGCGTGTAACATTAATTACGAAGGTAGCTTCATAAAAAGTACAAATCAGTTTCGTTGCAGAAAAAACGAATAGATTTGTTAGTTCTACTTTTGATTTTGTTACATAAACTAAAATTAATTTTCAGTGTACTCAGCCAATTTTGACCAGAATCGCCAACCGAATACGAACAGTTCGTGGCTCGATAAGTCCGCCGTGCAGCAGCGCTTGCCCAACGTTGTCGCAGCAGTCCTGATCATCGACATCATCAACACCAGTCAATACCGGTACGTTTGTACTGCAATAAAACCACTCACTTTATACCAATAGTCGTTTACCACCAAACCAAGTCATCCACCAATAGTTCTTTCAATAAATCCTCCATTTTGAATCATAGTACTCATTTCTAAAAAAAATAATAAGGTGACAGTATCCGCACAAGTTGATCGCGATGCCCTTCCAGATTACGCAGTAGTAAGCCGGCCTTGAGACTCAGCTCGAGAGGTCTCTTGCTACTGAGCATTTACCGGGATTACAGACAGTAGAGTTACATATCCGTTTACTCTATAGGGTATCGCAGAAAGTATAATCATTATTTCTGAACGAAACTGCTCGAAACTGGATGACGTAAGACAGCTGATATTCACTGTGTATCTTTATTTACATTCTAAAAATAAACACGTTTGTGTGTCAAAATTGGATTATTTCAACGAAGTAATCAAAATCCGAGACTAGGCGTAAACAGGTTGTGCACTAATGGTGCTCTTTTCCCCATATTTCACCATTTATTTCAACTGGCGAAACTGAAAAGTGTGAGTATCGGAGCAGTTCAAAATGCCATCTGGAAGTTTTGTGCGGACGCACCGAAATTTGATTGTTGAGCAGGACCAATGTACCGGATTATGATTGCTTTTTCGAATAAAAAAAAACCGTTCTGTTCGAGATGTTGTCAAAAGGCTAGGTACTTCTGAGAGTTATGTCCAACGTGCCAAGACTTAAATACATCTAAAATCCTGCAAGAAGCAAAAGATGCCAAAACGGAGTGAAAATCAGGCAAGAACCGTTAAACCACCAGTTTGGTAGCTGTATGACGGTCTACTGTGAGGAAAATCGACGTATATTCGACGGATGATGAAACATGTGTAACATTTGACTATAAGACTTTTCCGGGAGATCAATATTATACCGTGCGTGGAGACCAGGGCATCGATGATGCCGATAAGTTAATTTATACCGAGAAATTCTGTAAAAAGGCAATGACGTGGCAAGTTATTTGCGAATACGGGATGTGATCAAAGCCGTTTGTGACATCAAAGACAATAAAAGCTGATACGTACATTCGGGAATGCTTGACTTGGCGTTTGCAGCCAATGATCAGGAAGCTAATTGTCCAGTATTGTTTGGCCGGATTTTGGCATCTGTGTATTATGCGAAGGACACCATAGGACTCGAAGGACTCGAAAAAAGGTTCTAAAACAATTGCGAAGCAGTCTGTGCACAGACCAAAAGGCGATAGGATAAAAGTGCGTTCCTGGGCTTATGATTGATGATAATAAGATTTTTTTTATATGCTACTGAAGGAGAAATGATTCATGAAACCGAAATAAATTTTTCTCCAAAAAAAATTATTTATTTTGATTTTTAATCATGTTTATATTTTCTGGGACATCCTATAATAAAACTTCTAAACGAAATACATTTGGGGTTGGGTTAAGGTTATGGAGTCTGGTTCGAGCATCGGTTGTGAACGGTTATGTCAATGCTCTGCTGCGCACTCTTTTTTTATTCGAAATAGTGCATTATTTGTTGTTCAGTGGAGGGGATGATCGAGTGAGCAAAGAAAAAATACCAATAAAATTGCTCCTAGGTGACGTATAATGCTAATTCGGTTTTGAGTTACGTAATTTATTATGTTCCATACTATAAGTCCGCCATAGCTCCCGTTTCACCAAGGTTTCGATGCTTTGTTGTGAACAGCTTTGTTATTGGGCAAAGCGCATTATCTTTTGTTTGAGTTATCTATTGTTCGGTGAATCATTGAGTAAGCACAGTGAGCAAAACCAAAAAGTTGCTTCCCGGTAAAATGTAAAAGAGTGGATGGTGTGGTTGGACGGTGGTGTGGATCATAGTTAATTACTATGTGGGGTGAAAAGTAACCTCCTTGACCGCCAAAATGCGATGCTACTGCAAAAAAGGTACTAGTGCCTTGAATTTAGTCCGTTCATATTTAAG
Organism: Aedes koreicus; assembly: GCA_024533555.2. Taxonomy (NCBI): domain Eukaryota; kingdom Metazoa; phylum Arthropoda; class Insecta; order Diptera; family Culicidae; genus Aedes; species Aedes koreicus. The sequence continues at coordinate 224,138 of JAHHFK020003389.1, forward strand.
TATACACGCCAAACTTCAGTTCGATACTGCCCTTAGTTTTGTTTTGACAGCTAATTGTTGTTGACGTGTTGGGAATCATGTTCAATATGGAAAAAAACGATTTTCGTTCTCTCATAAAACATTATATTTTGTTATGCAAAATAGCGAAGGAAACAACAGAAAAGATGGATAAGTATTATAGGCAAATCCCCCGTCAGATTAAACCGTTATATATTGGTTTCGTGGTGGCCGCAAATCAACTACCGATCAAGTTCGCAGCGGCAGGCCCTCCGATGCGGTTACAGAGGACTATGTCAAAAAAGTTCATGAAATGGTGTTGGCTGACCGGAAAATGAAGGTGCGTGAGCTAGCAGATGTCATAAAGATTTGTACAGGGTGTCTCACAATAAGTGTCACTAAAACAAAATGGGATTACAGCAAAACAAATCAACCAAATCATAGCATTTATTTTTCATTTGAAAGATACATGTTATAGAAATAAACCGTATTAATTCAAATCGAAGCTCTCATCCTTTTCCTTGATAACTTTGCGCAAACGCTTTGCATCGCAGCTGTCATGCACGATTTCCTGAGGAATTTGGTCCCAAATATCAACCAAATGTTTCTTGAATAGATCTAAAGTAAGCCCTTTCGTAGCGCCTATATGTTGCAGCATATAACCTCAAACAAAGTAGTCAAGTGGGTTGAGATCCGGTGAAGATGCAGGCCATTCTTCGCTTGTGATGAAATCGGGCAAATTTTCCGCGCACCACGCTTGTGTCTTCTTTGCCTTGTGAGCTGGAGCTGAGTCCTGTTGGAAACAATATGGTTTATTCCCATACAGCGTTGAAGCAGGAGGAGGCAGATGGTTCTTCAAAACCTGCTCGATGTAACATTCAGTGTTGATTTTTACGTTAGGTTCTATGAAACGAAGAGGAAATTTTCCTTTTCGTGAAATGGCGCCCCATACCATGATTTTCGATACATTCTGATAGCGTTCTACAGCTAGTTTATCTCTTGGAATATTGACAAGACTTTTGCCATGCAAAGGAGGAAGAGCTTTTCATCCGAAAATGAAATCTCACAGTCACCGTGCCGAATCAAAAGATTTCTGCTTCTCAACCCGTGAACCCGTTGTCTCTCGTACGGGTGCATTCCAGATCATGTCTGAGGAGCCTGTTCATTGAAGCAGGGGACATTTGAAATTGTTTGCTCAATTTACGGCCAGACACGGCCGGATTACGTCTTATTCGCTCCCTCACACATTTGATCTTTTTCTTTGTTCTGGCAGTTCGTCTGGCAGAACTGTGTTGAATATGGGCATTTCCAGTTTCCTTGAACCGTTTCAAGGTACGAAAAACAAAACGCTTACTCACTCCGAACTGCTTATGGCTATTGAATATCTGACACGGTCTAAGCTTTTGCAAATGTAATTTTAAAACTTGCTCCCGTATGGCTTCCATGGTAGCTGATAAATATAAACAAACTGAATCGCTTATCTATCTTCAGCGATAAGCTGTCAAAAGAAAACACTCAAAAAGGGTACAATCAATTCCGCTGATAAAATAACCAAGCTGAAATAAACCTAGACTGAAAAAAGGTGACACCTATTGTGAGACACATTGTACTGAGCGCACACGCCATATTTTGGGCGAGATTCTGCATATGAAAAAGTTATCCTGCCGCTGGGTGTCACGCATGTCCTGGCCAAAAACACGAATGCGAGAGCACTTCGAAACAGTGTTTAAACTTACTGATGCGGAATAGGAAGGACTTTTGGTGTCGATTGGTAACTGTTGATGAAACCTGAATTCACTATTAAAATACCAGCGAACAGTATGAGTGCCCAGCAATGGACTGAAGCCAGCACAAATGCCCCGAAGCGGCCTAGGGAGGTTCAATGGGTCGGAAAGATTTTGGCGTCGGTTTTCTGGGATTGTCATAGCATACTCTCCGTGGACTGCCTCAAAAAGAATAAAACCATCAACAGCGAGTATTACTGTGCATTATTGGAGCGATTGAAGGCCGAAATCGCTGCAAAACGGCCTCACATGAAGAGAAAAACAATTGTGTTTCTGCAAGACAATGCGCCGGCGCACAAGAGCATCACAACCATGGCTGAAATCAAGCACTTACGGCTCCAATTGCTTCCGCAACCATCGTATTCACCCGATTTGGCTCCCTCGGACTATTATCTGTTCCCAAACCTCAAAAGATGGCTCATCAATTAAAAATTCAGCTCACGCGAGGAAATCATTGACGCCGCGGAGGAGTATTTTGCAGACCTTCCGGAACATAACTTTTCGGACGGGATCAAGAACATTACTTTTCGGACGGGATCAAGAAGTTGGAAAATCGCTAGAATAAGTGTATCGAGCTAAATGGGGGTTACATTGCGTAAAATAAAAAAACATGCAAATTTTTTTTTGCGTAGGACTACGTTTCTCTTTTCTATACCGGGTGTCATTTCAAAATTTTCAAAAATGAGACCGTTACGCAAAAGTGACAGATTTTTTAACGCTTATTACTCTCGTTTGACTAAACAGAATGACTTCATTTGTATTTCATTTGATCAGAAAAACTTATAAAAATTTTTGGATTCAAATTTCAGTTTTGTGCTATTTGTATAAGTAGTTCAATTTTATACTTAAAAATGACCAATTTTTGCTCCCATACAAATCTGCATACGAGCAGGTTGAAAATATGGTTTTATCTTCCCGGGTCCCGGGTGTCTGGTTTTATAACTGAAGCCCGTCCCCACTTATGAAATTTGCTTCGTACTGCATGTTTGTGCCTCTCTCCTTTAGAGGTAATGCTATCAACGCCAGTTTTCGAATCATCACGATTCGAACCTAAATGATTTCATAGGGATATTCAAGTTCGATTGAGCACGTACGGTCGCTCTCTCGTTACGAAGATTTTTTCTATCTCGTCAGTTTTCTCGCGATTGCGCGTCTGGCTTGCAAATTATCGCCTGCGCTTGCTTATCTACAAGCCAGAAGGAAGCGCTGCAAAGTTTTGCAAGTTTCCCTGCTCGACCTATTGCCGTGGCAATGGGTCTTAAAAATCGATAATCCGCGTGGGTGGCATCGGCTGCCGAAGCCATACCGGAGCCGGCCACCTTCCAGCGGAAAACGATGTTTGTGCCAAATAGATTATTAGAATCATCCCAAGTATCTTGCCGTCGGCCATTCACAGTGACTAGGAGTTTCATAAACTACTATGCTGTAATGAATACAGCATATGATGGTGTCCTGCTGGCCAAATTAACCGAATAGATAAACTAATTTCTAGCGCGTATCATAGCCACTGTCCTTTTCAGGACGACGAATCAAATTTTACAATAAAAGAGTATGTGTTTAATATTATCAAAAATTGAACATTTTGGATTGTTTGAGGCATTCAGTCGAGGGTGGCAAATTCGACAGAGATTTTTCATTAAACCCGAACTGAAAAACGTAAGCAATGGCTCAGTATGTAGAAAACTTCATATGAAGGGACGGGTCAAAGCAAAGTAATAAAAACATTTTAATATTAACCAACCATATGTGTTATGATGTGATGTGATAGGAAGCCACCACCAGTGCAGGACTTGCCATGGCGTACAGTTCCTCCTAATGGCAAGATCAAACTGTACATACCTGTAATCCTCACTATTTCGTTGTATGAAGGGCCAAAAACGGGGGTGTGGACCCGTAAGCAGAAGCACCTACACGAAACCCACGGAAAGGATAGAGATTCTCCTTCCAACGAAACGCTCTTATTACAGGAAATGGACAGTAAGCAATACACATAAGGATTTCCATCTGGTTTGTTAAAAATAGGGTTAGAAAACTCACTGTAGACTGTCGGAAGATAATTCGACCTTCGCTGATATCGATCTGACGGTTTCCATCAAAGAAGGCGTAATTGTCATCCATGACTTGGGCCAGATAACCACGAATCTCTCATCTAGCCTACACTTCGTCTGGCACCCTGTAATTCCGCCTTACCCTTTGTTATTGAATTTATGTATATAACGTGCGTAATAGAATATATTATATTATATGTATTCACAAAATATAACTGACAGCAACTGGATTGTTACTTCAACATAAAAATTGGATATGTATTAATATCTAAATAGTCCTGAAAAAGCTGAAAAGCAGAGAAGATCAGTCCTTTCAACAACAACAAAATTTCAATGAAAAGATATTTGATTTGTTTTATTTTTGGAGAATCAAAAGACTTTATTCTATAGGTCGAAGAAAGCAGTTTTAGTGATCAAAGAGCCTGGTTCGATAATTTCTGAAATTAATGGAATATCTTATCATAATACCACTAAACACATATATTTAAATACAATCCAATACTAGTTATAATCACATGCCGGTATTTTATGGAATAGTAGTTGTAGTTCAGAAATAGAATTTTAATGAACATGTTATGCTGAAATGCTGAAAAACAAATGGAGTATTACAAGCATTAAATTGTCATACTGCTTCATAATCTGAAATGCAAAAATGTCCCAACGCGTGCTGAAATTATTAATTAAATGAGAATGGAAAATATACCCTGCTTAAACCCGATCTTCAGCCGCAGCCACTCACTTCCATATTGTCAAGTTGACAACATTTCCCAGCCTTCACCATGCTGAAATGCTGAAAAAATATCTATAGATAACTACAGTAGAAAAAATAATTTGTGTGATATAACCACAATGGAACTGACTCTTAGCTTCGGGTCTTGACAGAGAATCCCTACTGAGCCCTTGAGGCACGTCAAGCCGGCCAGTTCACCGCAAGGGAACTATCCATATGTGTTATGATATGTATAAATTAGATGATTCTATTATTACTATACACCAAGGCGGTCCTACGTAAATCTCGCGGTCATATCCCTGATATAACCCACCTTTAATTTTTAATTTAAGAAAATCAAAAATCAAAAAAAATGTAAACACTTTTTCGAATGATCACTAGCAAACGCGAGCAAAATCCTTTAAATTTCACTAAAAAAAAGCTTTGACAGATAGACCTATTTCGTCTGCGACTTACAGACTTCTTCAGTGATGAAAGATTAACAAGGAATGAACTCATTTGAACTCATTATCGTTCAAAAGCTGACAAATTTTCATAACGCTCCCAATTTGAAGTTTTCCCATTTTTACCCCTATATGTTATTCAACATGATGAAATCAATTTTTTTAGGTTTTCATGATGCTTCCCTTCTAACCAATCTACTGCTTGCATTTACAATAACAAATTATGGTTCTAGTATCTCATCGTTTAATAATCCTGACAAATAGTATTAACTTTGTAAACTTGCAAGCATTTTTGAAGATCATTTTTATCTGTATCTGTATTATGTATTTTAGAATATATCCGTTGTTTTAAAAACCAAACGCCAAAAACCCCTGTATAAATCTGAAAAATCTCAGTTTTATTAGGCTGCTATGTTCAAAATAATCACAAAGTTTGTGTTCTTACTTTCTGCTGAGGCACCAATTAATAAACGAATACCAATTAATAGTATTAAATCTGCACGTCATTTAACCACAACACAAAATAACCCATTACCCCCAAAAGCTTCAGGTGTGCAAAATCAGCAATTCCATAGAAAAAAATCTACTTTCTGGTAGTTTTGTTCTCTATAGAAAAATATTTGAGCTTTTTTTATTTTGTCGTTACGGTGACCATTAATGAGTAAGGTTGGTCCAAATAATTAACTTAGTTTAAAAGTACATTTTTTTCAAAAAATCATGACTTTTGAACCATTAAACCAATTTTAACAACTAAACACGCACATGGAAGATAGTTTAATACGCGGTTCAAAATAAATTGCCAACCATGCGTCCACATCAATCTAAAGTTATATTTATAAGTTTATTTAGCCTTTTGAGAGCTGAGGAATGGTTCATAAACCAAGGGTTCTCATATGCAGGAAAATTAGATCCTTGTGGTTTTTTGTCCATATTTTTTTTTTTTATTTATATGGAGCATTTGTTCTTATCAACACGCTCCCCCTTTGCCTCTACCAAAAAGTCAACGTGGTTTATGGACAATCATTAAGCTCAACTAATAGTTTGTTTGCCAGGTAGCAGTTTTTCAACTTTAGGAACTGCTGTCATCCAACTATATCCTTCGCCAATGTTATGTGAAAAGGTCTAATGACCTTATGACAAAATAAAAAAATACGGGTCTAGTATTTTCAATACACGTTCGTTTGCAAAAGCTCATTAATGGGTGAAAAAACACCCATTTTCGCTAGAAATGCCTCTCCCCATTCAATGGGTGAACCCAATTTACCCATTAATGGGTAAAAGCAGTTTACGTTACAAAATGGGTATTTTTTCACCCATTTCAAAGAAGCCAAAATGGGTATTTATTCACCCATAGCAAAGAAGCCAAAATGGGTAGAAATTTACTCATTTTTGCATAGAGAGTATGTAGCAGTTTGGTAGATTGTAATTTTATGATATTCATGGTAATCAATCAACAAATGCAAAAAATAAAAAAATAAACTTATACTTGTTTACATTCATGCCTTTTCTGGTAAAGTTATAGATTCGACTTCTTTGCAAGCTTTCTCAATGTTCCGTGCACAGAAAACGATTGTTAATGTTTAGTTAAAGTTAAAGTTTTACAATCGACGATCTGGAAGCATAATTTTGACGCATTGGATTACTTATATACAAAAACAAATCATTTGTCTTACTTGCGTTGTTCCGAGGTTGTAAAGTTTCATATATTATTTGATTTTTTATAAAATTGAAAAACTGAAACAAGTGGCGCTTTCCACCACCCGAGCAGAAGCGAATAACTTGATAACTGGCCTTGGTATTTAAGAGCTCAGATTAAGAGGTAAAATACCTGAGGATAATACCATAAAATTGTTCCCACAATGTCATGCGAATACCAAATTGAGGTAAGACAATACCGAAATAATACCTCTAAGGTGACCAGATACTTACACAGGTATCCAAAATATCAAGTTTAGTTATTCGAGAGATATTTTGCTTGCAATTCTTAGGTATTTTGCTTAGGTATTTTACCTCTTAATCTGAGCTCTTTAATACCAAGGCCAGTTTTCAAGATCAAAATTAGGTAGTCATATGCTTTTGTGTTCTGCTCGGGCAACTATGTACCGGATACGCTTGGGTATTGAGCTGTTATGTAACTCATTAATGTATAAAAACAGACCCATTTTTTATTGTATGAGTTTTCCTCTAATGGGTATTTTTTTACTCATTGCATGATTGAGAAACTCCCTCATTTTATCACAGATAGGCATGCTATTTGAAAATGGGTGTTTTTTTACCCATTAATAGGTTTTCGCAAACAAACGTGTAAGGAACAAAACTACCAATTATAAAAAAAAGCTGAGAGATCGTATAACTTTTTTACATGGAATTGCTGTAATAATAATTTATTTTAATTTTATTTTATCATCCGTCAACTTTAATACCCTCTACGAAAGTGACCATCAATAAACCGCAGCTACTCTTTCAAAATCAATGAAATTGTAATGAGAAAAATAGGAATACCTCCGGTCAGCTGTAGGATTAAACTATTGTTCGGTAATTTTTACTGAAAAACAATGATGAAGTGAAGCGCAGAATTATTTGTCATGTTTTTTGCTCTTATTCCTTGAAATTTTGTCGAAACATATGCACTTCACTCAAATTTATGTATATGTTTTCATTTATTGAATTTCATCATATTAATTAAAGTACGCCCTATTTTGTTGCATAGAGCTTCTCTTAATCTATCGTTTTGATTCATACTCCGGACAGCTTTGAATTCCAAACACTTATTTTCGAAAGGAAACTTTTTTTCAATTTCATTTGAAATCTTTTTATAGTTCCTATAGTCCCAAATTTGTTGATCAACACGCTTAAGTGTCCGGAGTGTGAGTCAGAATGGTACCCTTACTAACACAAACTTCCATTCCTGAGGCATCTATGAAGATAGTATGGGTTCCCTGCATCTTCACTAGTAGATGTTGTATTAACATTCCTTTCCTTCCCCAGCGATTGTAAGGACGTGGCCAGGTGTACAATAGTGTGCTAGCAGTTTTTTATAATGTAGGGAAAAGTATTAGTCCCAAATACCTTTTCGCGACACTACATTGTAGATTACTCCTAAACATTACTACTGAACATTATATAATTAATAATTGAGTATTGTATAGCCACCCACGATTTGTACAATCGCATATGCTATGCTATGCTATGCTATGCTACATATGCACTTCACTCAAATTTATTTGAAGTTGAGTCGTTGCCAATGCTGAAAAGTAAATCAACCGACGGACCAATTTAGTTTAAATTTCCATTTATGAAGTAACAAATCATTCCAATCAATCATACTTACTGAAATACATCTTGATTTCGCTATGGTTACAAGCACATCCAGCACGTTTTTCTACACACACGTTATGTTCACGAAAATAATGTTATGTATTAACTTGAATATTATTTATATGTATTAATAAACTATGCCAGTCTTATTACGTAGTCGAAGTTTGTATTTTCAATGGCAGTAACATGCATAATATGGGGAAAATTTTATAAGCGCAATCAGTAATGATTACGTAATTTTTACGTTTTTTGTCAGTATTCATTATTTTGCTATTGAAAACCGGAAAAACTTTCACTGGACAATCAACACGTCAATAAAATTCCAAAGTTTATACATTAACTAGAATATATATATCCATATAGATATGTTTTTTTTTTCAGATATCCATCCAACAAAAATGAATGCTTTCAATATGGGAACAATCGTATTTGTTATTTTGAATGCTCATTTCATTCACACAAAACCGGTAAGAAAACATAAATAAACAAAAAATGAGAATATGTTTTATATGTGATGCTAAACTATTTAGAATATTCTTGGGAAACGAGAAGTAAAGTACGGCGAAAATGTAGGGCATTATTATTCGAATTTCAATCAACTCGATAATGCAATAACAACTATGATACCGTTACTGGACTCAGATGGTACTTCAAACGTGGTCAACGATGCATACGATGATGATGTACTGGTTTCGCATTGGATAGATGATGGAATCCATTATTTTCGGTAATTATAGTGTATAATATGCTGAATCGAATTAGTTTCTCGATAATGAATTCTTCGTCCATTCCAACACAGAGACTCGACAGATAACAGTATCAAAACGTTAACTGGCCCCATATCAGAAGAGAAGCAGGAGATTTCATGGCATAATGATGATGCATCTGAAAATTTAATGGTAAGATTGACAGTACATTCAAAATATTTATTCATCACTATAATAATTGCTCGTGATATGTGACCTTAAAAATACCAGTTATGTGTCATGTGTCTTGTAACGTAGAGAAAAATATTGTAAACATAATAATGTTGGATGTAAATTCAATAAGGATTTGATTCTGTAGTGTGTGTGTGTGGGGGGGGGGGGGGGGCGTAAAGGAAGAGCGGGTGGTTGTGTGTTTCTATAGCAAGGCTTAAAAAGCTTCAAAAGTCTGGCCGGAAGTGTTGTTGGTACGGTGTGGGACTCACTCAAGCGGTAATTCGACTCGCTTTCGTGCCAAACCACTAAAACAATCCATACTCTCTCTTTGCCATAACCCCCAGGACCATGGTGAAGCGACTTCTTCGGGCGGCGGCTGTGCTCATGCACTTCTCTTCTAATCTCAGCTAGACACTTGTTCCTGATCTGCAAGGTTTATCTTATTGTGGTATCCAAAGAAATTTTTAAAAATAAACTTGACAACCATTTTTTTATGTTTTAGAAACGTCAGTTCAGTACAATTCCAATCATGAACCACTTTACACTACAACAACGTGCTTAAATTGTGAAAATTTCAGCAAAGTGTCGAATTATCAATGGACCACACTTCACGCTGTATGGCGTATTTAATACGCAAAACACCCGCTTTTGAGACACTGAAAATTCTCAAATGATCTTTAAAGAGCCGGTGCATTCCCCTAAGCCACTGTTTGGTGCGGTGCTTGTGCTGAAAGGGTCATCCGTAAAGGCCCGAAGACGATAACGGTGCCACAGTAACGATCAATGGTGAGCGATATCGGGCCATGTTACGCGATTTTGTGGCAGATGGGGTAAACGAAAATAACATGGGCGACTATTCGTTCCAGCAAGATGGCGTATCGTGCCAGGTAGCCCGTCTAACAATGGATTTATTGCACGCCATGTCCCCGAATCGATTCACACAAAAATACGGTGATTTCGAAAGGAACCGGCAAATTCATCAGATTTGACAGCACTTGTCTTTTTCCTGTGGAGATACCTGAAGGGAAAGGTTTATGTCGATAAATCCATAACTCTTCAACAACTTGAAGCCAACATCGTTGGCACTCAACCCGAACCTCAATATAGTTATGGAAAATGACGATGGCGATTTGGCCGATGTAATCTTCAAAAAGTGACCGGTCATATTGTAAAGTACCCCTCTTCAATGAAAAAACCATTCATTACAAAAAGTAAACTGGTTGTCAAATTAATTCATTAAAAACTTCGGATACCACTGTAAGATACACCTTGCATGCAGCGGCGCTGCTAAACCGCTGGACCTCCCTCCATTTGCGCTGCAGCTATGATAATTTAGAGCTAGCTTGCTACTGTCCGCATAGAGCTAGTAGCGGACACTATAGTGACTTTTTATTTGTTTTTGTGCAAATAGTAATTTGTAAATATAATTTCTTCAAATTTGTCAAGCTATTTAAAATGTATATGATCAGCTTCAATATTTAGTGTTTTCACCGTATCCTAAGTTTCATTTATTGAAGACGTTCGATTGGTCATGAGATCCGAAGTAACATTCTCTCGCGTGTAGCTATCTCCAAATTCAGTGTTCAGCAACCCGCCGGAAATACGTTGAGGATTGAATAACCTTTCTCCTTTAAAACTTTCTCGAATTTCCCGAAGGAATGCGTTGGCCGGGGAGATTCTTCAACCTGAGGCTGGTTCACCACCGAAGCCGAATCAGAGCCATCAGAAACCAACATATCTTCAACGAATCGCAGAACCCGTGAGTAAAGCTCACAGGCACTATAAACCCATGCGTATGGTCGTTTTCTGCCCGCTCATATACCCGAGCAGGAGACAACAACATATGAATACCTAATTTTGATCTTGATAACTGGCCTTGGTATTAAAGAGCTCAGATTAAGAGGTAAAATACCTAAACAAAATACCTAAGAATTGCAAGCAAAATATCTCTCGAATAACACAACTTGTTATTTCGGATACCTGGGAATACCTGAGAGGTACTATTTTGGTATTGTGTTACCTCAATTTGGTATTCGCAAAACATTGTGGGAACAATTTTATGGTATTATCCTCAGGTATTTTACCTCTTAATCTGAGCTCTTAAATACCAAGGCCAGTTATCCAGTTATTCGCTCCTGCTCGGGTACCCGAGCAGAACACAAAAGCATATGAATACCTAATTTTGATCTTGATAACTGGCCTTGGTATTAAAGAGCTCAGATTAAGAGGTACAATACCTAAGCAAAATACCTAAGAATTGCAAGCAAAATGTCTCTAGAATAACTAAACTTGATATTCCGGATACCTGGGTAAGTATCTGGTCACCTTAGAGGTATTATTTTGGTATTGTCTTACCTCAATTCGGTATTCGCATGACATTGTGGGAACAATTTGATGGTATTATCCTCAGGTATTTTACCTCTTAATCTGAGCTCATAAATACCAAGGCCAGTTATCAAGTTATTCGCTTCTGCTGGGGTAGCCAACTCGTGATTGTTCAGAAGCCTCACGAATAGCTCCCTTACCAGCACTCTTGAGAGTATGCAACACTGTATAAGAATGAGAGAACTCAGAGAGAAATTTGTGTGGTACAACAAAGAAAAAAAAAAAAAAAACTTTTGCATATAAAAAAAAAAAAAAAAAAAATAAAAAAAAAAAATAATAATTCTTAAACAAAAAAATAATTTCTAAAAAAAAAAACTCCTTTCCATTTTAAAAAATGGAAATGATATTTAAAATTAATCGATGTGATCCATTATTTATATAAAATTTAGCAATGAAAAGTCAAAAATGTACCGTTATATATCTATGGAATGATCGATAAAACTGTGCGGATTATCCATAATCCATATGTATCAGGAAAAGTTACACAACTCTTTTTATAAAGTCAGAAACTTTCGTGGGATATGGATTTAATGTCGGTCTATAAGCACCAAATTGGGTCTATTCATGGATGCAAATTCATCCCATTCGATGGATTTATTACTAAATGCAGTCTCCATCTGGTTTTTTTTCTCTAATTTCACGAATTAAGGCATTGGCAGATGTATTCGCTTGACTTAACACAAAATTTCATGATACAAACTAAAATAAAAATGCTTCGAAACACTTAAGTGATGTTCATATATGATTTATCAGCCATTCAATAATGAAAACATTATAATTCACTATACAATGATTTTGTTCCTTCGGCTTGAGTTTAGTTGAGCCACTTGAGTATGAACAACCGCAAACTCATGCATTTCCACTGAAAAATTTAACAAAAACAAAAAATTTACTACATTATTGATACAACAGGCCATAGTTGGGAACAAACAAAAAAAATATATCCCCAACATTGGGTCTACGATTTTCTTGTAAAATCATTGTTATTTTAGCTATGTGAACAGTTAGTTTGTAACGTGCCACTTTTGTCTGTATATCCAGACTGCATCACTCGCTTTATCGATTCAATTAAGCCAAATTTAGATCACTTGAAGATCGTATAGATCATCTGTTCAGCTTAACCAGTGAGATCATGATGCCCCAAAAGTTCAAGAAATCTAAAACTACACGGAAGTGAACAACTATAAGTTGATTAATATTGTCTCAATTGCTTTGGATTACATCGGTCATCCTAATAGCAACATGATTTTGTTGATTATCGCTATATTAATGATATATTTGGTACATAGGCCGAATAAAGGTGATAGGCTAACATTACATCCTGTTACCCTACATCAACCTTGTGCACTAAAACATGGTATAATCCATAAATTATGCCTGCATTTTTTATTAGGTGTATTCTTAGAAAATGTCTTTTTTTTTTGCAAATTTGATGCTTTATTGTGAAAAAATGGTTATACATTTATTGTTCAAAGTATTGGCCATCGCTAGCTATAACTTTTTCCCATCTTTGTGGTAGTTGACGGATACCCTCTCGGAAAAATGATGCTGGTTTGGCGGCTATCCACGAATCGATCCATTTTTTGACTTCGTCATAATTACGGAAGTGCTGGTCAGCCAGGCCATGTTGCATCGATCGGAAGAGATGGTAATCGGATGGCGCAATGTCCGGACTATATGGCGGGTGGGGTAGGACATCCCACTTGAGCGTTTCCAAGTATGTTTTCACCGGCTGTGCAACATGTGGCCGAGCATTGTCATGTTGCAAAATGACTTTGTTGTGTTTTTTAGCGTATTGCGGCCGATTTTCACGCAATGCACGGCTCAAACGCATCAGTTGTCGCCGGTAGACTTCGCCCGTGATGGTTTCTTTTGGTTGCAACAGCTCATAGTAGACCACACCCAGCTGGTCCCACCAAATACACAGCATGATTTTCTGGCCATGAATATTGGGATTGGCCGTCGATGTTGTGGCATGACCGGGGTATCCATACGTTGCCTTACGTTTTGGATTGTCGTAATGGATCCACTTTTCGTCACCAGTCACAATTCGATCCAAAAAACCCTTCCGTATGTGCCATTTAAGCAGCTCTTCGCATGTGAAAAAACGGCGCTCAACGTCTCTCGGCCGCAATTCGTATGGCACCCAATGACCGACCTTTCGAATCATTCCCAATGCTTTCAAACGCTTACTAATGGCTGGTTGGTTAACTCTCAATGCTGCTGCAAGTTGTTTTTGCGTTTGTGAGGGGTCTTTCGAACGTCGATTTTGTAGTCCGGGTATGTTTCGGAGAGCAATTCACATGCTTGAGATGCATTTTTCTTCGAATTAAACAGGAAAATTAAAACTTCCCGCAAATGCTGCTTTGATGGCTCGAATTTCGACATTTTTCGGCTTCACAAAAACTTGTTTACTTTCACTAATGATGCGTAACTTACACTGAAATAACTAGAGAATAGAATGAAGTTTCGGATGTGATAGCTGTCAATGTCAAAATTCATGTCAGAACAATAGATATGAAGTTGTCTGCAAATACGACATTTTCTAGGAATACCCCTAATAGTTTTGGGCACAATTTTTTAAATTTTTAATCCATAAAAATTGGGAAATTGATAACTAACTGCGTTACTATTCAGGTTTCGTTACAATTTTGCCACGATTTTGTGTGCCCTACTAGTGCCAGAAATTGCCTGCTGAGCAGTTGATTGAGCTCAGGTACAAGACGCTAGCGACTTGTATGATAAACAGCTTTTATGCCTTACATTTATTTTAAAAATGATGCTCTGCAAAGTTTTTGGTAAGAAATAATCTATTTGTAAAGCTGGATGCTTTGAACGCTGATTTATCAAGCAGTATTTTCGAGCGATGCATTTACAAATATATTGTTTAGCATAATAGTTTCCTTACAAATTTCAAGCTCGTTGTGTACAGTCAGTTTCAAATTAAATGAGTTTAAATTTCAGAAGGCTCATAGGGATCTTATTTGGACATAAGGATACATAGAAAACATGGGGAAGCATAAATTTCGAAATGTACATCAGTCTGAGGACTTTTCCTTTAAGTATCCGGGTAAAAGTTTACTGCCAAATATTTATCTCGTTGGAATAATAAGGTTTTTTTTATGGGTAATCCGTACAATTTTACCGATCATTCCCCAGATATCTAACGGAACATTTTTGAAATAATACTGCTAAATTTTATATGAAGTGTGGATCACATTTATGTATTTTATGGATCATTTTCATTTTTTTATGGATTTCCATAAGACCTTAAGGAGCACAAACACGTTTTTTATGGAACGCATTTAAATTTTTTATGGATCATTTCTTCAATTTAAAAGGTGCAAGGGCTGCCAGGCAAAACTGTGTATATAGAGTAAAATCTTAATTTGAGCCGTCTGGATCATAAAAGATTTTGGCGTTCTATAAATAATATCGGCTTTACAGGAAAACAGGACATTAACCATAGACAATTGCACACAATTCAATTATTTTCTTATGGCTCGTGGTCGTTATTTTCTCATCATCGATTGGAAGACTTATTTTTCCATATTTGGAGTCAAGCTGGTCGGCAAGGTTGGCCTGTGATGACACATCGCGTGAACATGGTTTTATCTAATCAGGTAGATCGTTTCTACGTATAACAATCTGATGACCTATTTTATCCTAAACATATTCTTCTTAAGTGAAATAACTATCATATCCACCCATCTCCCCTTCATATGAACACATACCCTAGAAGGGTATCAGACTGGGCAAGCTAATAACATGTGGATGGTCTCATCCCGGAGTGGCGCCTAAATCATCCACAAACAAGGTGGGAAAGCTCCTACTCGTTTTCTAAGCCATTTAGCTCCCACCCCCTTAGTTTGAGTCATTTAGATCCCACCTTCGACACAATCGACTTGAGTAGTCCTAATGGACATGAGACGATATGTCCTGTTGAACTTCGCTCTGTTCTGCATGGTTGTCAGCGCTGAAACCCAGGCCGAATCACGATACCTTATTATTAATGTAAATGAAGCTCTAGCCAGAAGACACCTCTTGCTGTTGAACCATGCTCTGTTATTCTACATGATTCCAACTACCGCATTGATATACTTCACCGCCTCCTCACAGGCATAGTTGACGTAGCTGTTGAAGCTCATCCGGTCGTCGATCATCCCTCCCAGGTATTTCAGTGCGCGCTTCTAGGATATGGCATGTCCTCCAACTTATGATTTAAGCCCACTGAATCGCTTTACAGTTACTGCCCAATAGATGTTACGTTTGGGGGTCTACCTGTAATTTTGTTCCATGCATCCAGTCTTCAATAGCTTCAATCGTTCTGTCAACACGCCGTTGTACATCCCGTTCCAGAGCGTCAGATCAAGGATAGATCCTTGAAGCACCCCTCCTCCAGACATCTCTGCAACACGCTTCTAAACATATCAGGAAATGCCTGTAACGCAGCTTTCAGGGCCACGGTGGGAATTCCATCAGGACCCAGAGCTTTGCTCAAATTCCATCCCTTGGCCACGACCACGAGTTCCTCGATGGGGACTTGCATATCTTCGGTGTTGCCTCCCTCAGCTTCGTTGTACAGCGTGGGTGGCCACGTCGTGTTTCGAGAAAAGCCCTTCCAAGATGACCTTCAGATGACTTGGCTGTGCAGCTTTCAGCTTGACTAGACGGTAAGCTTCTCGGTATAGCTACTTAAACCGTTAGATTTGCTTCGCTTTATTTTGTTTTTCAATGCAGTTCTGGCCGCTCGAAACACCGCTCTACTCTTCTCTCTATTCGCTTCCGTTTTTGATCTCTGATCGCGTCTTCTGGCTTTGAGACAACTTGCATGAGTGCCTTGCTCCAACAGTATGTTTTCACCTTGAACGACTTCATACCTTGTCGGTGCTTGGAAGTATGCATGAAAGTTGGGGACATTTTTATTTTTCTAGCCACAGTACGTACCGAAACATCTGGTCTCTTCTGCAATATTTGCTTCACCTTCGCGTCCTTCTGGTGGTTCCTGAGATCCGTTTTTGTTCCACTCCCAGCCTTTCTGGCTGTTGTCAAACGTGTATCGAAAGGTTTAAGAACGTTATAGACAGTGCTTGCAGGAAACCCAAGCTTTTTTGCAAGTTTTCTTACGGAAAGATCCGGATTTTCATTGCGACCGCACACAATTGCTTTTCGCACTTGCTCTTCTTTCGACGCCATCTTCGATCTAAAAGCTTATAGTATCACCAAAAATGACTTTACACAATGATCAGACATACGTTCATCAGTTTGCAAAATATTTCACACGTTGATGAAGTATTTCCAGCGATATACGTATTTAGGGGTGTCCAGATTTTGTCGCGAGCAAGGCTTATCAACAGTTCCAATGATAGGTCTGTGGTGCTCAATAGGTTTGACCAGCAGACAAGGAACCATGAAAATGAATTCAACAGTGAGTATCGATCAATACAGGGTCAAGAGATCAAAGAACCTTCCACACTGAGCCCCGGGATTAAGTAGAATCCGGTGGTCGAAGCATTGATGAGGATGGGTAGGAGTAAGAAACACACAGAATGAAACCAGCATTTGTATTGTGCTTGCTTAGGCAAGCTGGTTGTAAGACCTCTTCAGAATTTTCGACCACAGGACCGAGAGGACTGTGTTGAACGAAAACTGTATAAGGCCGGATGGAATCGAGGGAATCAGGAACTTCCAAAAAGTTTTCGACTATGCATCCCGGTTACAGACACTCCAAGGTTATCACATTAGGCACTCCGTGCAAATCATCTGCCTGATTAGGAATTACTTGGCCTATTTTGACGGTTTATTCTTCCGAACATCCTCTGGAACATCAAACTTGAACTTGAACAAATGTTTCTGTTCATCACGATGCAATGCAGATTGGTGAGTAACTGCGTGTAGAGTTTCTGGGCACGTGTTTAAGCAGCGAAATTTTGCTTCTCGTTCCTGTTTGGAGCCTGCTGCTCTTTGGAGTGATGAAACAGATCGACAGGATTTGCTGTTCCGAATCCATGGCTGATGTACGTACACGGATTGTTATAAAGATTGCACTCGAAAAAAATAGTCAACAGACAAAAATGATCACCAAAAATTCATTTTAAGTTGGATATTTTTCAAATTCTCAGGGAATAAACACATATAGCTAATTGGAAAACTAGAAAAATTTAAATTAACTTTTCACTTCGTCACAGATAGGCCTATTTCGTCTGCGACTGACAGACTTCTTCAGTGTCGAGTGCTCGACTGCTAAGTTTAAGTAAGCTTTCGCAAAGTAGGTTTATTCAACCTCCTCTCCTAGGCTAAATGCCCGCACCTTGGACCCTGTGCAACACTTGCGCCAAATTTCTTTCACGCTTTCATCCACTTTTTTTCAAATCCTTGTCGTTTCTGAAGACCATCCCTGTTTTCTGCAGCTTGCCCTTCAAAATTACCCAGAATTTTTCTATTGGGTGAAGTTCTGGTGAGTTTGGCGGATTTACCTCCTTTGGCACATAAACAACCTCGTTGGCTTTGTACCACCCCATCACTGGTTTCGCGTAATGGCAAAATGCCAGATCCGGCCAAAACAGAGTGTCACCTTCGTGGGATCGGAGTGCCTGTTGCCCGCTTCTGGAGGCATTCTTCTTTATATATTTGGCCGTTGATGGTGCCGGTCGGTATGTACGGTTTGCTGAATTTGCAGCACCCACAGATCGCCTGACACACCAAGTACTTCTTGACAAATTTGACGACCTTCTTCTTCCGGAACATCCAGGCAGGATTTGCCGACGAAAAACTTCAGGCCGGGGATGTGCTTGGCGTCCGTTTTAATGTACGCCTCGTCGTCCATTACTATGCATTTCGGCTGCACCAACCACTCGTGGTATAGTTCCTGGCACGGGATTTGGCCACCGTATTCTGTTTATAGGTTTATTTAAGCACCTTTCTTAGCTTGAAGACATGAAGTTCAACCCGCTTCATTGTCTGCTGGATGAACCAGATGGAAGAATTGACCTTCTTGGTCACGTCCCGAATCAAATGGTTCGGAATGCGCTTGAAGTAATCCCTCGCTTTCCTTGCGTTCATGGGGTCGGTCGTCTTCGCTTTTCTTCCGCTGCCAGCTCGCCGCTGGGTTGTCTGGGTTTCTTTGAATGATTATACCACACGGGACACGGTCGACTTGTCGAGTTGCTAGGATTTTCCAAGACCACGCCCATATTTTTTGTCGAAGCACTTGTTGCTTGGAAACCATCGCAATTATCACTTGAAAGATTGTGGCGAAACGTGAGCATTGCACTCTAATCTAGTTTTACTCAACATTTCATTAATTCTTACGCATGCAATAAAAAGATATACACAAAAGAAAGTGATGCATTTTTTTCAAGTACAATCTTTAAAACTTGACAGACGTAAACAATACACATCGCACTAGGTACGCTCCAATTTTCTAAAATTTTACTAACACGCATAAAAAGATACAGACAGATTTATGAGTGCCATTTTCCGCGAATACACCGTTCACATTCATTACCCTAAGAAAAATGCATAATTATCCTTATTAGGTTAGTTCAAAAATATTAAAAAAAATAGTTAAATGAAACAAGCAAGAGATGTTTGGACAACAACGGTAGCACTATTCTTTAATGTCTCCATCAAATAAAATATACTGATGCAACACTTCACTCACTAACTTTTTTTTAATCATACTGTGTGCAATATGCGTCTTGTTGATACAAAACGAAAAATAAATTTAAAAAGAAGTGTAATCTCAGCAAAATTAGAATTAAAATTGTAATATTACTAAATTGTAAATGATTCTAATGTATTTTTTCTTACTTTATTTTCTACATGCACAGAATATTCGTGGGAAAAAGTTTTTCTCGTTCTACCCATTGAGATTAAATCCAAAGCGCGCTCCTTCTGGTTTCCTTGGGTTGAGAGGTAAAAAATATTACTTTGATGGTGCAAAACGTGTACCTTCAGGATTCACAGGTAGGCAAAATAATTATGTTACTGTTAGTTAGAAGATTTGGGTTATTTCATTCTCATTGTATTACTTGTAGAATGACTATCAGTCTTATTCTACGTGTCGTGTGCTATGAGAAGACGCGTTGTCATTATGGAAGTGAAATATTTCACCTTGGTTCAGGTTACTTTACATTTGATTTTCAACGAGAACAATATCTCCCATAGTGACGATTGACACCTCATAAGTGAAAACCTGTTTTTTTTTAGTTCAAACGCTTAGTTGTCTGTATGATGTTGATGGGGATGTTCAAAGTAGCCAATTAGGTTCATTCCACTCATTAGATTCCAAATTCTGCCCTGATTAAAAATTTAAGTTTATTTGTGGTTTCAAGGTCGTACTCCGCTGGCTCTTAACAGTTTATAAAAGGAAAATATTGTTTCTTTCTCATATTTCAACTCTTCGGATTTACGGCATACGGAAATGTGTGCTATCTATGCTGACGAGAAATTATTCCAGGAACAAATTTGCCGTAAACTTCTTCTTGATCAAACTTTAAGTTATTGAGCTTTTACTTTATATCTTAGACAATTAGTTTTTGAACTAGATGCTCCACAACATTCAATGCAACATCGCTTGTCATCTGTATTGTTAGTCTAAATTTTTGAATAAATTAATTAAAATTTACTGTTGAAACAATATTACTATAAAAAATCCTTTGCACCAATAATGGGTACTTATACTACACGGTTGTTTGCAAAAACCCATTAATGGGTTAAAAAACACCCATTTTCGGCAGAAGTACCTCTCCCCATTTAATGGGTAAACCTCTCGTACAAAACAAAATCATTTGTCTCACTTACGTTGTTCCGAGAGTGTTTAAATTATAAGTTTTTATAAAATTAAAAAAAAAACGTGGGTAATATCAGGGATATAACCGCGAGATTCACGAAGGACCGCGTTGGTGTATAGTTATAATGGTATCATCTAATTTGAACATATCAAACACATATCGTTGGTAGATATTAAAAGGTTTTTTATTATTTGGCTATGACCGGCCCTTATGAAGTTTTCGTCATACTGCACATTCGTAACATGGGGGCCGTAGCCGTACCCCCTCGCTCCCTCCCTTGCCACAGGTCCAGCTGGTAGTCATCTGTTTGTCATCTCTTCAGTCATGCTATATGCAGCTTAAAGTTGACCATGTACCATGCATTCAATGACACACATACAATTCGACAAAGATTTTTCATTAGGACTCAACTGACAAAAGCAAACAAGAATTCTTTCGGCTAATATCTCGTGACACAAAGTGAACTCATGTAAGCCACCAATTCTATCAGATAGGTGGACTCTTTATCTCAAAACAATCGCAGTGCAATAATGAGATAAGGTCTCAATGTCCTGAAATTTGCGGAAAACCCATTGCTTACGTTTTTCAGTTCGGCCGTAATGGAAAATCTCTGTCGAATTTACTACTCTCGACTGAATGCTTCAAACAATTCAAAATGAACTATTTTTTGAGTGATGAATATGCAAAGGTTGTTTAGCATAAATCACGAACTTTGCACTTAAAAAAAACTCTTTTATTGTAAAATTTAATTGTTCGTCCTGAGAAGGTAGATATTAATTTTTGTTTTCAGTTTATTTGGAGAGCAAGACAGTGTTTCTAGTAATCTAATTGTCACGGTAGCCGGTTACGGAATGGCTTCAGATGGGTCACCGCCCGCGCGGATGTCGCCGCGTGACGATTTTTACGACCCATTCCCACCGCAATAGGTCGAGCGGGAAAACCTGCAAAACTTTGCAGCGCTTTCTTCAGGCTTGCCACCACTAGTAGATGAGCAAGCGCAGGCGAAACATTATTAATCGGACGCACAAACCTAAGAACACGGACGAGAAAAAAAAAATCGGGAAAACACGACCGGGCATGCCGCTAAATCGAAGTTGATGAATGAAATCCCAATGAAATCATTATGTTTACTACTAAATTTGTTTTTATTTCCATTCTTTGCCTTTTATACTGATTTACATTGTAAGTGTTTTAGCCCAAAGGGCTCTTCATCTTTGTTTAGTGTTCTATGTGTTTGGTGTGATTAGTGTGTTTATGTTATAATTATAATTAAGATCAGCCCTTGGGGCATTGTGAATGAAATCATTTTGGTTGGTCTCGCGTGCTATATAAAGGGTGTCCACGATGAAATTGCCACACACAACATTGATTCGCAAAATTCGAGTTTTCATCCGATTGCCATCAAATTTTGAGGGATTGAGAAATAACTATTAAACTTCATTTTACCATTTTACTCGTATTTTATTTACAGTCCATACGCAAATGCCCGCACCTTGGCCTTAACCCCGGCCATAAGATTCTGCACAACCTGTGAATCAACCGTTTTTTGCATGTAAACCCATACTTTCTTCAGTTCCTCGACTGTCTTCACTACCTTAGGTCGTTTAAGAAGGTGCTGCTTCATAATCGCCCAGTACTTCTCGATGGGGCGGAGCTCCGGAGTGTTGGGAGGGTTGAACATTTTCGGCACGAAATTGACCTTATTGTCCGCATACCACTTCAGCACGTCCTTGGAGTAGTGGCATGAGGCCAAATCCGGCCAGAAGATTGTTGGGACGTTGTGGGCCTTCAGGAGAGGAAGCAGCCGCTTCTGGAGGCACTCTTTTATGTACACCTGTCCGTTCATCGTGTCCTGGGTCACGAAAGGTGCACTCCGCTTCCCGCACGTGCAGATGGCTTGCCAAACCAGGAATTTCTTCGCAAATTTGGACATCTTCTGAGTGCGGACATGCTCCGGAACGCTGAACTTATCCTTGGCCGTGAAAAACAGGTTGCCGGGGATCTGTTTGAAGTCGGCCTTCACATATGTTTCGTCGTCCATGATGCAGCATTCTACTTTCGTCAGCATGTTGAGGTACAACTTCCTGGCACGGGTTTTGGCGGACTTGTTCTGCTTCTCGTCGCGATTAGGGGCCTTTTGTACCTTGAACGTTCGAAGCTCAGCCTTAGTTTTGGCCTTCTGGAAGCTTAGGTGCAGCTTCTTAGCCACATCCCGAACGGAGGCGTTCGGATTTCGGTTGAAGGCCCCAACTACGCGGTTGTGATTTTTGGTGTTGTACGGAATACTTTTTCCTTCACTTCTGGGCTTCCGATCGGTGGTCAACCGTTCCTCGAACCGCTTAATCACTCGCGACACCGTGGAATTCGCGATTCCCAACGTTTTAGCGATTATCACGCACGAGCTATTCTTTCGACTCCATTTCCGCGAGTTTTGATCACAGGACTTTAAAACTTGCAGGATGTAAATAATGCACTATGAACTAAATCCACCCAAATGTTCATTAAATTCTACCCAACGGTTAAAAAGTTAGAGCAATTTCATAGTGTGGCAATTTCATCGTGGACACCCTTTACTAGCGTTCATAGCATAGCCTTCAAAGAAGAGAGGCACGAAAATGCAGGACGAAGCAAAATTCAAAAGAGGGGACAGGCTTCAGTTATAAAATCAGTCACCGGCAACAAAGCAAACTAAATTTGAAGCTGAGGGGTGTGGCTAGTGAAGTATTTAACTAATAGAAATATAGAACTAAATGAAATAAAAAGAAGTCAGTTTGTTACCCGGTTTTGAGGACCCGGAAAAGGAAAACCATATTATCAACCTGTTCATGTGTAGATTTCTTTGGGAGCATAAGTAGGTAATTTTTAAGAAAAAAAAAAATAACTATTTATACTAATAGTACCTAATCGAAATTTTGATGCAAAAAAATGTGTTAGTTTTTCTGATCAAATGGTGTTTATATTAAGTCATTCTGTTCGGTTGAACGAGAGATATAAGCGTTCATAAACCTTTCACTTTTGCGTAACACTCTCATTTTTCAAAATTTTGAAATGACACCCGTTATAGAAAAGAAAAACGTAGTCCTACGTTAAAACAGAAACAAATTGTTCCACCAACGATGTACCGGATACGCTTGGTTGTGAAGTTTTTTTTTTCACCCATTATTGTGTAAAAATATAACCATTTTTTATTGCGTGAGGTTTCCTCTAATGGGTATTTTTTTACCCATTGCATGATTGAGAAATTCCTCCATTTTATGACAGATAGGAGTGCTATTTGAAAATGGGTGTTTTTTACCTATAAATGGGTTTTCGCAAACTACCGTGTATATGGGGTGAAAATAAACCTTCTTGGGAATAAAAATTTAAGGTTTTTTTTATTTTATTCAATGTAGCCCCCTTTTAGCTCGGTACACTTATTCCAGCGATTTTCCAACTTCTTGATCCCGTCCGATTAGTAATTTTCTGGAAGATCTGCAAAATACTCCTCCGCGGCGTCAATGATTTCCTCGCGTGAGCTGAATTTTTAATTGATGAGCCATCTTTTGGGGTTTGGGAACAGATAATAGTCCGAGGGAGCCAAATCGGGTGAATACGATGGTTGCGGAAGCAATTGGAGCCGCAAGTGCTTGATTTTAGCCATGGTTGTGATGTTCTTGTGCGCCGGCGCATTGTCTTGCAGAAACACAATTGTTTTTCTCTTCATGTGAGGCCGTTTTGCAGCGATTTCGGCCTTCAATCGCTCCAATAATGCACAGTAATACTCGCTGTTGATGGTTTTATTCTTTTCGGGGTAGTCTACGAAGAGTATGCCATGAAAATCCCAGAAAACCGACGCCAAAATCTTTCCTACACTCAAACATATCAACACGTTGATTTTACGTGAAATTTCACTTAACTTTCACCTGAACACGTAACCAAATCTTCTTCAGTAAAATCAGGTGAACATTACGTGTCCACTGAATTGTACGTGAAAAATCACGTAACATTTATGTGATTTTCACGTAGAACGAGATTTTACGCGGAAATCACGTAGCTCTTACGTGAATTCCACGTGTTTATTATTGATTTTGGCAGTGGACGAAAATTATGTGCATTTCACGTGAAAACAGCGTGTCGATTTTTTTGAGTGTACTCATTGAGGCTCCCTACACTGAGGCAAAAGAACTTAAGAATTCTATAAGAATCGCTTATGAATTTGCGACAAAAGAATCTGTTATGAAAATCATTAGTTTAACTTATGATTGGGAAGGGGAATGTGTAGATATTTTTACTTAAGATTTTTATTATTTGCCGTATGAAAACCATAATCAGGTGTTATGAATGACACAAGCATTTACTAATGAAAATCATAATGCTTAATTATGAATTTCATTGCAAACTTGTTGTGAATTGCATAAGCATGATATATGAATCACACAGTTTAAATGTAAATGTTTTTATCACAAAAATCATTAATTTATCAATATTTATTCACCTTTAAAATATTGAACAAAGTTTGATAAATTAAGATGTCCTTGCTGGTAAAATATTTAATCATTTGGAACTCTTCATTTTGTTTTGTTGTATGAAAATCGGATTTACAGAATTTACAGCATAGGTTTATTTATTTTGTTTACTTGGCTGCTGCTGGCATCTTTGGCGAAAGGATGACCTGCTTGAATTTCATGGTTATACGAATGGAGATCCTGTTAAAATTAAACATTGATCTTTTTATGTTATACAGGGGAAAAAGAAAAAAAAACTTACATCGACTGGATTTCCGATTTTCTGCTGTTTCTTTCATGGCCTGATCACGTCCAGTGGAATCTGGAAGCTGTCTTTCCCCAGCAAGCAATTTTCAAGGAGTTTTGAAGGAAATCAATTGAAATAGCATATAGAGGCGTGATGTAATAAAAACTAGATGAAAAATAATTACATTTCTCTGCCGCCAATCTACAACCCAGCCCCAAATTTGATTCGTGTCAAACGGAAGCGAATAATTACAAAACAGTGCACAAAAAGAACTTTTATTCAGCGTTAGCAAATCGACTGAACGTAGGTTTATCTGCGGAAACAGTGCAATGCACACAACCGGTAATTCCGATTTCAAATCTGCGATTAAATGCTGTTCGTTTAATACGAAGCTTACAATGTCCGCCATTTTGCTGAACTGATTTTGGACTGAAAATGATGCCTTCAACACCCCCTGGGAAATATTAGGAGGGGGGAGGGGGTTTTTTTCGTTTTTAAGAATTATGGGGTTTTCTTGGTAAAGTTTTTTGAAAATCTTTCTTTCTCCTTTTTTTTTTAATTTTTTTTTTTTTGTTTTTTTTTTTTTTTTTTTGGGTGGGGCCAAACAAAAACCCCCTACAAAAAAAAAAAAAAAAAAAAAAAAAGTCTTTTTTTACACGGTTTTTTTACGACGATTTTTGAAACAACGCGGTTTTTTTTACGACGATTTTCGAAACAACGCGGTTTTTTTACGACGATTTTTGAAATAACGCGGTTAAAGAGCCAAAAATAGCCTAAGTGTTTTCTGAGGATGTACATAAAATGAAAAAGTCAAAAAACGCGAAAAACATTATTGGATACTTGGTGTGTCATGAAGAAGATTAGTTTCCTCGGTGTTCAGTTAACCTACGCCTTCAATGGTGTGCTGTGGAGGGACTGTTCACATATTATGCAACGTCCGACACCATTGTGAAAAGCAAGATAGCGACTTCCGGTTTGTGAAAAGCCGCCAAATATCCTACAATATGGGTATTTTTGGAACGGGGACAACGTGTAGCGGCCGGAAATCGATGTCCAACGCCATTTGGGAATCTAAGTTGGTGACTTCCTGTTTATGAAAAATTGTCAAACATTCTACAATATGGGTATTTCGGAAGGGACGACGTGTAAAGGTCGGAAATCGATGTGCGACGCCATTTTGGAATCCAAGATGGTGACTTCCGGTTTGTGAAAAAATTTCAAATAGTCTACAATATGGATATTCTCGGAATAAAGACGACGTGTAGAGACCGGAGATCGATGTCCGATGTCATTTTGGAAACCACGATGGCGACTTCCGGTTTGTGAAAAGCTGCCAAACATTCTACAATATGGGTTTTTCGGAAGGGACGTTTCCTCGGTGTTCAGTTAACCTACGCCTTCAATGGTGTGCTGTGGAGGGACTGTTCACATATTATGCAACGTCCGACACCATTGTGAAAAGCAAGATAGCGACTTCCGGTTTGTGAAAAGCCGCCGGATATCCTACAATATGGGTATTTTTGGAACGGGGACAACGTGTAGCGGCCGGAAATCGATGTCCAACGCCATTTGGGAATCTAAGTTGGTGACTTCCTGTTTATGAAAAATTGTCAAACATTCTACAATATGGGTATTTC
Organism: Aedes koreicus; assembly: GCA_024533555.2. NCBI lineage: Eukaryota > Metazoa > Arthropoda > Insecta > Diptera > Culicidae > Aedes > Aedes koreicus. Next base: position 250,926 of record JAHHFK020003389.1, read on the forward strand.
GGAAGGGACGACGTGTAAAGGTCGGAAATCGATGTGCGACGCCATTTTGGAATCCAAGATGGCGGCTTCCGGTTTGTGAACAATTATCAAATAGTCTACAATATGGATATTCTCGGAACGAAGACGACGTGTAGAGACCGGAAATCGATGTCCAACGCCATTTGGGAATCTAAGTTGGTTACTTCCTGTTTATGAAAAATTGTCAAACATTCTACAATATGGATATTTCGGAAGGGACGACGTGTAAAGGTCGGAAATCAATGTGCGACGCCATTTTGAAAACCCAGATGGCGACTTCTGGTTTTCGAAAAATTGTCAAATAGTCTACAATATGGATATTCTCGGAACGAAGACGACGTTTAGAGACCGGAAATCGATGTCTGACGCCATTTTGGAAACCAAGATGGCGACTTCCGGTACAATGTGCAGACCTCTTTAGTGTCGTACTAATGTTAGGTCGAACATTAGTACGACACTGCCCAAGTAACATTGCCAAAACCAAACTGCTTTATTAAGTTTTATTAAGGTTTTATCAAAGCCACTAGAAATCAGAGAATCGAACAAAGCAGAACAACAAAAACCAACCACAGTGAAGTTTGCAGCTGTGGCCATTTGGCCGCATGAAGGTTTTCATGGCAGCCAAAAGGTTTTATGAAGGTTCTCAAGTGGTCATAGTATCTATCACTAAAATATATTCAAAATCTGTATGGTCTTATAATGGTTTTATTAACTTGTTTTCACAACCGTCTATAGAGTGGGCCACTTTGTACAAATTTTGGCCTTAAAGAAGCATAGATGAGGTGTTGGTAGACAAAACAGTTTTGAATGTAGTTTTATCAACAAAGCCGGGAGGAATGCTATACGGCTAGAATAAAACTAAAATTGTTACTTGGGTGAAGAGGTCTGCACATTGTAGACGAAATACGTATTTGTCAAGATAACAAAAAAGTAGTTGGAATTCAATGGAAGATACTAATCTCCGCCATTGAATCATCGTTACAGTTATTCCACTAAAAAGCTCGCACTCATCAATATTACAATCTTGCTTTCTTATTTTGGATGCACACGTGAATAAAATATTACCCAAAATTCAATTTTGAATTGGCTGAGCAAACGCAATTGAAACCGGGAACCGGTCCACCTCTTCCATATGGCTTCTTCTTAGAAGTTTTCTTTTTTATCGTGAGAGCTTTCAGTTCTTAAAACTGGTTCAATAATTAGGCAGTTTTTACAAAACCATTAATTGAATTCTCATTAGAATGAATTCACAGTTTTGACCGGAACATGGACCGGAATGGTGTCGCGGCGGAAGATTCGGAACAATTATGTAAGTGATCAACTGATTTAAGCGTTTTGAGGTTTTGTCGGTCAATCAATAAAACTGATTCTACAGTTCTGTAGATTTTCCGCAGCTGCTTATAAATTAGTCACTAAATAAATTCAAAATTTAAAGCTAAATATACAGTCCCTCCACAATAATGAGTTCTCTACAGATTTAGTTTTGTTATCATATTTTTCTCAACTCGGTAGTAATTATTTTTAGGTGTGTGTGGAAAGGAGAATTAGTCACATAGAAAATAGTTCTGAAATTAAATGCACACGACTGTTATTGACAATAATGTAATCGTTTATCGTCACGCTGAAGCAGACGAAATTCACGCTACTTGTGAAAGTCACTCGAAGTAAATACAAAATTTGGGGTTGCCAAAACCTACAGACAAAATATCTCAGTTGGCCGTGTAGCTAAATTAACTTTCATTCTCTCCGCGCGTCTCTTAATAACATAGTCTCTGGTATATATGAGAGTCTCTTTATCTCGATATTCTCTCTATTTCGATGATTCTGTATGTCTGTAGTCCCTTGAAAATATGTGTGAGCAAATTACCTTCCATATGTCGATGAAAAAACTGCGAAAAACCCAGTTCACCTGTGTTTGCTTTGGATACGGGATACACAAAAAACTTTTGCAACGCGAAATGCTTCTAGGATCGTTCTAGCAGGCTAGTCAATTTCTGTTCTGAATGTCGATCTCTCCCTATCTCGATGGTCCCTTCAATATGGAGGTATGGAAAGTTGACTGTAAAAACATAAATGCAGATAAAAACGGATAATTTTCATCCTGTTTTAGCTATAAATTAATGATAACCGCGATTTTTGTCTTTTAACAATGCAATATGCGTTGAAACAATGCATATGCACCTTCACAGTTATTAGATATTACAATGTTTTTCTATATAAGACGGTTTTTTTTTACGACGATTTTTAAAATAACTTGGTTTTTTTACGACGATTTTTGAAATAACGCGGTCATTTTTTACGACGATTTTTGAAATAACGCGGTTTTTTTGACGACGATTTTTGAAATAACGCGGTTTTTTTACGACGATTTTCGAAATAACGCGGTTTTTTTTTACACGGTACGTATCCCCCGTGTAAAAAAAGACTTGAGTGTAGTGCTCAAAAGTTTTGTCTGCTCAAAAAAGGCCCCATGCAAAATTTGAGCTCAATCGGACTTCGTTAAGTGGACCACCAAAGCGGTCAAAGTTTGACTTTTTTGACCCATGAAAATTTTACATGAGAATTCTGAAATCGAAATTTTTTTTTGATGCCAAAGGTCATAGAAATGCATGAAACGTCAAGAACTGGTTTTAGCTCGAAAAATTTTTTTTTGACAAAGAATCGACTTTCTGGGAGGGTGGTCCTTTTTGATGAACATTTAAAAAATAAATTGAATTTGAATAGAATATAGAAGATAACAGTATTGAAACATCTCTTAAATAATCTTTAGCCACTGTCGGCATGTAATATGTGATATTTCGTTAGGGTGGCTCTTTCATAATTGCCATTGGACATTGTCTATATTAGATTCATGATATTTTATAAGGGTTTGCTCACTTTTATTCCACTAGGGTGGTCCTTTGAAAAATAATTGAGAATTCGAACGGAATAGTGAAGACAATAGTATTTACACATCTCCTGTGTCATCGTAGATCATTGTTAACATTTAATATGTAATATTTCATCAGGGTGGTTAAATTGCTTTCCATAAAGGATGTCGTTTTTGTCGAAAAATTAAAAACAAAAACCAAAAAAATTAGAACTTAAATGAGATATTAAGGACATATGTATTTAAACATCTCATATACCATCGTAGGACACTGTTAACATTTAAAATGTGATATTTTTTAGGGCAATTTCCTCATGCAACACTACGTTAAGATATTTTCATCCATGTTTTCTTTAGAATAGTCAAAATAGAACTAATACGATAACGTACAAGGAAGTACAACACAAACAGCCGTGATCAAAATATGAATGAAACAAAACATTTTTTGACGTAACTAAATTATGACAATAGCTTAATACCGGGACAGGCGACAAAGAAGTGCAACACGAGTTTTTTGTACACATTTTCTTAAGAAATAATCAGCCTTGGGCTGCTTTATTTCCGAGAAATAAAAATACGTAGCTATTTGCCTACTGTGGTACATGCGGTTGTGGAAGAAAAAAAGTAAGTTAGTACGTAAAACTCACAAAAAAACAATACAAAATATAATTATCTAAAATAAAGGCTAGAGCATTGTATTAGTCACCTACCATATTGACAAAAACATAACCTCAACATAAAATAGTAGCAATGACATAAGACAACCATAACCATAATAGTGCAAGATGGATGGACCAAATATTTTTCCTTCAAAATGTTTCTTTACCGTCACACTTGTGTGTAACCTAAGGGACAAATAAACACCACTTAGCACGATTAACTGTATTCATTGTGAAAGAATATTTAAGAAACTGGTTTCTTTTTTCGTGGGCTGCAATGTGCAATGCTGCAAAGCAATAGAAAAGCTAGAAAAAAAGCTAGAAAATTTTAAAAATATCATATATATTTCAATGAAAAGATGTATGATGTTTTGATTTTGAAAAGCAACAGATTATTATAGAAGAAATCTTTAAAAAACTTTTCTTTATACTCTTCTAGTTATATTTTGATTATTTCTGGAATAAATGGCTTATCTAACTATAATTCCACTAAACAAATTTGTTTTAATAAGATCCCATACGGCTTATCCACTATGGGGAAAGTGGTGGCCAAAAATCGAAAAATTGACTTGCTTTGAATGACGTGTCTTGTATACTATTTGATAGCCAGCTAGTTCAAACCTAGAATCCCAAAATGGCAGCCCTCTGTGATGAAAACTCATTGCACCACAGACATCAGACTTAGGAAAACTGTGAAAATGGTAGAAAAAATGCCTTTCAAACAAATATAGTTTTATCAGCGAATAACGGTCTAATTTTGGAATTTAATACACCGTTAGAAAGGTAATTTTCTTTTAAATGAATGTGTTGTTAACGTTACACGGTTAATTGTAATTAGTAAAAAATGGGCAATTATTGAAAAAAATGTTTTTTTGCCTCAGTTGGACTATATCTATCGAGCAGGGCCGAGCAGTGTCAAGAGACCACTACCACAGTTTAGTTTGGGGTCTATACTATCTGCGGAAGGAGAATCCAGCTGCGGATAGCTGCGGATGAGCGTCATTTTGGCACAAGGTCGAAAAAATGGATATTTTTTTTTTGTTAATTACGGATACGATTATGCGAGCATAAACCCAAAAAATCGTACAAATTAAGCACTCCTTGTAAGGTGAAACTGTTAAATGTCAAATTAAGTCTTAAAACCGTTACACGTTCAATTATTATTTTTGTTAAAGATGGGTAAAAACAGACCGAAAATTATCATTCCATATAGAAACTGTATCTACCCAACTGGACTAAAAAGTTTTCAATGTTTTCACAATTGTTTATACATTCTTAAGGAGATTCTCTCTTCGTGTGCCATTTTACAATTTGTACCAACTATACTCAGGTATATTTATTTCCCTAAAAAAAATATTATCTACCTAATACCCACTACATACTACCTACTTCCATTCACAAGACGAGGACAATATTTTCAAATCATGAGTTTGTTTTCTGCTTTTACGCTAACAACGTGTATTTTGTGCAGTAGTTATTTAATCGACAAAAAAACGAAAAGAATTGTTTGTGATAATATGGAACATAGGAGCATCATGTTAGTTTTTGATTCAAAAGAATCTCGAATAGTCAATGCAACAAAATCATTTGAATATATCAAGGCAAAATATAATATTGATCTAGCCAAAGAAAAACGACTACTTAAAAAGTTGAAGTACGTAGCGCAACATTTTTAAAATGCGTGGCAAAAGGCTCACCGCAAACAAGAGTACTTTGAGAAATACAATAAGGACTGGCTCGACGGTCATTTGGAACTTGCAGAGTACATCGCAGAAGCATCTTCAACGTCAACTGGCCTTGGACGTCCACAAAAACAATTTGATGAACTTAGTGATAGAAGTAAGCGAAGGAAAACCGATGAAATGTTCGGCGGTGATGTTGACACTATAGTAAAGCCTCTTTTAGCCACAAGAAAAAATGCATATAGACATGGCGATTCAAATATGGTGAACTTGATTGACCATGTTCTAAAAAATCTTGAAAGTGCATCTAAGATGTTTACGACTCTCCAAGATTCACATGGAATGATGTCACCTGAAGAGGCATTCGAATATTTTTTAGACTGCGATTTTACTAAATATGCATATGGGCAAACAGTGAAAATGAACCCATCAAGGTTTCCGAACTACCATGTAATCAAGAGCATGAAAAAAGTTTGCTCACCTTTAGTCGAGGCAATCGAAGAGTCATCATCAAAAATTCAGGTAGACATAAATATCCACATGTTGTTCTAGTACACCAACTTTAAATGTTTTTTTTCTTTTCAGGTCAAATTACAGGCACTCATGAATCATACAGCAGAAAGAATCATTCATGTCATCGATGCGGAAATCATCCAACAAATGAATACCAACGATGACACAGAGCTAGTGCTTTTAAGCAGCTGGGGTATGGATGGCTCTACAGGCTATTCACAATACCACCAAGCGCTATCAACGCCCAATCGAAAGGATGACAGTGACGTCTTTTCAGTGACAACAACTCCTATACAACTTTATTATCAGAAACAACAACAAAAAAAACATTTTGTGGCATAATTTAGCACCCCAAAGCATTCGGTTCTGTAGGCCAGTTATGCTGGAATTTATCAAAGAATCAAAATAGATAGTACTTAACACCAAGAGATATATTGAAAATCAAATAAGTGAGCTAACATATTAGAAACATATTAAAAAATAATCCCTTCGGCTAGTTTGAATGATTTATTTGTACGCAAAAAAAAAATTCCAGGAGGGGGGCGGCAGCTAAGTTTGTGAGGGGGGAGGAGGGTGAGGTTTGGTAGACAAATATATCTTCACCAAAACACCTGATTGATAAAATAATACTCTTATACAACATACATAAAAAATGGGGGGGTGGCAGATCTTTGCTAGGAGGGGGGTGGGCTTCCACCTCCACCTCTCCTAATTAATCTTATGCACATCAACCTTATTCTTGTTTTGATATGCATTTGAACTGCCCCTAAAATTAAAAACAAACGTTCAAGTTTATTGTTCAGGAATACATAGCTCATTACTGGGTTAAATACTAGTTACACCTTCCGGATGCGATAAAAATACATAATTATGACTAATTTTATGCTAAACTTACTAAAATACTATCAAAAAGGCGGAAAAACCAAAAACATATTTTTGGCCACCACTTTGTATGGAGCCGCCCCATAGTGTTATCATTGCATGCCAGTCCTTTATGAAAATAGTAGTTGAAGTTCAGAAGTGCCATTTATAAGAAAAATGTTATGTTGTAATGTTAAAAAACAAATTTAACCTCTAATTGAGATCCATGCTCTCAAGATAAATGGCTCTGGAATGCAAAGCTGACTCCAAAGCGTGCTGAAACTATTAATAACAGGAGAATGGAAAATATTTAATGTAGGTTCACTTCACTATTGTTAAATTGACAACATTGCCTAGGCTACGCCAACCAGCGTCTCCATGTTTCAGTTGGCAGTCTTTTGTGATAATATGCGAGCAGCAGAAAATAACATATGATTTCGATCTTGATGTTAAAAAGCTCAGATTAAGATCTAAAATACCTAAGCAAAATACCTAAGAATTGCAAGCAAAATATCTCTCGAATAACAAAACTTGTTATTTCGGATACCTGGGAATACCTGATAGGTACTATTTTGGTATTGTCTTACCTCAATTTGGTATTCGCATAACATTGTGGGAACAATTTTATGGTATTATCCTCAGGGATTTTACCGAGAGAGAATAATTGATAATGGCTTGGTATTTAAGAGTAGATAAGAGGTAAGGATGTCAATGAAATGATTGTCGGAGATTTTTTTGGTTTGTTTACCTCTCAATCTGGGCTCTTAAATACCAAGGCCAGTTATCAAGTTATTCGTTCCTGCTCGGGGTGACTCGTAGAGGCGTGAGGTAGGAACTTGTGAGACAACCTTCCAGGTTGTCAACTCATCATGTGAAGCCCACATACTTTATTTGATTTTCAGGTACCCAAAAAATTATACCTGCAAAATCCAAAAAATGAGCTACATTCATTTGTACAAGGCAGTCAGGATACTAATTTGAGCTATGCTCTAGAGTTTCCAGAATCCTTGCTGGAAACTGATATTACGCAGTTGAATTGCAAAAAAAAAGAATATGAAAATGCCAAAAGACGTAATCAAAGTTTGACAGAAGTAAATGACAATGTATAGCGAGGTATTGCATCAATAAAACCATATAATTCGAAATTGTCATCGGATGCAAATCAAAAGCAGTACCTTTTACAATTACTTGAAGTACATTGAACAATGTATAAAAGTCTTAAAAAAATTGATGCAATTTAGGAAATATATGCACTGTAATGTACCAAACACTAGCAACATGAATTTTGTTAATATCAAAATTCCTCTCCTCTCCCTTTAGTTGCTAGCTTATTGCTACTAAGCCAATGAAAAATTTAACAGTGCTCCATCGTAAGGGCCCCGGGGCTACAGTTCGTAAGCTTCTCATTTCACGTTTTTTGGAGCACAATAGTCGGTAAGTATCGGACCGATAACTCTGAATTTTTAAATCTGAGCTTGTACAGATGATGCAAACAAGAAATGAGAAGCTCACTGATACTCGATAAGCGGATTTTGTATGAGACGAGGACACCGAACTGTTTCACCTAAGTGAAGTGTCGCATTCCGGTTGAAAATTGCGCAATTTTTTTCAAAAGGAGCTATCTAACAGTGAGAGACTTTCTAGTAAACAATTCTCTTTCGTTAACATCTAAGTTATCCCTACATTTTGTGTCGAACATGATCTAATGTGGTTGTCCGTACCATGATCTTTCTATCTGTGGATATAAACCAGTTGAAATTATTATACCTAATTACATCGTAATAAATGAAAAACAAACCGAAAGTTTTGCGAGAAATCATGGTTTCAAACTTTGCGAAAAAAATATACTGGTTGAATTTGCTTAAAATACTCTTTATTTGTTTTTAATTTCCAAATTAAAGGGCCACCTTGATGGAAAATGAAGTAATCGCCCGAAAGAAATATCACATGCAATGTGTTAACAGTGTCTTACAATTATAGAGGGGTGAGCCACCCTGATGAAATGTCAACAGTTTTGGTTTTTTTTTTTTTTTTTTAAAAAAAAAATTTTTTTTTAAAAAAAAAAAAAACACCCCCATGAAATGTCAAAGGAGAAAATATAAAAAAAAAAAAAAAAAAAAAACCTGTAATTTTTTTTCAAACTAAAAAATAACAAAAATTCTTCCAAGCAAAGTTGTGTTGGTTTTTTGTTTTAACTTTTTTTTTTTCTCGCGCCGGAGGGGCGGGTGCAACAGAAAAAAAATAAACTTCAGTCTGCATTGTGCTCTCATGCCGTGCGGTTCTATTTTCTATTTGCTGAAGGAAGTGCTATTGCTACCTAACGCTACAACAAATCTTAAACAGCACTTTTCAGTGCTAAATAATACCTACAATTTTTAGATTTCCTCTTATTCCTTTTCGATCCTTGTTAGGCCCTTCGGGTAACCCGGCTTGGATATCGCATTGAAAAATTCCTCTTCGGTCCCTCGGATTCTTATAGTTATCTGCTTGGTCGTCGATTTGGAGCAAATTACTCTGCCACTATGGCAAAAAAAGGGCAAACGAAAAGGGCAATCTATTGATTCGCCTGCAAATCAAATTAATGTGAGTAATCAATTTGATATGCTCACAGATGATGAGAGTGATCCATCATCTAATCAAAATTTGAAAAAACTTTCTCGATTGAGAAAGGAAAAAGTTCCCTCTATTGTGGTGACAATTTCGGATCTCCATGCTTTTCGCAAGGAAATCTTAACATTTGTTGAAGGTGTGAAATATTCCCTTCAAATTTCCAGACGAGGTGAATGCCGTTTGCATGCAGAAACCTTGGACGGATTCAAACGTCTTCTTGAGTATCTTACTCAGAAGAACCACAATTTCTTCACTTACGACACCAAAGCTGAGCGTATTTTCAAGGTTGTCTTGAAAGGACTGCCCAGTGGTGAATCTCTCGATGAAATAAAAAACGAGTTAATAAAATTACTTGGAATTAGCCCAGTCCAAGTAATTAAGATGAAAATGAAATCCCGGCCTGGCGATTCTCGCAAAGGGATTTCAAACGATCTCTACTTAGTTCACTTCAAGTCAAGTGAACTTAATAACCTTAAGGCTTTAGAAAAAGCAAGCCTTTTGCTCCATGTCCGAGTGAAGTGGGAACATTTCAGGAAGACTGGAGCAAATTTTCAAAGCCTCACCCAGTGCCGTAAGTGCCAAGGATGGGGTCACGGAACAAAGCATTGCCATATGATTGGTAAATGCATGAATTGTGAGGATTCCTCGCACGCTAAGGACGACTGTCCTGTGAAGGAAGATCCTCAAAAATTCAAATGCTCAAATTGTGGTGAAAACCATAAATCAAATTTTTGGGAGTGCAAGACTCGCAAAGCAATTTTGCAGTCGCGCACTAAACGCCAGGTAGGAAACAATATACGTTCCCGACCAGCTACTACCCATTCTGCAGCTGTTAACAACGATCAGCAAAGAACAAATTCCTACCAAACCGTCGGTAGAAACAGCGGACAGGTTTTTCCATCCGCAACTGTAACTTCAAACGCTCAACGAGGAGCAAATACTATTTCGATACCTGCAGGTACCAACAGGGTACAATCTTCAAACCCTACATTCTTACCCAACCGTGTTGTTAACAATGTTCAACATGTAAATGGACCTACCTACGCTGCCGTTGCAGCGGGTGGAAACCAAAATCAAAATTCCCACGGGACTTCTGATGAATTTGATTTAGGTCACATATCCGCTCCTAAATTAGATTTTTTACAGCAATCGATAATCGACATGATAACCGATATGCTAAAAACTAATTTCATGTTTGAAGCTATCCAAACTGGTATTAAATTTGCCAATAATATTGTCATGACATTAAAGTTCAGTAATGGATTTTAAGTCATTACATATTTTGGATTGGAATGCTCGATCCATCAGAGATAACGAGGATGAGCTATTTAATTTTTAAAGAGTTCATAACGTGCATATTGCTATTATAACTGAGACTTATCTCAAACCTGCCCATAAGGTCAAAAGAGATCCAAATTATTTTGTCTACCGAAATGATCGCTTTAATGGAGCTGGTGGTGGCGTTGCCATCATTGTCCATAGGCGTATCAAACATCACATTCTTTCTTCATTTGAAACCAAAGTTTTTGAAACTTTGGGGGTTTCAGTTGAAACAAAATTTGGCCAATTTACTTTTATAGCTGCCTATTTGCCTTTCCAATGCACTGGTCAGCAAAAGAACTGGCTCAAGGGTGACCTCCAGAAACTTACCCGTCATAGGTCTAAATTCTTCGTTATTGGTGATTTCAATGCAAAACACCGCTCATGGAATAATTCGCAAAGCAATGCCAATGGTAATATACTCTTTGATCATTGCTCCGCAGGTTACTACACTATTCAATACCCAAACAGCCCAACTTGCTTTTCTTCAGCCAGAAATCCCTCAACTATTGATTTGGTCCTAACTGATTCATGTCAATTTTGTAGTCAATTGATTACCCATGCTGACTTTGGTTCTGATCACCTTCCAGTAACATTTGAAATATCTCAAGAAATCATTTCTAATTCCATCAGTTCTACTTTCAACTACCATAGAGCTAATTGGGATCAATATCGAACATTTATGGAATACAACTTTGACCCTAATGTTCCATTGCAAACAAAAAATGAAATTAATAATGCTCTTGAATCTCTGGCTTTCTCAATAAATAGAGCAAGAGCTGCTTCAGTGCCAAAATGCGAGGTTAAATTCGATTCAGTTATAATTGATAACGATCTTCAGCTCTTGATTCGTCTGAAAAATGTACGTAGGCGTCAATATCAAAGAACACGTGATCCCGCTATGAAAGTCATATGGCGAGATTTACAAAAACAAATTAAAAAACGCTTCTCTGCCCTGAGGAACAAACATTTTGAAAATAATGTGTCAAAATTAGATCAGAGCTCCAAACCTTTCTGGAAACTCTCTAAAATATTGAAAAAACCTCAAAAGCCTATACTAGCGCTTAAGGAAGGTGATAAAATTTTGCTCACAACTGCGGAAAAAGCTCAAAAACTTGTTAAGCAGTTTGAGAGATCCCATAATTTCAGTGTGGGTCTTACAAGTCCTATTGAGGATCAAGTTTCCTGGGAGTATCTGAATATTTTCTCACAAGAAAATATGTTTGATGATTCTTGGGGAACTGATTTGGATGAAGTAAAAACTATAACTAAAAAATTTCAAAATATGAAATTACCAGATGATGATGGAATTTTCTATATCCAAATCAAAAAACTCCCCGAGAGTACTTTGTCTTTCTTGGTAAAACTATTTAACCGATGTTTTCATCTGGCATACTTTCCAGATAAATGGAAACATGCAAAAGTCGTACCTACAGTGTTTGGCATGAAGGCTTGATTGGGAAATTGAAAAAGTTCAATTTTCCGCTTTATATCATGAAATTAGTTCAAAACTACTTAACTGATAGAACTCTGCAAGTAAATTATCAGAATTCTAAATCTGATCAATTGCCTGTTAGAGCTGGTGTTCCTCAAGGTAGCATTCTTGGGCCAATACTTTATAACATTTTCACTTCAGATCTCCCTGATTTACCTCAGGGCTGTCAAAAATCTTGCTTTGCTGATGACACAGGGATTCCGCTAAAAGAAAAAGTCTTCGTGTTATATCCAGGAGGCTACAAAAAAGCTTGGACATTTTTACAGATTATTTTCAAAAATGGAAGATTTCTCCTAATGCTTCCAAAACTCAACTTATAATATTCCCACACAAGCCTAGAGCTGCATTTTTGAAACCACGTAATAGTCATATGGTCACTATGAACGGAGTTCCAATTTCTTGGTCAAATCAAGTAAAATATCTTGGACTGATACTTGATCAAAAATTAACTTTTAATGATCACATTGAGGGCATTCAAGCCAAATGTAATAAATATATAAAATGTTTATATCCTCTTATAAACAGAAAATCCAAACTTTGTTTGAAGAACAAACTTCTAATATTCAAACAAATCTTTAGACCGGCCATACTTTATGCTGTGCCGATATGGTCTAGTTGTTGTGCTACTAGGAAAAAAGCACTTCAAAGGATTCAGAATAAAGTTCTGAAAATGATTTTGAAGCTGCCACCCTGGTTCAATACTATTGAATTACATAGAATTTCAAACGTTGAGACTCTAGAAGAAATGTCCAACAAAATAATTCATAATCTTAGACAAAAATCATTGCAGTCTTCAATTGCAATGATCAATTCTCTCTATAGATAAGAACTAGTTTTTAAGCAACGTACTTTTATTATTCAAAAATTAAGAAAATATGTACTAACATCTTTTGTTGCACTTCCTTGTCGCCTATTTGGTTACGTCAAACAATATTTTATTTTCATTCATATTTTGATCCCGGCAGTTAGTGTTGTACTTCCTTGTACGTTATCATATTTGTACGTTCTATTTTGACTATTCCAAAGAAAACATGGATGAAAATATCTTAACGTAGTGTTGCATGAGGAAATCGCCCTAATAAAATATCACATTTTTAATGTTAACAGTGTCCTACGATGGTATAGGAGATGTTTAAATACATATGTCCTTAGTATCCCATTCAAGTTCTAATTTTTTGGTTTTTGTTTTTAATTTTTCGACAAAAACGACATCCTTTATGGAAAGCAATAGAACCACCCTGATGAAATATTACATATTAAATGTTAACAATGATCTACGATGACACAGGAGATGTGTAAATACTATTGTCTTCACTATTAAGTTCGAATTCTCAATTATTTTTCAAAGGACCACCCTAGTGGAATAAAAGTGAGCAAACCCTTATAAAATATCATGAATCTAATATAGACAATGTCCAATGGCAATTATGAAAGAGACACCCTAACGAAATATCACATATTACATGCTGACAGTGGCTAAAGATTATTTAAGAGATGTTTCAATACTGTTATCTTCTATATTCTATTCAAATTCAATTTATTTTTTAAATGTTCATCAAAAAGGACCACCCTAGTGGAAAATATGCGAACCACCCTATTCAAATTTCACACATAATATGCTAGCAGTTGCCAACGATGAGATAAGATATGTTTCAATACTATTGCCATAAATATCTTAGCAATTGAATCCTAATCATTCAAGTAAAATTGAATTCACTCCTTCATCTCAAAAAAAAAATCCCAGAAAGTCGATTCTTTGTCAAAAAAATTTTTTTTCGAGCTAACACCAGTTCTCGACGTTTCATGCATTTCTAAGACCTTTGGCATCAAAAAAAAAATCGATTTCGGAATTTTCATGTACCTACCTTGGGAAAATTTTCATGGGTCAAAAAAGTCAAACTTTGACCGCTTTGGGGGTCCACTTAACGAAGTCCAATTGAGCTCAAATTTTGCATGGGGACTTTTTTTTGAGGAGACAAAACTTTTGAGCACTACTTTTTTTTTTAAATTCGATGGTCAAATTTTTCCCATACATTGGATTGTCACTGACTTTGCGTTATTATAGCGCGAGCTTTTATCCAAACTTTTATAGCTAAAGCTTCCTTACTGTTTATAGGTGTATTGAATGTTGGAATTGCCATGATAGCTTCACGACAGTGTTGATAGTATTTTTAACACTTCCCCTCAATTCTGACATTCAAAGTTTGAAATGGCTTTCGATGTGGAAATTTAGGTAATCCTTTCGTAAATGCATCTGCTGGCTGATCCGATGACGGAATGTATTTCAGCTGTAGTTGTCCCTTCTTAATCAATTCTCTGATGAACATGTACTTCTAGGGTTTTTTTTTCATTAGGGCGAATCTACAATTGAGTGATTGTCTCCGGGCTCGCTCTCTTTCATTCATTGCAGCGCCATTGATAAACTTCCGAGGGATTCTTTAGCACGGATCGACACATAACAGTGCTGGCTAGCATTCTCTACAAATAGTAGAATGAAAAACGTGAAGGTGATTGGAATATGAATGAAAGAGAGCGAGCCTCTCAATTGTAGATTCGCCCTAATGAAAAAAAAACCTAGACTTGATATCCAAATGCTTCATCCGCTGGTGAATTCGTGGTTCTTATGAGAATTTAATACAGGGTATATTATCCTCCATGATAATAATACGGCTCCTGATAATATCGAGTTCTTCAAGGAATTTTGTTAACCACCAACCCTCTTTTACGGCAGAACACAATGAAACTAATTTTGCTTCGGTAGTACACAAACTTACTGTTTGTTGTCGTTTCGTTGACCACGAAACCACATTTCCATAGACTTGGAAAACATACCCAGAGACAGATTTCCTACCAATCTCATCATTAGCAAAGTTTGCATCTGCAAAACACTGTAGAGTGAACGCCTTTTCGTGCTTTTCATATATTATGTATGTTTCTTTTGTACCTCGGAGATAACATAAAATACGCTTTAGACCTCTCCAGTGCTCATTTGTAGCATAGCTTTGGAACTTACTCAGTGTGTTAACCGCAGCACTGATATCAGGTCGCGAAATCAAAGCTAAGTATTGTAGGCATCCTAATAGTTCTTTGTATGGATGGTTACCCTCATCCGATACAACTTCGTTTGTCTTTGCCCATTTCACATTCGGATCTAATGGTGTTCCTACGGGTTTACATTCACTCATACATAGCAGTTGAAATATCCACTTGATGCATCAGTAAATTCTTCTCATTGGCTATGGAAAGAATGGTTCTAATACTTTCTATTTTTGATACAGGTGCAAATGTGTCTTGGTAGTCAAATCCTGGTCGTTGTGATCAGCCTTTGGCTTCCAATCTTGCTTTATATCGCCTATCATCCTTTATGATGAATACCCACATTGACTTGATTGGTTTTTAGGTTATAGTACCTTCAACTGATTTCCAGGTTTGATTACTTTCAAGAGATTTTAGCTCATCGTTAATCGCAACTTTCCATTGCTCCCAATCATCTCGATGTTTCAATTTTTCTATACTTTGAGGCACAAGGTGTTTCTGAGAACGATGGCGACAAAAAGGAAGGCGGGCAGATCAATGCCGCAGGAGCGGTACGACAATCTCCTACTGATGATGCAATGTTTGCCATTTGGTAACCCCCAAACCTTTCTGGAAGCCTTGTTTTCCTTGTACTTCGTCAGATCTCCGGTAGCTGCGCTGTATTTCCATCACTACCTTCATCCTGCTCCACAATTGTAGATTCATATTCACTTTCTTCCGCTAACTCTAACAGATCTACTAAAATGGTATCGCCATCTTCTACTGAGATCATGCTCGAGTTTGTTTTTGTATCATCCAGAATTCCCTCTGTTTGAGTATTTTTCCAACAAACGTTTCGTGAAATGTTTCAGATTCTGGGGGTAACTCCTGAACATTGCTTTTCTCAACGATACTGTGTTTAAACAGTGTTTCTTCATCGAAAATTACATCTCTTGCGATTTGCAATAACCTTGAATGGTTAATCCAAAGCCGAAAACCATTATTTGCGTAGCCCGCAAATATTACCTTCTTCAATTTCATGTCAAGCTTCTGTCTTTAATGACTTGGTATCTGTGCATGCGCCACACAACCAAAAACCCTCAAATTACTAAGATTTGGACGTTTTCCAAACCATTTCTCATAAAGAGTTTCATTTTCCGTTATGGCCGTTGTGGCAGAACGATTTGTAACGTAAAGAGCACAAAAAAACGCTTCTCCCCACATTTCTCTATGCAAACCACTGTCAAACAACATTACCCTTACTTTTTCCATGAACGTTCTGTTGATACGCTCACTTACACCATTTTGCTGTGGGGCATACGGTTCCGTGAAATGCATCTGAATTCCAAACGTTTTAGAATAGTTCCGAAATTCTTTTCCGATGTATTCACCACCATTATCGCATCTCAGAGTAGACAACTTTTGACCAAAGTGTGCCTCCACCATGGCTTTGAACTCCTTATATCGTTCAGACACCTCACTTTTCTTTAAAATCAAATAAACTTCGAGAAAATGAGTGTAATCATCAACAAATGTTACAAAATATTTATATCCCGTACGTTGCTTCTTCCATTGCACCACATACGTCAGAATGAACTATTTCAAGCGGCCTGCTTGATCTAGGTAGCTCCATACTAATGAATAATTCATACTTTTTACGGGTACTTTTTCAAACAGACGTATGTCATTTTGTAAACAAAGAGGGGAAGTAAGATTCAAACGTAAATTTCTCGAAACCCTTAGCACTTTCATGCAAAATTGGGCCACCAACACAAGGAATAACATTGCTTTACATGATTGTGATGCTACTTTATGTGAGGGTACTGAGAATTTCGAGAAATTTACTTTTGAATCTTACTTCCCCTCTTTGTTTACAAAACGACATACGTCTGTTTGAAAAAGTTTCCTAGAATTTATTTCTGCTCTGTTTTCCCGCTATGCAACTTTTTCAAAGTTTCCCACTTATCATTTCAGTTGATAACGAACATTCAATGCCTTCAACCTTCTGATTTTTCAACAGTTTCTCTATTCTCGAAAAACTCAGATGTTTTATGCAGATTGACAATACTTACTTCTTTGCTCATCAGTACCAACGAATCGTCATTTGTTTCCAAAGTGAAATCCAAACAATAGAGACCATCGCATACTGCCTCTTCTGCGATAACTTCGCCAAAGGCTTCAATACTAATACGATTCTCCTGAAAAGTAACTCTTTTCCCCGATTCATTTATTTTTCTTACTTAAAGAAGATTTGATTCCAAACGTGGAATAAAAAGCACATTATACATTGTTCATTACACAGAAGTTCTGAATTTTATTCATGCCCACTGTAGATTTTAAAGTAATTTTCCCTTTCTTCTTACCCAAAAGCATCCCCTTTCTTGGCAGTCGAGATGTAGACCGGATCCGCTAAAACTTTAGCATACAGCTGCAGCTTTTCGTCGTGCACCATGTGTTGAGTGGCTCCAGAACGGACTTCTTCGTGCAACGCCCAGCAAGCATCGCATGCGCTTGAAAACATTGATCCCCTGTTTCTTCAATTTCGGACATTTAGATTTGTAGTGACCAGTTTCACCACACCCGAAACATTTGTTCACGTCTTTTTTGTTCTTTTTGTTGAAGAGTGCAACACCTTGTTCCGACAATCTCGGGGAATCGAAAGAAAACTCCGCGTCGAGAAACATTCGTTTTATCTCACTCAATGGCTTGCTACACAACTCATCATTCGAGAGGACTGTTAATGCTCTACGAACATGTTGAAGACGATCAGGCATAGCAATCAACAGCGCATGCACTTTCTCACTAACCGTGATGTTTGCTTGCATGCGATCCAGTTCCCGGATAATCGTATCAAATTCGTCAAATAGATTATTCAACGAAGAAAAGTTTCGATTTCTCAAAGTGACCAAACGCTGACGCATATTGATTAACGCACCCGTTCCAACCTTCTGGTACGTCTTGGTCAGCACGGAAAAAACTTCTTTCGCGTACGTAAGACCAACAATCCGATTTAGCACATCATTGTTCACTGCCATCACGATTACATCCACCGCTTCGATGTATTCATCCACACGACGGCGATACTCTGCCTTCCTGGCTTCTGCTGCAGATTGCTCTTCATCCGGCGTCCGCAGCAAAGTATGAATCAATTTCATTCTCCTTAACTGGTGTTCGATTCTCCGCTTCCAAGCGGGAAAAGTACTCTCCGTGCCATCAAACACGAAGCAGCGCTCACTACGCACAACTTCTAAACTGCAACTCGTTACGCGCTCGGGTGAGAATCGGCTAGTATGACTACTAGCTTGTTAATTGAGGGTTTCTTCGTGCACGGACATTTCTTCAACTAAAGTCGTATTAGATTATTAACTTGCGCAGTTAACTACTACATAAGCCGTTAGAAATAATCAGAGGTTATGAAGCGTTAACCCCGCAAGTAACAAAACTGAAGTGTTTCTTGGTGTTATGATGTTAATTAGCTTCATCGTCAGTCATGTAAAGGTCCGTAATCCATTAGTGATTCAGAACATTATTTCTTGTATCTATGTCTATATGTATGTATACGCACTGACTGTGCGTTATAATAGCGCGAGCTTTTATCCAAACTTTTAAAGCTAAAGCTCCCTTACTGTTTATAGGTGTATTCAATGTTGGAATTGCCATACTAGCTTCACGACAGTGTTGCTAGTATTTTTAACATAATAGTGGATCCAGGTTTCATCGTGTGAGTGTCGGTAGCATTTCCCCGTTTTTTGTTTGTTTTTGTGCTTCGCCCCGCACCCGGAAGAAGAGTTGAATCAGCTTAGTTTTGGTAATATTGTGACACTCGGGCATAATTTATTAGTTTAGAGGGGTTTTGCGCTTTGTCGCGAGTGAATCGATGATTATTAGCAGTTTGGAAGCTCGATGTAAAGTCGCCACATAACGGGGATTTGCATTATTGGCAGAGTGTGGAGTGAAAAAAAGAAGACTAGTGCAATGTAGAGAACGGCCATTTGCTGGTCAGAAGCAGCAAACGAAAACAACGCGCATGGGCGGGTGAAAAGCTTGCACATAATTTTAGGTGCATTCACCACGGGGTGTGGAGTTTTGTTATGCAGGTTGCATATCTAGCGGGCGGTTTAGTAACGTTAATGCGCATATTTAATCGCGAGTGCATGAAATTCATCACGAATCAACGTCGAAAGGTTTTATTTTTACGAATGAACAAGATAGTGTGATTGAGGAGGCGGACATGGGTGAGATGTATCTAACTATATAACAAAAATCTTATTTTCAAAAAAACTAAATACGTGCCTGGTTTGGAAATTTTAAATTTCCAAATCTGGAAGTGTGTTGCAGTGCCCTTATCCAAATGATATCGGTAATGCTTACATGCGGGGCTTATTGTATGT
The DNA here is from genome assembly GCA_024533555.2 of Aedes koreicus. Taxonomy (NCBI): domain Eukaryota; kingdom Metazoa; phylum Arthropoda; class Insecta; order Diptera; family Culicidae; genus Aedes; species Aedes koreicus. The sequence goes on from JAHHFK020003389.1 coordinate 270,359, forward strand.
GAAAGTAACCTCGGAATGGGCGTGACTCTCCAGACATTCTGAAATGGGTTTCTGGATCTGCAGTAGAGCTATCACTTTCTAGCTTCCGGATTAAAGCTGCTTCCAATGGTCACTTGCATGATTGTTGTAAACAGATTTCTTCCATAATACCATTGCCGGCCGATGGGTGTTAGATTGGAAACACACACACACACACACACACACACACACACACACACACACACACACACACACACACACACACACACACACACACACACACACACACACACACACACACACAATAGTGGATCCAGGTTTCATCAACAGTTACCAATCATCATCAAGTCTAAACACTGTTTCGAAGTGCTCTCGCGTTCGCGTTTTTGGTCAGGAGTGAGCATGCGTGGCACCCAGCGGCAGGATAACTTTTTCATATGGGCCTGTTCATGAACCACGTAGACCCATTTTTAAAAATCTCAGAATCGCCCACCCCCTCCCCCTCGTAGACTTTTCTCCATACATTTTTTTTTAAATTTTGTATGGAGCGTAGACTTTGGTCAAACTCTCCCCTCCCCCCAGAAAAGTCTACGTGGTTTATGAATAGCCCCTATGCAGAATCTCGCCCAAAATATGGCGTGTGCGCTCAGTACTAATCTTTTTGGCATCTGCTAGCTCCGCACCTTCACTTTCCGGTCAGCCAACACCATTTCATAAACTTTTTTGACATTGTCCTCTGTAACCGCATCGGAGGGCCTGCCGCTGCGGACTTGATCGGTAGTGGAGTTGCGGCCACCACGAAACTCTTGAAACAAATATTTTACGGTGTTATCTGACGGAGCATTTGCCCAAAATACTTATCCAACTTTTGTTTTGTTTCCTTCGCCGTTTTGCCTCTCGAAACATAATGTTTTATGAGAGAACGAAAATCGTTTTTATCCATATTCAACATGATGCCAAACACGTCAACAAAAATCAGCAACAACAACAAACAAAACTAAGGGCAGTATCGCACTGAAAGTAAGGGTGTATTCTTAAATATGAACGGACTACAAGGCACTATAACCTTTTTTGCAGTAGCATCGCATTTTGGCGGTCGAGGAGGTTACTTTTCACCGCACCTAGTAGTAGAGGTATAATTTACCGTTAACTGCTATAGTAGCGCAAGCAGTTGATTTCAAATGGGATCTACCACTGTAAGATCAGCACAACCCATTAGGAGGACAGTACTTACGGTCATTTATTGTTTTCAATTATTATGAGGAAATCTTGAAAGTAAATGTTCAATCGCATATTTCTAGCAACGATCAGAAATACCCGAGCAGAACACAAAAGCATATGAATACCTAATTTTGATCTTGATAACTGGCCTTGGTATTAAAGAGCTCAGATTAAGAGGTACAATACCTAAGCAAAATACCTAAGAATTGCAAGCAAAATTTCTCTAGAATAACTAAACTTGATATTCCGGATACCTGGGTAAGTATCTGGTCACCTTAGAGGTATTATTTTGGTATTGTCTTACCTCAATTCGGTATTCGCATGACATTGTGGGAACAATTTGATGGTATTATCCTCAGGTATTTTACCTCTTAATCTGAGTTCATAAATACCAAGGCCAGTTATCAAGTTATTCGCTTCTGCTCGATCACTTATATGTCTTCAAAAATATAAAGGCTAGATCATTTAGAAATGGGGTACTTTCAAATGCGTGTATTTCTTAAACGTATATTTCAATCGAAAAACATTCTGAGAATGAAACAAAGGTAATATTATTTTATTTCATGAAAATAACAGAATCAAATCATTCATCATAATTTCGAAAAAACAATCTCGCACTTTTCTGTTGGTGCTACTCATCAGTCGGCGCACACCTCCTTCAATCATGGTTTTTGCTAGTTGATTTCACCAATTTTTCATCGGGCCAATATCACTGGTGACTGCTCCCCATATCTTCAGTTTCCGCTTAATTATCGCCCAATACTTTTCTATTGGACGGAATTTAAGACAATTTGGTGCATTCAGCTCTTTTAGGATGAACTGGACCCCACTATCGTTGTACCATTGTAGCGCTTCCTTGCTGTATTGGCAGCTGGCTAGATCAAGCCAAAGCATAACTGGACCATCATGGGACTTAACGAAGGGTAAAATCCGATTGTTGAGGCACTCCTTTTGTACACTTCAGAGTTCAATCCGTCACAAAAATTCTGGTTATCTAGCCACAGGAACAGATACCTTGCCAAATCATGATTTTTACGCGAGCTTATCCGCGAAAATAAACTTGAATCTGCCAGGAACTTTGCCGCGAGCAGGAGCCTTGTAGAACTTGATCCCAGGATCCCAGGTTTGACATCTGCATTAGCATATGTTTCATCATCGATCAAGAGACATCTATCGAGTTGCGTCAGAACTTGGTCGTTCAACTAACGGGCCTGAGTTCTGGCCACTGTTTATTGTTTGAGGCTACGGTTCAGTTGTTTATTTTAAAACCTTCTCGGAGATGGATTCGCCGTACAGTTCAACGGTCGGCATTCATTTTCTTCGCCAAATCATAATCCGAGGTGTTGGGATCAGCCTTGATTTTCCGAATGACCTTCAACCACAGTTGACGATGAACAGTTCCACTCCGTGGTTTGGTTTACACTTTGCTGGCAGTTGTTAAAGTTTCTTTGCATTTTTTATCACTCGCGCCACAGTACTCTCAGGATAATCCAGTAGTTTTGCCAGCTCTCGAGTTGACGCAGATGGATTTTGCAAGTAACTGTGCACAATTATTATTCTGTTCTCTTCCTGCATCATGAATATCTTTTAACCCACCTCAGTTTGAAACTGTAAAAAATAAGTGAACTATTTACAAACAACAAAGAGCTCTGAGAAACATGCATATCCGACCACTTGGAGCACCGATATCTCTAAAATGAAGTACCCCATTTCTAAGTGATCTAGCCTCTATCTATTTGCTATTAGATGTCAAAAATAACTCTCTTCATTAATTTTCTCTATTTGGGTTCTAAGGGCAATTTTTAGCTACTTGCAAAAGTGATCCATCAAGACTGTAACTGTATAACTTTTAAGTAAAATTATTCACCCTAGGAATGCGAGGCAAAAAATCTGCATACGAGAATGACAACATCATCCATGACAACCCAGGAAGGCTGGAATTAACAAATGACCCCCGTATGTATGAAATTCTACACAAAGAGAGGAAAAAGCTTGAAGAGTTGAATAAAATATATCAAATGGATCATCAAATGAAAACCAATCCTGCGTTTCTCTCAGAAATGGAACTCCAGGATCCCGAAAAAAGGACACCATCAGGTTTCCTTGGAATGCGCGGCAAAAAAGCAACTGACGAGTATTCTGTTGCAAAGCGTGCTCCTTCAGGATTTCTCGGTAAGTCTTCTATCCTTATTAACCTTGTTTTTGTTGCATATAAAAGAATAAATCAATAGCTTATATGGAAAGATAACCGAATTAAAAAGGAGGCTGCCGACAACAGCTACACTCACTTGAGAAGTTTGGCGATTCGTTAAAACACTTTCAAGTTATCTTGTATAATTCTGTCGATAGTTATAGATAGAGGAACACGGAGCATATTAATTTTAACAAACAAACAAGTCAGAAGTGTGCATAACACTGTGAAAATACGAAAATAAAAAGGGTGGACTCTGCTTAACTTACCAACAATAGGTTAATCTCTCTCATTATTTATGTGGACAAGCAATTTTTCCCGTTCCTAATCCATAAACCATCTCATGAAATAATCAAAGCCATATGTATTGGCGTATGTGAATGACTGGTTGCGCACCATCACGAGCTCAAATGCGCACAGGGGCACTAAATAAATTTTTTGATTGGGTACAAGCCCGATAAAATGTCTTTATTGATTAGTTTTGGATGTTTCATCTATCATACAACAAACTGTGTTTCGTTAGAATTTCAATTGAATTTTAAGCATTTTAAAATTTTCGTCCTATACTTTACCATGGGAGGTGTCAGATTTATCACCATTCGGTGTCTTCTTCTTTTTTCAACTTGGATTCATCCGGAAATCTGGGAAAACTGTCAAACTCATGCAAACGCATCCGCAACGTATCGATTGGTTGTGGCTATGGTTGTGAAAACAGTTGTCGTAGATTCACAGACAAACAGACATAACACATAAAATATGTTGCTTTGTAAAACATCATTGGGAAAACACATGGTGATAGGTAATTAATTGAACAGATGGCGGTAGGTAAAATACCTTCTTCTACACAGGTAAAACCAACTACTGAACACTTTAGTTTACCATTTATTGAGTGTTTGCAACGAGGCTGAGATCGAGTATCAATGTCACTATTAGATATAAACGTCTAATAAGCCTCAAACCGTTTAGTGCTAGTAAAATGTGTTTTAGTAACACGAAACACTTTGAAATTCAGGATGCAATCAATTCTTAAGATTACAAGACAAAACTCTTCCTTAAGCACTTTTCCAATAGTTTTATGTTGAATACATTTTTTTTTTCAATAATACTATTGGTTGCGAAATATGTTCAATCGACTGAGGCGAAAATTAAGTGTTTTATTTCTTTTATTTCTTTTGTTTTTTTATTAACGTGTTGTTATATCTTTTTATGAACTATTTCGTTAGTAGGCTATCTATTGAGTTCGTTCATCGGGGGCCAGAGTGTCGGACTCGGACAAGAGAAAAAAACAGAACTCTGATTTTTGGGCACTATGCCTTCATGTTCTCTACCGACTAAATTCCATCTCGAGCCTCCAGCCATTCCCCCGGCACTAACTGTTGACATTCCTTCTTTTGGGTCCATTTTGGCGCTCCGCTGCTGGCATTCTTGCCCCTACTTTCACTCCGCTTTGCTTTGCTACATCGGGTATCACTCCTATCTGCCATTGCTCTCCTATCGTCGCCTTATCATCGCTTCTCTTCGTCTCTCCCTGACTCTCCTCGACGCCGGAGGTGGTCCACCAGTTCCGGTGTGGGAAACGTCCGCACTGGTGGTTCCCCGGCTACCAACGGATATCGCAGGGGAGCACAGTCTTCGTATCAGAGTTGTAGAGGTTGTCCGACAGTGCCGATTGGGGATGACGTCCGCACTGGTGGGGCCCTACATACTTGAAACACTTCTTCGTTCTTCTCCAATTGCATGACGAGTACCAAAGTCGGTCCGACAATTCCGGTTGGGCAATGACTTCCGATTCATCGGTGCCCTGACGACCCGACGTCAAGCACATTGTCCTCTCTGCTTACGTCTGACATTACTCTGCTTCTCTTGTTCGCTGATCGCTTCTCCACTTTTGCTGCAGCTCCGTTAGAGTGCTTGTGACTATTCTATCAACATTATTCCACATGCTTTCATCTCGACACATTGTCTCAGCTCCACGCTAACATCCGGTATCTGCCTTCGAACAGCCGCAAGTCTTGGGCATTCGAAAACCACATGCTCCGGTGTTTCCTCCACGTGCTCGCACTCCGGGCAGAAGGGTGACGCAGGATGACCACACCGATGCAAATATTTCCGAAAACAACCGTGACCTGACAGAAACTACGTCAGGTGAAAGTTCACCTCTCCATGCCTCCTGTTCACCCACGCCGACACGTTAGGAATGAGCCGATGGGTCCACCTTCCACTATCCGCGTTGTCCCATTTTTGCTGCCACTTAGCCAACGAGTCAGCTCTGACCGTCCTCCTCACGTTAACGACGTCTCTCCGATGATAGCATTCGATATCCTCGGCCAGGGTGATGCAAATTGGAGTCATCCCGGCGATTGCGCACACTGCCTCCGTCGAAATAGTTCTGTAGGCGCTCGCGACACGCATTGCCATAAGCCGGGACGTACTGTTCAGCTTCCTTCTATTCCGCTGCATTTTCAATGCTGCAGCCCAGGCTGGGACTCCATACCTCAATATCGAATTTGCCACACTCGCCAGAATACGCCTTCTGTTGCTCATAGGTCCACCGACATTCAGCATGATTCTTGATATGGCATTGACCACCCTCGCCGCCTTATCGCAGACGTAGTCTACATAGGCGTCATCACTCCTAGATGCTTCAGTGCACGCTTTGACGAAATTGCACCTACGCTGATTTGGACATGCTGAACCGCCTTTCGGTTGCTGACCAGAACTACCTCCGTTTTATGATCGGCCAGCTCCAGTTTTGCTCCAGTCATCCATATTTCGATGGTATCGAACATTTCCGCCGTTAGCATATCTACCTCTTCCAACGTCTCACCAGTTATCGTGAGGATGACATCATCCGCAAATCCGACAATCTCAACACCAGCGTTAGTACTCCATCATAAATTACGTTCCAGAGCGTTGGGCCGAGGATGGAACCTTGTGGCACTCCTGCCGTGACCATGACCGACATCCGCCTAAACTCTGTTTCATATACCAGAATTCTGTTCTGGAAACAGCTCCCAAGTATCCTGCACAAATAGTCAGAGACTCGCATTCTGTGTAACGCTTTGACGATGGCCTCCCAGCAAGCGCTTTTGAAAGCGCTTTTGAAGGCGTTTTTAACGTCAATCGCAACGACGGCGCAGTACCGGTTGCCGCGTCTCTTCTGTTTGGCTGCCCTTTCTGCGCTCTGAACGACTGTCCGGATTGCTTCCACCGTCGAGATTCCTTTTCGGTATCCGAACTGCCTTTTAGATAGACCGCTCTTGCTCTCCGTGCTCTTCGTCGGCCTGTTAAGGATGATCCTTTCCAGGAGCTTGCCGAGGGTGTCCAGCAGACATATGGGTCTATACGATGCTGAATTCCCTGGCAGATTTCCCGGTTTCAGCAGCAGCACCAACTTCTGGACTTTCCATCTGTCCGGAAAGCAACCTTCTTCCAGAAATTTCTGGAGCCTCCAAACATGTCTGGAAACGCCATGATCGCGGTTTTCAATGCACCGTTGGGTATTTCATCCGAACCGGGAGCTCTTTGCAACTCCAGACCCATTGCAATTGCCGCAGCTCTTCATTTGAGATCCAAATCCCTCTGGCACGTGCTTTTTCTGCTTCATCGTATGGTGTAGGTGGCCACTTCGTTGCGTTGTGCTGCGGGAAAAGACCGTCAACGATTACTTTCAATTTAATCGGGAACATTTCAGTCGGTGTCGCTGGACCTTTGATCTTGGCCATCACCATCCGATAAGCGTTGCCCCATAGATCGACATATGCTTCTCGGCACAGCTATTTGAAGCAGATCGATTTACTAATCTTGATCTCCCGTTTGAAAGCTGCTCTAGCTGCACGCAACACAAATTTCCGTTCTTCTCTCTTCGCTTCGGTTGTTGACCTCTGGTAGCGTCTCTTGGCTCGGAAACACGCCACACGGAGGGTACTCCACGAATACACTGGACGCCACCGGTTCATGGGCTCAAATTTCCTCGGCATTGACGCATCGCACGCCCTCGCTAAAGTTTTTGTAGGCTCCCCAGCTTCCAGATACGGAGTTCCAATTTCTGCTCGAAGCGCTTCAACGAAGACGTCCTTGTCGAATTCCTTCGTTTTCCACTTTCTCTCGCAAGATCTCAACCTCCACGACATCGTGGGGGCTTGCCAACTGATACAATAGTTTATCGCCTGATGATCGCTATGGGTGTACTCTTCGCTGACCCTCCAGTTCATGTTTTCCAACAGCGACGGACTACAGAACGTAACGTCGATGATGGATTCCTGACCATCTTTTCGGAATGTGCTGACAAGGCCCTCGTTGCACAGTCTAACGTACAACTTTGCCAGAGCTTCCAGTAGAACGTAACCCTTTGCGTTGGTCAATCTGCTTCCCCATTCCACAGCCCAGGCGTTGAAGTCTCTAATCAGCTGTCGTCCGACCAAAGTGTCGGTGAGCGCATCCAGCATCCGATTGTACTGTTCTTCTGTCCACCTCGGAGGTGCGCAACAGCTACATACGAAGATACCGTTAATTTTGGCGATCACGAAACTTCGGAAGCGGAATCTACCCATAACATGTATTGAATGGGGAATCTACCCATAAAATGTATTGCCACCATACTTGCGCTGTCCACCACCCAGTTGTCGTTACCGTACGAGACACGATACGGCTCCGCAATAATTGCGACGTTGCAGTTTCGTAACGTTTCCGTTGTCGACTGCCACAACCGTTGCTGTGCAGTGTTGCAATGATCGAGGTTGACATGCGTGCACTTCATCATTGTTGGGCTGCCTTTACTTTTTGATACACCAGAGGCGTTTAGAGCCACCCGTCATGTGGTCAGTTCCATCTTCCGGTTTGCAAAGCATGTACCTCGAGTGCTTTGTACTGTCCCTAGCAACGTGGCCGCTTCCCCGCAGTTGCTACAAAGCTTCGACCTGTCAGGGCCTTTGCAGTTCCTCGCCTGGTGACGGAAATCCATGCATTTGAAGCACCTTTCCACTGCTTGGTAACCCGGGGAGCAATTCTCAGCGAGCATACCGACCATCCAATTTTAATTTTACCTGTCTCTACCAACTTGTTAGCAGCATCCACCGATAGTGGAATCGCCGCCGTCTGTGTGCCTCAAAACGCCCTCCTTATTCGGATTGTCACCGGCCCTACAAGGTTGCACTGTTCGGTTAGTGCACCCCTTAGTTCTTTTTCCGTCGTGATCTTGTCCAGGCCCTTGCACTCGACCACTGCTTCTTGCGTTAGAGCTCTCACGTTCGCCACGTTGCCCAAGGATTTAGCAACGAGCTAACGGTAGGCAGAGCTCTTAACCGAAGGGTCTTTCTTCAATTCTAAGAGCAGCTCTCCTTTTTGAATGCGTCTTGTCTTCCCAAATCCTTCAGCTCCAGATCATCCCTCACTTTTTTAAGGAGTGAAGCGTACGTTGTTTTATTGCTAGCTTCGACGATCAGTGCATCACCTTTGAATCTCTCCCGAGGTGGCTGACGTTTTTCTTTCTTCTTCTGTTCCTGCTTCTTTCCGTCTTTTTCCTTCCACTTTTTCTTCTTAGCCTGCTGATTTTCCACGGTGTGCCAACCAGGGTCTTTTCCATCCTCCTTCAGATCGCTGGCGGACTTCTGCTCGTTTTTCTGTTTCTAAGGGTCTTCCTGATCTCCCGGCTTGTCCCTAGCTCTTTTCTCTGAGCGATTGCGATGACTCTTCGGTGTCTCCCCATGATCGGCCGTAGCGTGCCCCTCGGTTTCCATCAGAGCCTTTTCAGCGGATTCAGCTCTCGTCAAAAGCGCTTTCTGCTCCCGTTCAGCAGCTGATACAGCGGACTTAATACTTGTAACCGGATTCCGAACGTATCCGGAGGCCTGCCAAGGTTTTATCGGGACGGAGGCAATCGCCCTTTGAGCCTACTCGCCGTTTCAAGTTGGTATCACACTTCCTTACTCAGGGAGCAGAATAGCACGACTGCCAGCCCGTGTGTGCGCGCGCGTGTGTGTGTGTGTGTGTGTTTTTTTTTTATTCTAGGAGTTCAAAAAATCTTCTAAAGACTGGCCTGTTGTGTTCGTGTTCGTGCACATACCAGTGTCTGATTTGGCACTGTGTGGGATTCACATGTGCGCCTACCCACTAAAAAACACTCCTAATTCACCGATCACCTGGGTTTCCCCTCCGGAACTACCATGCAGTATTACTTCGGAGGGGAGGCGTTATGCGCAATGCTTGGCTCCCATCATGCCGGGCCCTTTGACTACCATCATGCCGAGCCCTGTGACTCCCACCATGCCGAGCCCTTCGGCTCCTGATGTTAATTTGTTACTTTTTCGCCAATCAGCGACCAACATGCGTCATGCTGAGCCCTTTGGCTCCTGTTAGTAGACTACCTACGATTTTACACATACAACTAAGACACGCTTTGCACCCAGGCCATCCGATACGCAATCCCGCCCGGAAGCAGACATCTTCTTTTCACTTTTCGGACCTACCGGTAGGGTGCCAAAGACCCAGACCGGTGCTACGACGCGTTCTACTCGACTAGCCCCCGGCGGTGGATCTAGCCTACTCCATAAGAGAGTTCCCCAGCGAAAGAATTTCTCCCGAAACCGATCGTGCTTCCTTCTCGCCACCTACATCGCATGTCGTGGTTCCTCCCGCCAACTCCGCTGCAGTGCTGACATGATCTGTACTACAGTCGTGTTCATCGCGTTCCAATTGTCTTCGTCGCTACACATACGTCCAACGATATTGTCTACGTTGACGTCAGCGCCGACAATGGCTACCATTTCTCCTCGTGGGTGCGCAAACCTTGGGCAACTGAAAATAACGTGTTTCGGTGTTTCTTCTTCGTCCCAATACTCAGGACATATCGGTAACCTTGCATGGCCGAATCTGTGCAAGTACTGATTAAAGCACCCAAGACCAGACAGAAATTGCGTCATGTAGAAGTTAACCTCCCCGTGTGCTCTGTTGATCCACATGGACAGGTTGGGAATTAGACGATGGGTCCACCTGCCATTCGCAGCGTTGTCCCAGTGCTGCTGCCACTTGGATAGTGTGTTGGCTCACACTCTCTTCCGAACTCCTCTTGTGTCTCGGTCCCTGTGGCACTCACTGTCTTCTTCAAATAGAAGGCAAATGGGGAGCATCTCGGCTATCACACACACGGCGTCCGACGAGATGGTTCGATACGCACTCGACACACGCATCGCCATCAACCTGGACGTACGGTTCAGTTGGGCGCGATTTTTGCAGTCTTCGATGCCGCCTACCACACTGGCATGCGTACCTGATGATTGACGATGATACGCTCGCTAGTAACCTCCTCTTGCTACTGCTGATCGCATAGTTGTTGGGCAAGATCCAGGATAGTGCTGAGATCACTGCCGTGGCCTTCTTGCAGACGTAGCCGACATGACTATTGAAGTTCAGTCGATCGTCCAACTCCCAAGTGCCTGACTTCCCGCTTTGAGTCAATGATGGACTCGCCGACCATGATGCTTGCATGCTGCACTGTCTTCCGGTTGCTGATAATCACCAGCTCGGTCTTTTGGTGAGCTAGCGATAGCTTTTTCCCACGCATCCAGTCTTCCACCGTATCTATCGCCTCCGTGGCCAGTACTTCGACTTCTTCTCGTGACTCACCGATCACTAGAAGCGCCACGTCGTCCGCAAAGCCGACGATCTTCACTTCTCTGGGAAGGTTAAGCTTTAATACCTCGTCATACATGGCATTCCAGAGGGTCGGGCCCAAAATAGATCCTTGTGGAACGCCCGCCGTAATAGCCACACTCCTCTTTCCGGCGTCTGTTTCGTAAATCAGTCTGCGATTCTGGAAATAACTTTTCAGAATCTGGCACAGATACTCAGGCACCCTCAATCTGTGTAACGAATCGACGATTGCTGCCCAGCTGGCACTGTTGAAGGTATTTTTTACATCCAGGGTGACCACCGCGCAGTAACGGTTTCCTCTTCTCTGTTGCTTCTGTGCCGTCTCCATAGTATCCACAACCATTCTGATTGCATCTACAGTGGACTTGCCTTTCCGGAATCCGAACTGAATCTCTGATAGACCGCTCTCACTCTCCGTGTACTTCATGAGCCTGTTTAGGACCACTCTCTCCAACAATTTGCCAACGGTATCCAATAGGCATATTGGCCTATACGCTGATGGGTCGCCGGGAGGCTTTACTGGCTTCGGCAGCAGCACTAGCTTTTGCCGTTTCCAGATGTCGGAAAAACTGCCCTCCTGAATACAATGTTCTATTGGGGTCCTGAACATATCAGGATTTTCACGGATCGCTGTTTTTAAGAGCTACATTTGGATTTCCGTCTGGCCCTGGAGCTTTTTCGGTTAGCAACTCTTTCGCTACCGCGATCAGCTCTTCGTTCGGTACCCTGATTTCTTCATCATGGACATCCTGGTCGGCGTACGGGGTGGGCGGCCAAACCACCGGCTCGTGCATCGGTAACAGTGTCTCGATGATAATTTTCATCTTCTCTGGGCACCTGTCGGGTGGTACGGCAGGACCTTTTATCTTAGACATGGCTACTTTGTATGCGCTACCCCTTGGATTCTCGTTAGCCTTGCGGCAGAGATCGTCTGGTTGAACTGCTCTATCGTCCATCTTGGCGGTGCATAGTAGCTACAAATAAAGGTTCCGTTGATTTTAACAATCACGAAACCTTCATCTGCGCGGTACACAGCTTCTTGGACGGAGTATTTTCCCATTGTCCAGATTGCTACGGTCTTGGCCCTGTCTGCGCTGTCCAGTTACCATCTCCTGGGGGAATTCGGTATGGCTCCGAAATTATAGCAACATCGCACTTTTTTTCTGCAACGGTTTGTTGCAGCAAAAGTTGTGCTGTATCACAGTGGTTGAGGTTGATTTGATTTAACTCCACTGGGACTTAAGAGCACTCGCTTGTTTGAAGGCCGGACATCTTCGGCCCCCTGTTGGGTGATTTCTGTTCTCCGTGTTAGCGCAGATCAGGCAATTCGGGGACTTCCTGCAGTTTTGAGCCTTGTGGCCTTCCTCACCACACCTTCTGCATAGTTTGCTTCTGTCGGGCCCTTTGCAGTTTCGGGCCAGGTGGCCGTACTCTAGACATTTGAAGCACACCACCGGTTGCTGAGAAATACTCAGTGGGTACACAGACCAGCCTACTTTGATCTTGCCAACGCTTAGTCCCTTGTTGGCTGCATCGATCGGTAGTTTAATCGATGCCACCTTCGTGCCAGAAGGCCCGTTTCTTATGCGGATGGTCATCTGGGCTTCTCTTAGCTCGCACTGCTCCTTCGTGGCTAACTCAACTCCTTCTTCCGATGTAACCTCGTCCAAGTCCTTGCATAAGAGGGTTGCTTCCGGAAACAAGGCCCTGTCGTGGACCTTGTCGCCTATAGCCCTCTCGGTAAGCTCTTTGTAGGAGGAGCTGCTGGCTTTTGGATCCCTTTTCAACTCGAGGATCATTTCCCCATTGCAGGTGCGCCTAATTTTCTGCACGTCTGCCCCTAGCTCTCTAAGGTCCGGATTAGTCCGCATGGTGCGCAGAACTTCCGCAAACGTGTCGTCACTTGCTTTGACGATGAGAGCTTCACCTTTGTTCCTCCTCTTGATAAACTTCCGTTTTTCGGACCTGTTTTTACCGCCCGATTTCTTTTTTCTTTCGCCGACGACCTGCCATGGGGTTTGGCCACCTGCGGCGACATCCTCTACTGGATGACGTTCACCAGTGACGGGGCGTCCTTATGTTTCTTAGAGTCACCGGGTCTAACATCTCCTGGTGATGCCCTTGGCCTCTTCGGCGTGAAGAAGGGTGTAGTTTGCATCCTCTGGGGGATAATTCCCATCACGCTGTTTTCCTCCGCTGTTGTATTGGTGTCGTGCCTTCTCGCTTCCGATGTTCGACTTGCCTCACTGGCAGTCTTGGCTGCTGAAAGCTCCTTCTCAGCTTCTTCGGCTCTCTGTACCATATTCTTCCACTCTTTAACTTCTGATCCAAGAGCCCCGTGGATCTTAATCACCAACGCTTTGATGTCCTTGTGAACGTTGTTTCTTTTGTCGACGTATTCGTGCAGCTCATCTACCAACTTTTTGGCTGCCTCTACCCGAGGTAGTTTTGGTACTCTCGACCAAGCGCTGTATTGCTGCTGCATCTGTTGGTGCTCCTTCTCTTGCCCTTGTGGCTCTTGCACCTGCTGGGTTTGCGATGGGGGTGTCCTCGCCAACCCAGTTCTGGCAAACGGATTTGCCGCTCCTGCATGGTTGTTTGTTGTATGTTCTTCCATTCTTCAGGGTCCCTCCTTCGCACCGCTATCACCATCCGTTGTACATAGTCGGCTTCGTGATCCCTTGGTTGTCTATGTAAGCAGGGAGGCCAAGCGAGGGCTGAACACGTACCTTAATGGGGTTCGTATCCAGAGCCAGATCAGCGTAAGTCGGGAATGTTACATCCGAACCTAGTACCCATCTAGGTTGATGTACAGATGATGAACGTATCCGGAGGCCTGCCAAGGTTTTACCGGGACGGAGGCAAACGCACCATTGGCCCACTCGCCGTTTCAAGTTGCACGAATACCAACCCATCGTTGCCATCCGATCCATATTCCGTAACTTGTTCGTTGTCCTTTGCGTTGACCAGTATGCCATAATCAGGATGTTACTGGCATCTATCCTGATGTGCCGGTTGGCACTCCGGGTGTTTGGACTAAGGCACTTTGAAAGCGGTAACAGGTCGCTTGTACGGAGTTGCTTACAGTTGCTTCGGTCACTATCCGAAGGAAGAGCCAAAGGTGGTAATCCACACGGATGTGTGAACGGTTTTCGCTTAGGAAAAAATCCCACGCTCCCAACTGTTATGTGTGTGTGTGTGTGTGTGTGTGTGTGTGTGTGTGTGTGTGTGTGTGTGTGTGTGTGTGTGTGTGTGTGTGTTGTGTGTGTGTGTGTGTGGGGGGGGGGGGGGGGGGTGAGTGTATGTGTGTGTGCGCGTGTGTGTTTTTTTTAATGGGATGGAAAATCTGCTCATAGACTCCTGAAGAACTGAGGGTGTGGGGATGAGGGTGCCTACTCCTCGACCCACTAAAAACCCACCCGTGCCTCTAGCCTTGTTCCCCTCCGGGACCACCTTTCAATATTACTTCGGGGAGGGGGCTATTGTTCATTAAGCACCCGCTTATGTCTAACTACTTAGGGCTTTGGTAGTTAGTTAATCCCTCTGGCCTGTCGCTGGTCGTTTTGCCACTTGTCTTGTAGCTCTAAGACAATCTGGGAGGCCACCGTTTTTACCACGTCCCAAGTGTCCTGTTCGTGTCCCAACCGCTCACGGCCATCATGCCGTTCCTCGCGTCGTTGAAGCGAGGGCAGACGAAGAACACATGTTCCGCCATTTCGTCCGCTTCCGCGCATACGGGACACGCTGAGGACTCTGTGTGCCCGTACTTATGCAGATACTGTCTGAAGCAGCCATGGCCCGACAGTATCTGTGTCAAATGCAAGATTACTTCCCTATGACGCCGCTCGACCCATCCAGATATTTCTGGAATTAGTCGGTGGGTCCACCGACCTTTGGTGGAATTATTCCACTCCCTCTGCCACCTGGCCATCGATGTAGCTCTGGTGGTTCTGCGAATGCCTCTTGTGCCCCTTTGCTCGAAGCACCCCTTATCCTCTTTTATTGTGATGCCAAAGGGCATCATACCCGCTCAAATACATACCGCGTCGCGTGACACTGTGCGGTATGCGCTGACCACTCTCAGGCACATTAGCCTGTGTACTTTCGAGCTTACCGAGGTAACTCTTAGTACTCAGGGAAGGAGCCCATGCCGGCCCACCGTACCTCATTATAGACAAGGCAACGCTTGCCAGGAGCCTGCGCTTGCTCTCCTGTACCGCTGAGCTGTTTGACATCATGCGGGACAATGCCGATATAGCCATGGAGGCTTTCTTGCAGGCGTAGTCGACGTGACTGGTGAATGACAACTTGTCGTTGATGATTATCCCTAGGTACCTCAAAGCCCTCTTCGATACGATTGTGCAGTTACCTGCACTTATCGTCGCGTATTGCTCCGATTTTCAGTTGTTAACAACCGTGACCTCGGTCTTGTGGTGCGCTAGCTCTAGTTTTCTGGAACTCATCCATCTCTCCACAATGCCAATGGAGTGCGAGGCCGTTAGCGCCACCTCTTCGATGGATTCACCACATATCTCAAGGGTGATGTCGTTGGCAACCCCGACGATCTTCACCCCGTTCAGAAATTAAAGCCGTAGTACCTCATTGTACATCGTGTTCCATAGCACCGGGCCCAGGATGGAAACCTTGCGGGACGCCTGCGGTGATCTGAACACGTTTCTGGCCTACCACTGTGTTGTACACCAGCACGCGATTCTGGAAATAGCTTCTTGTACAGGTATCCCGGAACGTGAAGACGTTGAAGCAAGTCTGCGATAGCTACCCAACTGGCGCTATTGAACGCATTTCACACGTCAAGGGTAACCACAGCACAGGAGCGGATACCTCACCTCTTGCGCTGGATTGCCACTTCGGAAAGAATTTCGTCCACCGTCGACTTCCCATGTACTTGGTTAATCTGTTAAGAATAACCCTTTCAAGGACTTTGCCCGCTGTATCCAACAGGCATATAGGTCTATATGCCGATGGTTCCCCTGGTGGCTTCCCTGCCTTTGGTAGCAGTACTAGAGTCTGGATTTCCCAGACATCCGGGAAGACTCCCTCGTCCAGACATTTTTGCATCGCCACCCTGAACATTCCGGGCGCCAGTGAAATAGCCGTCTTGATGGCCAGGTCAGGTCCTAGCGCTTTGTTTACCTTCAGCGATTTGCCTGTCACAATAATTTCCTCAATTGTAACGGTCGCTTCGTCCCCTTCGTCCGCGGTGCCATTGTCGTGGGGCAATTCTGACATCATAGGGGGCCAGGGACTCTGGTCGTGACTCGGAAAGAGTTCCCTGATGATGACCTGTAGTAACTCTGGTGATTGCTCAGTTGGAGCTGTCGTGCCCTTAGTTTTAGCCATTACCACCCGATAGGCGTCATCCCATGGGTTCACGTTGGCTTTCCAACACAGACCCTAGCAGGCTCGTCTGCTGGCCTTTATTTCTTTCTTAAGTGCAGCCTTAGCGGTAGCTAGCACCATGTGGCGCTCCGATCTTTCAAGGTCCGACCGCGCTCTTTGAATCCTCCTTCTAGCTCGGTGGCAGGTTCTCCAGAGGTCTGCGATCGTCTCTGTCCACTAGTAAACCGGCAACCTTC
The DNA here is from genome assembly GCA_024533555.2 of Aedes koreicus. NCBI lineage: Eukaryota > Metazoa > Arthropoda > Insecta > Diptera > Culicidae > Aedes > Aedes koreicus. The sequence continues at coordinate 286,997 of JAHHFK020003389.1, forward strand.
CATCCCTAGGTTTGACCTTTCTGGGCATGGTTGCGTCGGACACTCGTGTAAGAAGTGTTACGCGTTGATTACCGCGACTTGGGTATCGCTCAATCTCTGTTCCCGCTCTAGCGCCTCTTTAAATACTTATTTGTCGAAGTACGACGTCCTCCATCTGCGAACGAACGGAGTGGGTGCTCATCCCTCTGCGCGCTTCCTAGCTCTGTGGGCGATGCTATAGCGAACCGCCAAGTGGTCGCTATAGGTGTAGCCATCCTCCACCCTCCAGTTGTTCAACAGCCCAGGGCTGCAGAACGTCACGTCGATAATCAACTCCGCTCTATTCCTATGGTAGGTACTACTAGTACCTATGTTGGCCAGGTCTACGTTGAGCCTGGCCAGGGCCTCCAGTAGAATCCGGCCCCTTGGGTTGGTAAGGCGACTGCCCCATTCTAATGCACAAGCGTTAAAGTCGCCGGCTACTACCAACGGGCTACGGCCAGTTAGCTCCGTTGTCATTCGATCTACCATTTGTGAGAACTGGTCTACCGACCATCTCGGTGGCCCATAGCAGCTGCAAATGATCACTCCGTTCACTTTTGCGACCGCGAAGCCCTCGTTTGAGGTGGACACAACCTCCTGGACTGGGAACTTGCCCGTCATCCATAATACCGCCTTCTTTGACCTATCCGCAACCCAGTTACCGTTACCGGTAGGGATACAGTATGGGTCTGATATTATTGCAATATCCGTTCCTGACTTGCGAACTGCCTGACACAGCAGTTACTGAGCCGGCTTACAGTGGTTTAGGTTCAGTTGTGTTACCCGCACAGTGCTTAACTTTTGGTCTACCCTTGTAGGCCGGGCACTTGGGACCTCCCGTGACGTGCTTGTCATCTGGTTTCCCAGAGCACGTCATGCATTTGGGGGGCTTCTTGCAGTCCCGAGCCTTGTGGCCTTTTCCTCCACACCTTCGGCAGAGATCGCTCCTATCGGGGCCTTTAGATTCCCACGACATATTCCCGCTCTCGAGGCACTTAAAGCAAGCCTTTGGCGGCTGGTACAAACTCAGTGGGCAAACCGACCACCCCACTTTAAGTTTTTCCGCTTTTAGGATAGAGTCTGCGGCTGCGACTGGCAGTCGTATTGTTGCAACTTGGGTCCCAAGTGGACCCTTTCGCAGCCGTATGGTGTCGTGGCAACCTCAAGCCCACACTGGGCCATGATAGCCGAGGAGATTTCGCCGGCCTCCGTGATCTCATCTAAGTTTTTACATTGGAGAGTCACTAACGTGGCCAAGGCACGTACCTCCACTCCCGCTCCTGTTCGGCCAGCTTCTTGTACGTTGGGCCCTTCAGCTTGGTATCCTTCTTGAACTCAAGGATCATTTCGCCGGTGCGAGTGCGGCGGATACTCCGCACGTCGGCGCCTAGATCCGCGAGCTTAGCGTCTCAGCGCATCGCCTTGACGACCTCGGAGTACTTAGACTCGTCGGTCTTAACGATGAGGGTCTCACCGCGGTTACGCTTTCGTGCCAGGCTTCGATACTCTTTTTCTTTTTGAGGTCTGTTTCTCCTTTGTCGGACCTTGGTCCAAGGGTTTTCTTTGCCTCTGAAAGAATCGTCGCTCGTTCCTCTTCGGTTATCCCGACCGTTGCTAGGACCGGCTTTGTCAATTGGCCCGCTCTTAGCGCTTGAGGTTTCGCGCGTCATCGAGGTGGTGTTGGCGCTATTGGCACCTTTACCGCTTTTTCCACCTTTGCCGCCATTGCCTCTTTTTTCACCCTTGGTGCCGGGGTCACTCACTTCACGCCCCGCAGGACGTGCAGTTGGACCCGCCAGTCCCAACACCACGCTCGCAAATGTCTCTGGGCCCGTGGGGCCGTCAGACACCTGCCGCTTCTTTGAGCCACCGGGTGCGGATTCCCCCGGCGACTGCCTTGCACGCTTTGACGTCCCCGCCACCACGGTAGGTTGAGCGGGATCTCGCGCTTCCATCTGCGTGTACGAGCAGACGGATTCCCTGGTTTTTTTTTTTCAGTTGCAACTAGCCTTGCCATTTCCCTGGCACTTTGGTCGGCAAGAAGCTTAGCCTCTAATTCGTCCCTCTCACGACATGCCGCCTGAACGGACCTACGAAGCTATGTTTAAGGTCCTTGTTGATATTATTGCGAGACGACGTAAAGTCGATTATCGCATTCCGCTGATCCGCGACTACCAACACTTTAGAAAGCGTATCGTGCTTCCTCTCCATGGCCCGCATGAGCCAAGGCCCATCTACGGCCTCTACTATTTTTCCGAAGACCCCTGCTTCCGAGGCTGTCGCGCTTCCGCACGTGTCAGATGCGCCGCCAGATCCTGCTTTCTTGCCAGGTGGGGATCTCGTCAGTCTTCTTTTGGCGAACGGGTTCGCCTCCTCCCTCTGCATCGTTTCATTTGGAGCTTGCTCCATGCTGTTGGGTCCCCCGTCAGCCGCTATCCATAGCCACGTGAAGTAGTCGCCATAGTGATCGCATGGTTATCTATGCAGCTTGGGGCTTGCATAGGCCATGCTAGGGTTGACGTGGGCCTTCATGGGGACACCGCGTTCAGAGCCAGATCGGCGTAGGTTAGGATGGGCATCTGAGCCTACTCCCGCCCGGCTAGCAAAGCCGGTCGGTGGAGATGGAACGTACTGAAGGCCTGCCAAGGTTTTAGTGGGACGGAGACAGCTTATGTCGCATGAAACCTCGCCATTTCCCGTAAGTGTCACCCGACAGTACTAAGGGAGATGTCATAGGTGCCAGCCCGAAGTCGTGGTACCGTTGAGTGATTCCGTTAATCAGCCAGTTTCCTTAATTGGGGTCTACTGACATTGACCCCAATGCGCCATGTGGCGCGCCCTGTATAGTTCGTTTAGCCGTTAGGTTCCTTTGTCCGTTAAGGGATATATATGATATATCTCTGTGTGTGTGTGTGTGTGTGTGTGTGTGTGTGTGTGTGTGTGTGTGTGTGTGTGTGTGTGTGTGTGTGTGTGAGAGAGAGAGAGAGAGAGAGAGAGAGAGAGAGAGAGAGAGAGAGAGAGAGAGAGAGAGAGAGAGAGAGAGAGAGAGAGAGAGAGAGAGAGAGAGAGAGAGAGAGAGAGAGAGAGAGAGTGTTAAATGTGTTTTGTTATCAAGATTGCTCGATCAATTAGCCCGATCTATCATAATCTTTACAATGTTTTGAATTTTTTTTTAAGATTTTACATTGATCACATTGGTCTAACTTTTACAAAGGAATAACTGTCACACTTATATGTTTGGTCAGGTTATACCAATTGGTAACAGGTAGTGCGTTATATACAAGTCATGAGGAGGGGATTTCATTTCATTCCTCTGTCGTTCTTATGCATGAGCCGACATTACGTATATGGTTGGTTCATAATAAGAAAACCGGGAGAATAAAAGACTCAACTTGTTTCTTTCCTCTTCGCTTCTAGACTTTTCATACGTTTCAATTGGATATAATAAGTACTTACTATATCGTTTTATCTTTCCTTTCTGCTTTCTGTTTCCCACAGGGCTGCGCGGTAAAAAAGAAAGTGACGATGTTTATAATGAAGAAAGCAAACGTGACCCATTTACTAATTTTCTAGGATTGCATGCGAGAACAGAACCTATGGTAAGTATAGACATATATTTTCAGAGAATGTTAGCAGATTTAAATAATATGTATTTGAAGCGCTTTCTCTCGCGTGCTTCGGGATTCTACGGCAGTCGTGGGAAGAAATACAAGTATCTCGGTAGCTTCGTTGGTGTTAGGGGAAAAAGGTAAAATGACACATCCCGGCATGTTTGTTCAACCGATTTAGGTATTAGATCAAAATAAAATAAATGATTTTTTTCAAAAGGCCTGATCCGATCTAATCTGATCAACTTTCTTCTGATAACAATATCTACCCCTAGCGGAAATGAATGATATGCTTGCCTATGGATAAATTAGACTTCTAGATGAGAATCACCTATCGTTCTATTTTCCCAATGCTTTGTGCAGACTACGGAGTTATAACATGATACAAGGGTGTTAAAAAAAGTATCAACAAGAAAAACGTCGTAAGATAGTGTTAAACCTTCGTTTGTTTTAATACCCATAACCCAACCTCACATTATAGCACTTTGTCCTCTTTTGCCACACAGTTGCTAACCTTCCCTCACTTAAAGAGAAAACGAAATCATTCCACGTGTAACCATCAAGAAAATAAAAACTTTTTTTTTGTTGGAAAAGTAAAACGGTTTCTCGGAGTTTTTTTGGTGTTAATGCTTCCCGATATATAAAATATAACCGATGCAACAATTGGCTACTGAGGATGGTTGAACCGGATCCGGGACGGGTCGCCGGAGGTGTGAATCTGGCAAATGTTGCTGCTGACGGTGCTGCGGGAGGTGCGGCTACTTTTGTGAATCCGGTTGCTGTTGCTTTTGTACCGGCTAGGATGCAGTCTTTTTTTTACTGCTTTATTCTATAATATCTATAGACTGAGCTGGTTCGACTCTTAGGATCAATCATGTTTTTCCATTGACCCTTTTGAACGACACCGGATGAAATGGTCGCGGTGGGTCGTGAGATTGGAAGGTGCTTTCGTCTTGTTTGGAGTACGGAACGAGATGAAACTACACATGCTTCTTCACATGATGGGAGGTGAAACCTTTGACATAGTTTGCGACAGGCAGGGTAATAAAACATCAATAAAAATGGAAAAAAAAGCAATAAAAATGTGTGAAATCGCCACTACATTATTAAACACTGGGCCAACGAAAAAATAACAATTCGCACTAGAAAAACATAAAATAGCAATAAAAAATTGATAATTCACTTTCAATAATTCAAAAGTGACCGGTAAAACTTTCAAAAAAAGCAATGGTAATTAGTATAAACGCAATAATAAGCTGATACTTTTCCATCATAATAATAAGTTCTAGCACTATACATGTGACAAAAATCTTCAAATCTATCAAATCTTCCAATTGAAACCAAACAAATCGCAATAAAAAATCAAAAAATTAAAAAACAAAAAATTTAAATAATTTGTTTGATTTTAATTGGAAAGATTTGAAAAATTTAAAGACTTTTGTCACATGTATAGTGCTAGAATTATGACGGAAAACTATCAGCTTGTTATTGCGTTTATACTAATTGCCATTGCTTTTTTTGAAAGTTTTACCGGCCACTTTTGAATTATTGAAAGTGAATTATCAATTTTTAATTGCTATTTTGAGTTTTTCTAGTGCGAATTGTTATTTTTTCGTTGGCACAGTGTTTAATAATGTAGTGGCAATTTTGTGCATTTTCATTGCTAAATGTTCATTAATTAGTGCCAGTATATATTTTAGTCGTTTGTGACAAGCTGGCGCCTGAGAAACCACAGACACGTACGTGTGACGACATTGTTCGTATGTTGGAGGCTTACTTCAACCCAGAGCCGATCGGCGATTACTTAATAGCACTTCGTACGCTGGCTATAACATGCAACTTTGGGGAGTGCCTCAATATAGCGCTGCACAACCAGTTCATCTTTGGAATAAATAATGGAGCAATACAGTCCCAACTGTTCGAAACTCGGAACCTTACATTGGACAATGCGAGAGAAATTGCAATTGGATGAGTCCTGTGAGCTGTCCACGCCAAAATTCTTCGTGGAAGTGAACGAGAATGGTGCTGTCATCGGTTTCGAGGTGGATACTGGGGCTCAGGTCACAATCGTCTTTGTGGAAGATAAGGAGAAGTTCTTCAGTGTTGGGAAATTTCTGCCGTCTGATTCAGAGCTAGTGAGCTACTGCAATAGCCACATCAACATCGAAGGGATGTTGAAAGTAACTGCTGAGTTCCATGCGAAATCGTTCGCACTGCCATTGTACATATCAAACGTCCAGAAACATCGACTGCCGTGACGTCAGTGGATAACGGCGATGCAAATTGATCGCAACGACGTGGCGTATTCCAATGTTGAACAGTCATGCTGTCACTTTGTCCAAGGCTATACCTGCTACTGTTGGATCCATTGTGGAGAAGTATGCCAACGATCAAGCCGAAAGCGAAGCCTGTCTACGTTAAGGCCCGTAAAGTTCCTTTCTCTTTGCGTGACGCTGTCGAGAAGGAGCTTGATAATCTGGTCGATAAGGAAGTCCTGGAGAAGGTGAACCACAGTGCGTGGGCGACACCGATTGTTCCAATAATGAAGTCCAACAACAGAGTGCGGCTGTGCGGAGATTTTAAGACTACGGTCAACCCGAATCTCGAAGTCGACTATCATCTGTTGCCAACGGTCGAAGAGCTATTCGCAAGGGTTGCTGGTGAAGATAAATTCACCAAAATCGATTTTACTCAAGCCTACCTGTAACTGGAGGTTGAGGAGAGTGATCGTGAGAAACAAACTCTGAGTACTCACAAGGTTTTGTACCAACCTACACGTCTAATGTATGGAATTGCCTCTGCTTTGATGGAACAAGTGCTGAATAGGATTCCTGGTTTGAACGTTTTCCTGGATGACATTCGTAACACTGGACAGAATGACTTCATCCATCTGCAGCAAGTGGACGAAGTTCTGCAAAGGCTAAGTTCTTATAACATGCTGATCAACCTGGACAAACGCCAGTTCTTCGCCTATGAGATCAAGTACTGCGGATACCTGATCATCATAGACGGTATCCAAAAGGTGCAGAAGAAAGTCGATGCTGTCCAGGATATGCCAGCACCAGAAAACAAAGACAAAGCTCGTTTTTTCGTGGGACTTGTAAACTACTATGATCGATTTTTCCCGAATCTGAGTACGACATTGTACCCTCTCAACAATCTCCTGAAGAGTGCGGATCCCTTCGTCTGGATAAAGTAATGTGCTGAGGCGTTCAACAAGATAAAAAGCGAGGTACAGTCCGACAAGTTCCTGGTCCACTACGATACCACGATACCGCTGGTGCTTGCTACAGACGCGTCCCCGTACGGAGGCAGCTCAGTTTTGAGCCATGCTATGATTCATAAAGGCCAATACAATACGCATCCCAGACGCTCAACTCTACATAACAAGCCTACAAGCAGATCTACCAAGAATAGTACGCGACCATCTTCGGTGTTCACAGGTTCTACCAATACCTGTACGGTAGAAAGTTCACGCTTATTACCGACAACGAGCTATTGAAGTAAATACTCTCTGATACGAAACGTCTTCAGAATCTGTCTGCTCTAAGGATGCAACTCTACGTGACATTCCTGCAATCCTTCGACTGCAACATCCAGTTTCATCCAGATTGACACTGAAGGTGAAAACTCCCGATACAGTCATCGAGAGAACGGATTTCCTGGAGGTAAACATCATCGATACGCTGCCATTAGCCACTGGAAACTCGCTAAAGCTACCACTTCGGATTCGACGGTCAATGTGCTCATGCAGGGTTTGAAGAATGGAAAGTTCGTGGAACGCAGAGATCGATTTGTGATCGATCAAGCGGAGTTTACCCTTTAGAAAGAATGTCACCCAGACTTCCCAGGTCATCCACCAGTCGCCACGACGTTCAGGCAGGACTATTCAGCCTCCAAGAAGACTTAACTTGTAGTCAAGTGAAGAACCTTTTGCTAGGGGGGAGTGCTGTTATCCATTCCATACTAATAACTTTGTTTTTTTTATATCTTTATTAGAGTGGCTTTCAGCCTCCTGGGCTGGTTCGCCAGTGAAATAACTTGGTTGTTATACCCATTACCCAACCTAGCATTGTATCACTTTATTCCCTTTTGCTACACAGCTGCCAACCTTTCCCTACCCAAAGAGAAAACGTCAGGTCACGTGTAACCATCAAGACAATAAACACGTCTTTTATTCAGCGTAGAAGTAAAACGCTTTCTCGGAGTTTATTTGATGTTAATGCTTCCCGAAAATACAATCTTGGCCACCGATTCAACTGAAAACCTTGTAAGAACTCTGTACACTCAGCAAAAAAAAAATATAAAGTAACTAATTTAAAGTTCACAATAGATCGATATTCGCCTGGTTGATACATTAGTTCGTATAAACGACCACTAAACTCGCTATGTATAAACTTGAAGTAAAAGTGGTGTAGTTCAGTTTTCAAATATATGTGCGTAGTTTAATGTAGATTAATTCACAACCAAGAATTTGTTTATTGTTTGTTTTTTTTTTCAAAACAAAGAATTTTTGTAATAAACAATAAAATAACAACAAAATTTTAAATTTGTCGGCTTGGCGGGTCTTTGTACGGATTATACTTCCGTTTTATTAGATGAGATTTATCTTGCTGGAAATTTGAAAGAATGGCATAGTTTAACGTTGAGCATGACACATGCTCATTAATCATCATTAATTAAACTAAGTTAATTAGTCGATTAAAACCAATTGAATCTGTTTCTACAGGGTAATATGCCATTTTTTATCGCGTACTACCACGTAGAAAGAGAAACCCGTTTTTTTTTGTATCTTGATTATTGAAATTTTCAGCCTCGGGCTGGTTCATGTCCTGTCGCAATCACTCAAATTCCTCTTTGGATATTTTCGTAAGTTGTCCGGGGGTAAGATTCGAACTCATGGGTCATCTCAGCTCCAACTGTCAATACGTTCTCTTCTTATTCTAGCAAAATCTACTGGAGCCTCATGGTTATTTCCTTCTTAAACAATATCATGATTAAACAAGTTCTACATATGCTTCTCTGCGATATCTGGGAGGTTCTTAAGCAAGTGAAACTTGATCCTATCAATCCCTGGAGACGTATTGCAACACAAAAGGAGTGCGAAAGCAAGTTCTACCATTCAAAGTTTGGCTGATCTCATCTATCGAATTCGTGGTTTCATGAGATATTGTCGATGCCGGCACAGAATCTGAACAATTTTTAACTTTTGGAACATATGCATTTGTATGTTTATATGTATATTTTCTACTATCCGAATAAAATATGCATAAGATATACAATAAAACGTTTTGTAAAAATACTACAGGAAACAATCGGGAGAATGGTAAATTAAACAATAAAAATACAATTCTGTTTACGTTTTGATAGCGTCGAATTTATAGTAAATGAGAAGGTAACAATAGAATAAAGAGGGTTATTACCTTAACTATTCAAATATCAACTTTTCTTCAAATTTTCAAAAAAAAAATGTTTAATTTATTTTTATTCTAATAACTTATTCTTTTACAGATACGCATATTTTGTAGTTCGGTAACTACTACAATTAGAACGAAATTAAATAAAAAATAACTCAATACACTCAATAAAAAATATAAAAAATTAATGAGTTGATAAATAGAACAATATGGAAAATATAAATGAAAGGATTTATTCAAAATTACTGTTGCTACCCTGAACAGGAAAGTTCATTTTGACCAAATTTGGGAATACTAACAATGAAATCCCTAGTATTTTCTCAATTGAGTCTAATTTGTGTTTTTTTTTCGTATCACTCGGCTTACAATTATAATAGGCAAATTACCGTCAACTAAAACCTACTAGACCTACAATTGGAGTATAGCTGAATCCTTCACTAGGACATTTCAATTACAATAAAACATACTTTCCATATGAAAACTTGTAGAATTTTCAAAATATCCACCATGGAATTATTTTTTTATTCGGGACTCAATATCAAATTATTGTTAAACCTTGGTTTATATTCAAGGGAAGTTCTTCCACCCAATTCCCTACCCTAGGCCATTGATCGAACCTAAACCCCAGGATGAAACCTGGAGGGCGACAAAAGTTAGTCTCCAAATAAGTAACTTCTAATATGTTCCCGAAACATAGATTTTTGGTTTATACAATACTTAATACTTTATACAATAAAATTTATTAACATTGTAAAAAGACGACTTTTCAAATAATAATGTATTGGGACGTTAAGCATAGATCGGTTGTTCGTGTTGGATATTTTTACTGATACACTGTTTGCATAATATAACAAATTTCAAACTTCTTTACTTTCCATAGGTACCTGGAAGATATCAACTATACAGTCAACAAGAAACACTGAACTGGCCCCTCAAAGAATTGCGAATGGAAAACAATCGAACACCGCCAAAACGTGTACCCAATGGTTTTCTGGGTGTTCGTGGGAAAAAATGGACAGGTGATTTATTTTTTACTTGCTTTACTTTTAAGGGTCATGCATATTTGAACTGACGATGAGTGAACTCTGCTTACAGAGAAGTCATTGTCGATTTACGCAATGAAAGTCAATACACGGCCACAAACTGAACTCAATGTGAGAGCCCACGGTCCAGTCGCATGGGAACTACAACTCAGTTTCGTAAAAAGTGGAGTTACTCTATGAGTCTATGAGTTACTCCATTTTATGGGAGTAGTAGTTTCCATGCCACTGAGTAATCTGGAATCTTACATTGAGTTGAATGTGCGGCCACGTATATTTTATTGACTGGTGAATAAAAGTGAAGTTTGGTTATGAAAAATTTAAAACTTGAAATGGATCATTACGTTCTTTCATTTTTTAAACTGTTAAGAATTCAACAGCATCATAGTTATCTCTCTCTATTATGTTTTTTTAATGCCCCAAATGGAAAATTCCAATGGGTTTACGTCTAAAGAAGGGATGAAGTGTTCTTGCACCAGGCCTGTATAAATGTTGTTCGATATAGAATCGTTTCATAGCGGGGGTTTTTGATTAAGGCAAAGTGTGGAGTGAAAAAACAATTAAAGGTGGGTAATATCAAGGATATAACCTTTCACGTAGGACCGCGTTGGTGTATTGATATAATGGTATCATCTAATTTATAAATATCAGAACGTATGTGTTAGGTTGATTTAATTTAAAATGTTTTTGCTTTGACCCGTCCCTTCTTTTGAATTTCTCTCAGTTGATGATTCACACGGACTTTGCCGATAAATGAGGTAGACTTTCATTGAATCAACATGAAAACATGGGCCGAATTTGCAGTTGTGGGGGCGCGAGGGCTATCAAATTTTGTGTTTAGGTTTGCCTATAAGTACAACTATGGCCGTGCCGTACGAAAGAACAAGTGAAACTAATTTTATGGCAGCCCCTAAAATGTGGGGGCCCGAAGCCAAACTTTTCGTTCATTGTCTACTATCCTTTTCCCAGTACCTTTTTAAGGAAAAGTTTTGTAGTTATTCTTAGCGTTAAAAAATAGTTTCTTGTCCTCCAAACGTGAAATACAATAAATTTCCCCGTATTGTTTAGTGTGGTGTTCCATAGATAAAATGGAAAATCATGCCATCTCAGGAAAAAAAAAAAGAACTAAAGGGTTTATTCGACCAAAATGGCACACACATATTTAGTCACCAAAATGGAACCGATTATCGGATTTTCTTGAAATTTTCAGGGAATGAAAAACTACTAATGAGTTATGATTTACAAAGTTTGTTTTATTTAATTTTATCTCCGTCCCGAATGCCCGCACCTTCCTTTTCACTCCATCCCTTAAAAAATTTTACAACCGATTTTCCCAGTGTTTTTGTTGTTTTTACCCAAATTTTCATCAACACCAGCTCTGTTTTAATAGTTTTGGGATGTTTGCAAAGTTCCGTCTTCATAATAGCCCAAAAATTATCAATTTGGTGAAGTTCCGGTGAATTTGGTGAGTTCATATCTTTTGGCGCAAAATTGACTCCGTTGGCTCGGTACCACTCCAACACGTTTCAAGCTTAGTGTCAGGATGCTATATCAGGCCAAAACTGAGTTGATCCTTTGTGTTTCCTTATGAATGGCAAGAGACGCTTCTTAAGGCACTCTTCCATGTAAATCGCACCGTTGATTGCTCCGGAAGTGATGAAGGGAGCGCTTATTTCACCACATCCGAATTGCCTGCCAGATCAGGAACTTCTTTCCACATTTTGATTTTTTTTTTCTTTCGAACATCCTCCGGAACATCGAACTTAGATTTGAGAATGGAATTCTCAAACTTCTTGTCCCAGAAGTTGACTCAAGTCGACATTGACGTAAATTTCGTCATCCATCACGATGTAACACGATTTGGTGAGCAACTTCATGTAAAATTTCCGAGCGCTGGTTTTCGCAGTGATTTTTTGCTTTTCATTCTGGTTTGAGGCTTTTTGCACCTTGTAAACATATGCTGGCCACGCTTCAAGGTTTTCTGCACAAAACCGACTGGCACCTTGGACTTTTTGGCGACATCTCAAATTGACATGTTTGGACGGTTCTTGAACTGTCGCACCACTTTCCTGGCCATTTTTGCGATCCATCGGTGGAACGCCTCTGGATATTGATTTTAAGTGTACACATTTTTTTCACGGGCAATTTCTTGTTTCGACAACGCGACTGGAACTACGGTATGAATAACTATGAAACTAGATGCAGCAGATGTAAACAATACACTATGAATAAGATTTGCTCAAATTTTCAGATTTTTTACTCATACTGTTCAAAAGTTGCAGAAGATTTTCGGTGTGCCATTTTTATCGGTTTCCTGTAATTATCTAACCATCATGCAGGCATTTGATTTGTTCTCATTTAATTTTGACCCCTGAAATTCATACAAGTATAATGATATTTTACTTATTATTTGTTATTCGATTGATGTGTTCTATTTGGAAATAGCTGACCTAAGAATCATGCTGGATGCTATGCTAACGTTTGACTTAAATCGCTCAATGGTTGTTGCGAAAGCAAACCGTCAGCTTGGCTATTGAGAATCTTGAGGAAATTCCCGACCTCTATTGTTTAAACACATTTCATTGATCTATTCTGCGCCCGATTCTTGAGACTCCAACTGTAGTTTAAATTACTTTAACAATATTTAAGGATCAATGTGCAACGTATTCTACAATCATTCATTCGCTGAGCTGTACGTCAGCTTCCTTGGAGAGATCCCCAAAACTTACCTCCATTTGCTGAAAGATATCACTGACTAAGCATGGATACGTTAGAACGGCGGCGAAAAATTCAGAAGGCAATCTTTGTCGCGAAGCTCATGACTGGTGAAATAGCCTCCACCCACCTACTCTGCCTGATCTTTCGTGTGCCTATAATATTCAACTCCAGATATTGTATGTGTCCCTTGACTCAGCCTAATAAAGCTTGCTTCAGATAGAATTGGAACAAAAAGAATTGCCTGTATTTCAGTTATTTATTATTGAATTCAATATCTTTTTTTATACAAATGTAGCGTTTTCTTCATACTTTTAAGACAAAATACGGATAAAATTATTCGTCACGGTTTCGAAGGAATTCTCGAATTTTTCCTGTAACACGGCTCATTAGGCGGCGCACACCTTCTTCGTCCATCATTTTAGCTATCTTATTCCACCAGGTCTTCATCTGATTGATGTATTTGACAACCTTTCCCTTTGCCTTGAGTCTCCTCTTCATGATTGCCCAGTATTTCTCAATAGGGCGGAACTGGGGGCAGTTGGGTGGGTTAAGGTTTTTCGGAACAACCTGGACCCCTTTCTCCGCATACCATTCTTGAACGACTTTGCTGTAATGACAGCTTGCCAAATCTGGCCAAAACATTACGGGATGGTCGTGGGATCAAATGAACGGCAAAATTCGTTTTTGGAGACACTCTTTTTGGTATAGTTCCGACGTCATTGTCTTATTTGTAACGAAAACTTTCGTTTTTTTTGCCACAGCTGCAAATGCCCTGCCAAATCATGAATTTTCGTGCAAATTTGTCGGCAAAAACAAATTTAAATTTGGCTGGAACATCCCCCCGAGCCGTTGCCAAGTAAAATTTTTGACCTGGGATTTGCCCGAAGTCAGCCTTGACATAGGTTTCATCGTCCATCAGAAGATACCCGTCGAACTTGGTCAGCACCTGGTCGTATAGCTTCCGAGCACGGATTTTGGCCACACTATTCTGTTTTATGGTCCGATTTGGCTGTTTGCTAGCTCGATACGACTTGATTCCTTCCCGGAGTCGAGTTCTCCTCACGGTACTATGGGCAGCACCGAATTTTCTGGCCAAATCACGGTCCGACAGATTGGGATTCCTCTTAATCGTCTTCAAAATCTTACCACGCAGTTTCCGGTCGACAGTTCCACTCCGACGATTGACTTGAAGCTTCCGAATCGTCGTCAATGTTTCCTTATACCGTTTAATAACGCGCCATACGGTATTTCTGGGCAATTTCAGCTGTTTAGCTAGCCTAGATGCAGACCACAATGGATTTTCCAAATAACTGTGCACAATTTTTTCCCTTCTTTCGGCTTCCATGTTGATTGTTTACAAAGTACAGTCGATTTGCGGAATGTCAAAAATACATACGTGAAGCTGACAAAATTCCCGACACGTGGGCGCCAAGAACTTCCAAATCCGTCCACCAGGAGCGCCACAATATGAGCAAAAGTTTGTTCCAATTCTAAATGAAGCAAGCCTTATGCAACAATCGATAAGGTTTTTTTTATCATAACTCATAAAGTAAGTTAGCTAAAAGCAACATTCAAATACTTAGTTAGACACTTGATTAGATAAGTTCAATAAGACGTTTGTTAGTATCATCTATAAAGCAAATAACATGCTTGGGTTTATTAAAAGATACAGTTTGCATTTCAACGACCCTTATACACTAAAAACACTTTATGTGGCACATGTGAGGCCCATACTAAAATACTGTAGCGTTGCTTGAACTCCATATCAAGAAACATATGTAAATCGTATAGAATCGGTTCAGAGACAATTTGTGTTGTTTGCTCTAAGAAAATTAGGTTGGACACGTCTGCCATTACCATAATATGAGTCACGATGTTTGTTGATTAATTTAGAAGGACTTCAAAGGCAAAGAGAGTTTGCTATGATAGCTTTCATAGCTGATATTATTAAGCAACGAATAAGCTGTCCAGCAATATTAGAAAACTTAAATTTTTATGCTCCTACTCGCTCTCTAAGAAATAGAAATTTATTTTGTATTAACAATCAGAGAACGAACTACACTGATAGGCAAAATAAAGTGCCCACCTCATCGTTTTTTCAATTTCTCTCATTTACTTGGTTCAAATTAAAGTAAACACACTGTTTTTTTTTATTATCTTATTTTTTATATTCTTTTTAAGTTTCACTTATGGAATACTGAAAAAAAAGGAGTTTTACTTAAAGAAAAAAAAAATCAATTTGTGTTGAAAAAAAAAAACAGTGACAAAATAAAGTGCCCACTTCATTAAGACAACAAGTATTAAGTGCTGTCTTCCTACGGTTTTTTTCTGTTTTTTTTTTAATTTGTGACATTGCAAGCCGTATTCACTCTACCCAACACCAAATCAGTTCGGTTCAAATCGGTAGTTCGGTGATCACGTGATTCTTCCTGGTAGTGTTCTTACCAGCATAGTGAAATTAACGTGAAATTTCACGTGCTGAGTGGTAAAAGAAAACTAGAAACACATAGCGACAAATATCACGCGGTAGTGCAGAAAACAATACGCCACCAACACACACATTGTTGAGATAGTGCAGTATTATCAGTGCGCCCCGAGTTCTAGTCGGGGTCAAAAAGGGACTGAATTTAATTTTGATTACATTTTCGTCAATAAAATAAAAAGTGGAGTGAATCTAAAAAAGGGGTACTGAGCTCCGGTCACATGACCGGCAGACCCCCCGCTCCACCGTAGGTCCACAAGGCAATGGAAGACTCCCGGAATGGATACAGAATGAGGATGAAATGGGTGAATTGATGGTGCTTGTACTGCGCTGTAAAATTGAAGCAGAAGGAACGAATATCGAAAATCGAGAGTGTCGGCTTCCTGAGCCATTCTTCATCGAGACATGGGTTCAAATGGCAATTGGTGAGAAAGAAGCTAGAAGTGTAAAAGCTTCCCGTGAGTGACGTGGGTCACGTTACCTCCTCCACACGAACTCTAAAACAGTCGCAGAAAAGCTGAAGAAGATGACAGAACTCATCGACGGAACACAGATCGAAATCTTCCCGCACCCAACACTCAACATGGTTCAGGGTATTGTGTATGAACCTGACTCAGTCAACACCGACGAAAAAAGAATAGAAGAGATGTTGACCCCCGAAGGCGTTAAAACAGTTCGACGAATCAAAAAACGTATCAACGGGAATTTGCAAAACACTCCTCTGTTGGTTCTAACGTTTCATGGCACGGCTATCCCGGAGTATGTATACTTTGACTTGCTACGAATTCCAGTTCGCACCTACTATCCATCACCGATGCTTTGTTTCAACTGTGGTACCTACGGTCACCCAAGAAAAGCTTGCCAACAACCTGCTAAATGCATGCGTTGCTCCCAAGCATTGCTCCTTGAGGATGGAGAGCAATGCAATAACACACCGTACTGCCACCACTGCAAAAATGGACACTCCGTCACATCACGCGAATGTCCTAAATATAAGGAGGAGGACAAAATTGTTCACATCCAAATTGACAAATGTATCTCATTCACCGAAGCTAGGCGTCTGTACACAGAAGTAGCCAACAAAGATAAAATGATAGCGTCGCTACAAAAGCAAGTAGCTGACTTAGCGAAAGAGCTCACCACACTGAAGTCCACCCTTAAAACCCGCTCCCATAACCAGTCTCCAGCACCACAAAAAACACAGGCACCATCCACCCAAAAATCTTTCAAACAATTTACCCCTCACACCCAATCAGACAGCAGGTACATCGCAAAGAGGTGATCAACGTAAATCACAAACCATTTGTATCGCCACCAGCTAAAAGGAAAGATAATCGCGATATCAAATCCAACTGCGATATTCGAACTCGAAGCCGAAGTGCAAAACGACAGCTTGATATTTCCCCTACCGAAATAAGTAGCTCACATTGCAAGTAGGCCTTAAACAAATCCGGTACACGTAGTAGCACGAATGATCTGACAAACAGCGGCTCAAAAACCTACAGAACGATCTGTACGAAATCTCGGTTCTGACCCAGCAACAAACATAGACACAATAAAGGACGACCGGCAACTATCTACCAGCGTAGAGCTAGACCTGAGCAATACACAGGAATATGATTCAACAACTTGACAGAAACCGGAATCCAGTCATCTTCAGGCACATTCCCAAGGACACCTTCCGAGTTTCCCATAGGATCCACGGCTTGCAGTAGCAATGCAACATTTGATTCGCCAAGCGTGAGGCTCAACACGTCGACCCTGACCAGAGATGTACCGAATTTATCAGAAGAGCCTCTGGCGGCAGTCAACGTGTACCTCTTCAGCTCTCCGGCAAGTATTCTCAAACACTTTCCACCTAAGAAGCGTTCAACTCCTAAAAGCCTCTCAACCAACACAGGTGCCTACCGAGACCCTACAACAGCGAGGAAAAGCCCTATCATAAACAGTGACGTTAGCTCCAGCATTTCCGTCTCACCATGTGGACACCTTAAACAAGGAGAGGGAGAGCACGCAGTAACCCCAACCGTCCCAACACCTGAAGCGCCTGTATTGGGCGAGGCATGTCTCGAGAGCATTGCATCCCTCCCCTCCTCTAGTCATCCAGTCGAGTAGAACCGCAGCAGCCCCGTTAGTCCGTTAGAAACTCGAAACCAGTCACAGCTAAACAGACTCACAAGATCATTGTCTGAGTATTCCAAAAGCACAGTAAGTAACATGTTACCCACGTTCGCTATTCAGTGGAACATTTGCGGCCTCCGTTCCCATCAAAGTGAACTGCAAATCTTGACAACAAGTACCAATCCACCATAATCTGTCTACAAGAAACAAAGACTATTGTCGAGTGGCGGATAGGTTTCTTAGAAATGATTACCAGCTACTATTAAGTCAGTGTTCTACCCACGGTAGACAAGACGCTGGCATGGCTATAAAAAAAAACACCATTTCAGCAAATTCCGATACAAACCAACATCCAAGCAATTGCAGTACAATTACACGCAACGATAAAAATAATAGTAGTCTCAGCTTACAAAAATCAAAATCGGAGCCGAATAAGTTCATCGAGTTGAATCTTCTTCAATCGCAGGTCTACACAAAGATATTTCGTTCTTAACACGGTGTTTTCAACAAAGGCTTACACCCATAAGCCACAAGGTAAAGGTAAAAAAAGCTATGAATCCCAAATTAATTAAAAGCATGGAGATGGATTTATTGGGTAAAAGTACCAAGTCATTATACAGTAAACTCAACTCCAAAACTTTAGAGTGCGATTTATTACACTCGAAATTAGCGTAACGGTAGCCGAGCGTTGCGAATCTGAGAGAAAAAGAAAATTACTTGACAAGAAATTCAAAAAACTTAAAGAATCTCAAACTTCAAAATTTAAGAAATTAAATGTGGTTCAAAATTTACCAGGTCTAGTTATAAACCGTTCCCCTGAACTATTTTCAGCAGAACAGCTAAATTTACTAAACAACGGACTGAATTACGCAATAAATTCATCCCCTGACAAAACTCAAATAATCATCGACTTAGAATCAGCAATTAATACTATCTCCTTACACACATCACAAATGCAAGAAATAAGAACACAAACAGCTAATATCCTTGAAAACACAAACATAACACATAACAAACAACACACAAAAACACAAAAAATACTTTAATAAAACTCAAAAATAAACCAGTTTATTAATTAAAATCAGACAAAGGCAATTCAACAGTTATAATGGACAAAAAAGATTGCTGTAAAATTATGTCCGAAAAAAGACACAACGGACCCTACAGAAAACAGAGAATAGATCCTCTTCCAGGGATCGTGAAACGTGTAGAAAAAAACCCTTAAGGAATGTAAACTAGTTTTTGGAAATGAAATGAGTAATCTCAAAGAATCAAACCTTTCATTACCTAGAATTAAAGGCTTTCCTAAAATTCACAAACCTAGCAATGAAATGCGTGAAATCATCTCAGCTGTCGGATCCTCAACCCATAAAATATCTAAATAGCTAGTCACTGAATTCAAAAACATGCCAAAACAATTTCCCAGTCAATAAATTAAAAACTCACAACATTTCACAGAACTTGTTCATGACATAGAGGTGAAAGAAGATGATGTTTTAGTTTCTTTTGATGTTAAATCTTTATTCCCTAGTATTCTAGTGAAAGATACCTTAAATTTATTAGAAAATTGGTTACTCACTCAAAATGACGACATGACATGGAAGAAAAAAGTACGTTCATACTTAAAACTCACACAACTTTGCATGGAAGAAAATTATTTTTCTTTCAGAAATGAATCCTATAAACAATTAAAAGGTGCCCCTATGGGCAATCCTCTCTCCCCTTTTTATAAGTGAAATTTTCATGGCAAATTTCGAAAAACAATTACAAAATAAAAACCAACTACCTACCGTCTGGTGGAGATACGTAGACGATGTATTTAGTATTTTAAAGAAAAATCTCTAACCCCTTACTATAGAAAATTTTAATAACTCACACAAAAACATCGAATCTAAACTTTTTTTTTTTAGAAAAAGTGATCAAGTGAAGTGTTAATTTAAATTTTCGTAGTTTTTCAATTTTGAACTATCAGCTGTCTAAACAAAACTGAGCCCGACCAGAAGGGTATAACATAAAAATAGCAAAATTATAGCAAACCTTGTTACGACTAACTGATTATGATATAAATTTATTGAATACGTTTTCATCTGGATAATTGCATAACATACTTATAAAAAAAATAAGATTTAATGCCCTTGGAGGTACAATCTACGTAAAGAAATACATTAATTCTAACACTAGCTGATATGGTTTTGCTACATCGTAAGAAAACTGCTACAAAGTTTGTTTTGTTTATGTTATATCTACATCATCTACATGTTATATCTAAACTTAAAATAACTTTGTTGTTTCCTTTTGGTCGGGAATGGATTAATTCTAGCAATAACTGCTATGATTTTGCTATATAGTAACAAAACTATTATAAAGTTTGTTTTGTGTATGTCATATCTATATCATAGTTTGCCATAATTTTGTTAACTCCTGAGGATTTTTTGTTACAATTTCTGTTATTTTAACTACATCCGCGATCTAAATGCTATCAACCTCTGTTATAAAAACAGCGTTACTGATTAACAAAACTTGAAATAGTTTTGTTGTTTCTTTCTGGTCGGGAGGGCAGTATCGCACTGAAATTTGACATGTATCAATATAAACGGACTACACGGCACTAAAGATTGGACTCGGAAAAAATGCGACACTTTGTTTTGGGTGTAACTTTTAATCGCATAAGTAAAAATTAATGAAACTTTTGAGTAATACTATTTTAGAGTGTTATATTCATGTCTGCAAAATTTCATCGCGATCTGTCAAGTAGTTTTCAATTTTGAAGAAAAAAGTACGTTCATACTTAAAACTCACACAACTTTGCATGGAAGAAAATTATTTTTCTTTCAGAAATGAATCCTATAAACAATTAAAAGGTGCCCCTATGGGCAATCCTCTCTCCCCTTTTTTAAGTGAAATTTTCATGGCAAATTTCGAAAAACAATTACAAAATAAAAACCAACTACCTACCGTCTGGTGGAGATACGTAGACGATGTATTTAGTATTTTAAAGAAAAATCTCTAACCCCTTACTATAGAAAATTTTAATAACTCACACAAAAACATCGAATCTAAACTTTTTTTTTTAGAAAAAGTGATCAAGTGAAGTGTTAATTTAAATTTTCGTAGTTTTTCAATTTTGAACTATCAGCTGTCTAAACAAAACTGAGCCCGACCAGAAGGGTATAACATAAAAATAGCAAAATTATAGCAAACTTTGTTACGACTAACTGATTATGATATAAATTTATTGAATACGTTTTCATCTGGATAATTGCATAACATACTTATAAAAAAAATAAGATTTAATGCCCTTGGAGGTACAATCTACGTAAAGAAATACATTAATTCTAACACTAGCTGATATGGTTTTGCTACATCGTAAGAAAACTGCTACAAAGTTTGTTTTGTTTATGTTATATCTACATCATCTACATGTTATATCTAAACTTAAAATAACTTTGTTGTTTCCTTTTGGTCGGGAATGGATTAATTCTAGCAATAACTGCTATGATTTTGCTATATAGTAACAAAACTATTATAAAGTTTGTTTTGTGTATGTCATATCTATATCATAGTTTGCCATAATTTTGTTAACTCTTGAGGATTTTTTGTTACAATTTCTGTTATTTTAACTACATCCGCGATCTAAATGCTATCAACCTCTGTTATAAAAACAGCGTTACTGATTAACAAAACTTGAAATAGTTTTGTTGTTTCTTTCTGGTGGGGAGGGCAGTATCGCACTGAAATTTGACATGTATCAATATAAACGGACTACACGGCACTAAAGATTGGACTCGGAAAAAATGCGACACTTTGTTTTGGGTGTAACTTTTAATCGCATAAGTAAAAATTAATGAAACTTTTGAGTAATACTATTTTAGAGTGTTATATTCATGTCTGCAAAATTTCATCGCGATCTGTCAAGTAGTTTTCAAGATGCATTCGAAACAAGAATAGCTACGCCAGCAAATCTTGGGCGCGGTGATCGATAATCCTGGTCAGTCGCACAGATAGATCGGCAAAAGGCTTGGAATCCACCATTCCACAGTGTCCCGCGTTGTGAAGATGTTCCAGGAGACGAAGACCATCGAGCGCTGGAAGCGGCCGAAAACCGAAAACGGAATACCCAGAGAAGGCGCGGAAGATAAGGCAGTACTTTAAGAATAACCCGAACCTTTGCACCCGAGACGTGGCCAAAAAGGTCAATTCGTCGAAGTGGTTCGTCCAGCAGACCATGAAGGGGGCTGGGCTACGTGTTTTGAAGGTCAGGAAGGCGCCAAACCGGACTGACAAGCAAAACAAGGTGGCCAAATTGCGTGCGCGGAAGCTGTACCGTGAGTGGCTGATCAAGCCAGGCTGTCTCGTCATGGGCGCCGAGACATATATCAAGGCGGACACCAAACAAATCTCCGGCCTCAAGTTTTTTGTCGGTACGTCCCGCATGGAGGTTCCGGAAAAGTTTCGGAAGAGAAAGATGGACAAATTCGCGAAGAAGTACCTGTTGTGGCAGGCGATCTGCGAGTGCGGACGGTACAGCAAGCCGTTTGTTACAACCGGCACCATAAACGGGCAGATTTATCGAAAGCAATGCTTGCAGAAGCGCTTGCTGCCCTTCCTCCGCTCTCACCGTGGTCCCACGCTGTTCTGGTCGGATCTCGCTTCGGGCCATTACGCCAAGCCTGTAATGGGTTGGTACGAAGCGAAGGGCGTTAATGTGGTCCCGAAGGAGGCGAACCTGCCAATTACACCAGAACTTCGTCCGATCGAAAAGTTTTGGGCGATAATGAAGAAGAAGTTGAAGAAAAGCGGAAAAACATTCAAAACCGATGAAGCTTTGAAGAAAAACTGGGAGAAATTGTGTAAGGAAGATGGACAAAGCCTCGCCAAAGATCTCATGAGCAGTGTTAAGAGAAATGTACGAGCATTCAGCTTGGGGGAGCAAATTCAGTAATTTTTTTTTTTTTAACTATTTATTTATTCCAAATTTTACATTATTTTACATTCATATATTAACCTAGGTGATCCTGCTAAGTAATTAACATTTCAACCTTATATGCTATCGTTTATATCTAATTGTGTTAATATTATTTTTACTTTGTCTATTCAGTATTTTTAACAGGGTTCCTTTTGCCTGCGTGTAAGAATAATTATTGATTTCTTAAAACTAGTTCTTATCTATAGAGAGAATTGATCATTGCAATTGAAGACTGCAATGATTTTTGTCTAAAATTATGAATTATTTTGTTTGGCATTTCTTCTAGAGTCTCAACGTTTGAAATTCTATGTAATTCAATAGTACTGAACCAGGGTGGCAGCTTCAAAATCATTTTCAGAACTTTGTTCTGAATCTTTTGAAGTGTTTTTTTCCTAGTAGCACAACAACTAGATCATATTGGCACAGCATAAAGCATGGCCGGTCTAAAAAATTTTTTGAATATTAGAAGTTTGTTCTTCAAACAAAGTTTGGATTTTCTGTTTATGAGAGGATATAAACATTTTATATATTTATTACATTTGGCTTGAATGCCCTCAATGTGATCATTAAAAGTTAATTTTTGATCATTGGATCAATTGGAACTCCGTTTATAGTGACCATATGACTATTACTTGGTTTCAAAAATGCAGCTCTAGGCTTGTGTGGGAATATTATAAGTTGAGTTTTGGAAGCATTAGGAGAAATCATCCATTTTTGAAAATAATCTGTAAAAATGTGCAAGCTTTTTTGTAGCCTCCTGGATATAACACGAAGACTATTTCCTTTAGCGGAAATGCCTGTGTCATCAGCAAAGCAAGATTTTTGACAGCCCTGAGGTAAATCAGGGAGATCTGAAGTGAAAATGTTATAAAGTATTGGCCCAAGAATGCTACTTTGAGGAACACCAGCTCTAACAGGCAATTGATCAGATTTAGAATTCTGATAATTTACTTGCAAAGTTCTATCAGTTAAGTAGTTTTGAACTAATTTCATGATATAAAGCGGAAAATTGAACTTTTCCAGTTTCGCAATCAAACCTTCATGCCAAACACTGTCGAATGCTTTTTCTATGTCTAGAAGAGCAACTCCAGTGGAGCAGCCTTCAGCTTTGTTTGAACGAATTAAATTTGTAACACTCAAAAGTTGATGCGTAGTTGAATGCCCATGGCGAAATCCAAACTGTTCGTCAGCAAAAATTGAGTTTGTATTGATGTGAAGCATCATTCTATTCAAAATTATTTTTTCAAAAAGCTTACTTATTGAAGAAAGCAAACTGATTGGTCGGTAGCTAGAAGCTTCAGCCGGATTTTTGTCTGGCTTCAAGATAGGTACGACTTTTGCATGTTTCCATTTATCAGGAAAGTATGCCAGATGAAAACATCTGTTAAATAGTTTTACCAAGAAAGACAAAGTACTCTCGGGGAGTTTTTTGATTAGGATATAGAAAATTCCATCATCACCTGGTGCTTTCATATTTTGAAATTTTTTAGTTATAGTTTTTACTTCATCCAAATCAGTTCCCCAAGAATCATCAAACATATTTTTTTGTGAGAAAATATTCAGATACTCCCTGGAAACTTGATCCTCAATAGGACTTGTAAGACCCACACTGAAATTATGGGAGCTCTCAAACTGCTCAACAAGTTTTTGAGCTTTTTCCGCAGTTGTGAGCAAAATTTTATCACCTTCCTTAAGCGCTGGTATAGGCTTTTGAGGTTTTTTCAATATTTTAGAGAGTTTCCAGAAAGGTTTGGAGCTCTGATCTAATTTTGACACATTATTTTCAAAATGTTTGTTCCTCAGGGCAGAGAAGCGTTTTTTAATTTGTTTTTGTAAATCTCGCCATATGACTTTCATAGCGGGATCACGTGTTCTTTGATATTGACGCCTACGTACATTTTTCAGACGAATCAAGAGCTGAAGATCGTCATCAATTATAACTGAATCGAATTTAACCTCGCATTTTGGCACTGAAGCAGCTCTTGCTCTATTTATTGAGAAAGCCAGAGATTCAAGAGCATTATTAATTTCATTTTTTGTTTGCAATGGAACATTAGGGTCAAAGTTGTATTCCATAAATGTTCGATATTGATCCCAATTAGCTCTATGGTAGTTGAAAGTAGAACTGATGGAAT
Organism: Aedes koreicus; assembly: GCA_024533555.2. NCBI lineage: Eukaryota > Metazoa > Arthropoda > Insecta > Diptera > Culicidae > Aedes > Aedes koreicus. Next base: position 311,505 of record JAHHFK020003389.1, read on the forward strand.
TAGAAATGATTTCTTGAGATATTTCAAATGTAACTGGAAGGTGATCAGAACCAAAGTCAGCATGGGTAATCAATTGACTACAAAATTGACATGAATCAGTTAGGACCAAATCAATAGTTGAGGGATTTCTGGCTGAAGAAAAGCAAGTTGGGCTGTTTGGGTATTGAATAGTGTAGTAACCTGCGGAGCAATGATCAAAGAGTATATTACCATTGGCATTGCTTTGCGAATTATTCCATGAGCGGTGTTTTGCATTGAAATCACCAATAACGAAAAATTTAGACCTATGACGGGTAAGTTTCTGGAGGTCACCCTTGAGCCAGTTCTTTTGCTGACCAGTGCATTGGATAGGCAAATAGGCAGCTATAAAAGTAAATTGGCCAAATTTTGTTTCAACTGAAACCCCCAAAGTTTCAAAAACTTTGGTTTCAAATGAAGAAAGAATGTGATGTTTGATACGCCTATGGACAATGATGGCAACGCCACCACCAGCTCCATTAATGCGATCATTTCGGTAGACAAAATAATTTGGATCTCTTTTGACCTTATGGGCAGGTTTGAGATAAGTCTCAGTTATAATAGCAATATGCACGTTATGAACTCTTAAAAAATTAAATAGCTCATCCTCGTTATCTCTGATGGATCGAGCATTCCAATCCAAAATATGTAATGACTTAAAATCCATTACTGAACTTTAATGTCATGACAATATTATTGGCAAATTTAATACCAGTTTGGATAGCTTCAAACATGGAATTTGTTTTTAGCATATCGGTTATCATGTCGATTAACGATTGCTGTAAAAATTCTAATTTAGGAGCGGATATGTTACCTAAATCAAATTCATCAAAAGTCCCGTGGGAATTTTGGTTTTGGTTTCTACCCGCTGCAACGGCAGCGTAGGTAGGTCCATTTACATGTTGAACATTGTTAACAACACGGTTGGGTAAGAATGTAGGGTTTGAAGATTGTACCCTGTTGGTACCTGCAGGTATCAAAATAGTATTTACTCCTCGTTGAGCGTTTGAAGTTACAGTTGCGGATGGAAAAACCTGTCCGCTGTTTCTACCGACGGTTTGGTAGGAATTTGTTCTTTGCTGATCGTTGTTAACAGCTGCAGAATGGGTAGTAGCTGGTCGGGAACGTGTATTGTTTCCTACCTGGCGCTTAGTGCGCGACTGCAAAATTGCTTTGCGAGTCTTGCACTCCCAAAAATTTGATTTATGGTTTTCACCACAATTTGAGCATTAGAATTTTTGAGGATCTTCCTTCACAGGACAGTCGTCCTTAGCGTGCGAGGAATCCCCACAATTCATGCATTTACCAATCATATGGCAATGCTTTGTTCCGTGACCCCATCCCTGGCACTTACGGCACTGGGTGAGGCTTTGAAAATTTGCTCCAGTCTTCCTGAAATGTTCCCACTTCACTCGGACATGGAGCAAAAGGCCTGCTTTTTCTAAAGCCTTAAGGTTATTAAGTTCACTTGACTTGAAGTGAACTAAGTAGAGATCGTTTGAAATCCCTTTGCGAGAATCGCCAGGCCGGGATTTCATTTTCATCTTAATTACTTGGACTGGGCTAATTCCAAGTAATTTTATTAACTCGTTTTTTATTTCATCGAGAGATTCACCACTGGGCAGTCCTTTCAAGACAACCTTGAAAAGACGCTCAGCTTTGGTGTCGTAAGTGAAGAAATTGTGGTTCTTCTGAGTAAGATACTCAAGAAAACGTTTGAATCCGTCCAAGGTTTCTGCGTGCAAATGGCATTCACCTCGTCTGGAGATTTGAAAGGATTATTTCACGCCTTCAACAAATGTTAAGATTTCCTTAGGAAATCCGAAATTATCACCACAATAAGGGGAACTTTTTCCTTTCTCAATCGAGAAAGTTTTTTCAAATTTTGATTAGATGATGGATCACTCTCATCATCTGTGAGCATATTAAATTGATTACTCACATTAATTTGATTTGCAGGCGAATCAATAGATTTCCCTTTTCGTTTGCGCTTATTTGCCATAGTGGCAGAGTAATTTGCTCCAAATCGACGTCCAAGCAGATAACTATAAGAATCCGAGGGACCGAAGAGGAATTTTCCAATGCGATATCCAAGCCGGGTTACCCGAAGGGCCTAACAAGGATCGAAAAGGAATAAGAGGAAATCTAAAAATTGTAGGTATTATTTAGCACTGAAAAGTACTGTTTAAGATTTGGTGTAGCGTTAGGTAGCAATAGCACTTCCTTCAGCAAATAGAAAATAGAACCGCACGTCATGAGAGCACAATGCAGACTGAAATTCAGTTAATCAATTATGCCAAAACATAGCTAATATATAGTTATTTAATCCCTGAAAATTTGAGAAGTATCCGATTTAAAATGAATTTTTGGTGATCATTTGTGTGTGTCTAATTTTTTCTGAGTCCAGTCTTTATTACCTTTTTTGCAGTAGCATCGCATTTTGGCGGTCAATGAGGTTTTCACGCCATCAACCTTTTCTCCCGTTTGGGTCAATCATGAAATCTCATGCAAATTCGTGAAATTTACTTCACTTGGAGCTCTAAACAATGGATTTTGTTGTGGAACATTGTGGATTGTAACGTTTTCACTTGATTTATCTTTTTTCACGCATGCATAAGCTCGTGAATACACAGTGGCTGAGCAAAAAATTAACTTTTAGTAGGAACGAGTGTATCAATTTTTCACTTCACTGTAAACTGCCGGGTTTCTCCTCTCGTAAACTGTAAACTGCTGAAAGGATGCAATTATTTTTCAACCTATTTCGCTGGCAGAATGTCGTGTTTTTCGTGTTTACACTATACAACTGACAAAATAACATGAATGAGAATAGAAAGTCTCATTAAATGACATGACGCCAAATCAGGCCAAAATACTACTTGACCTTCGTGCTGCCTAATCATTGGCAATAATCGCTTCTGGAGACATTCCTTAACGTATTTTTGAGTGTTCATCGTCTCCGTTGTGATGTACGGACTAGATGTTTTACCACACTCACATATTGCCTGCCAAACCATAACCTTCTTACCGAATTTTTCGGTAAAAATTGCCTTCTCCGTTTCGGGGATGTCTTTGTCTTCGCTTACAGTATAGAATTGTGGTCCGGGAAGCATTTTGTAATTTAGTTTCACATACGTTTCACCGTCCATTATTATACACCCAGAATTTCTACACAATAACGAATCGAAGAGTTTGCGGGCCCGTGGTTTCACGGACGCGGCCTGTTTTGGGTTCCTTTTGGGTTTTTTCTGCTTTCGGTATGTTTTTAGCCCAAGTCTTTCTTTGGCACGCATGACGTTAATCGATGAGGTCCCTAGTTTTTTCGCAACATCCCGACCGGAAGTCGCGGGTTTTTGCTTGTAGGTATCCCCGATCTTTTTATCGATATCCGGACTAACAGGACCGGATTTCCGACCACTCTTCGGCGCATCTTCAAACGTACACTGTTCTCTATATTTTCGAATCGCAGATCGTACCGCTCCGACGCTTACACCCTCTTCCTTGGCCAATTTTCTCAAAGAGAATCCGCTCACAGTGCACCATTTGTGCACGATACTTTTGCGTTGTTCCGGAGTAAGACCGCGCATTTTGATAGGTAACACAAAACTGAGCACTTTTTTGATGCTATGTCATTAAGAAATGTGCAAACAAAAGGACGCAGCCAAAACATGTTGAAATATTTCATTATATTCAAAGTGACCATCAAAATAAGGTGTGCTTATACTTTCTGGAACAGTCGTTACAATAGTTGCAGTTCTTCCATAAAGCCCGATTCAAAATAAATTTTGACGCATTCAAGTGATCATAACCCAAGAATTAAACAACATACACGGTTGATCAAAACATCAAACAAAAGGGTATTTATTCTGCTTTCAAACGATATGTAACAAGTTATTACATTTCACCGTTTCGAACAAACTGTCGCACTTTACTTGTGATCGATGCCATCATGATCTGCACAGTCGCTGGTGACACTGTACCGGTGAACTTATTAAAACGCATTTGTTGTGCATTTGTCACTTCTTTACCGCATCCTCGAAGTTTTCGCTTGACAATTGCCCAATATTTTTCGATCGGTCTGAACTCAGGGCAATTCGGATGATTAATCTCTTTGGCGACGAAATAAGCATTGTTTGCAGCAAACCATTCTAGTACCTCCTTAGAGTAGTGGCAGCTGGCTAGATCCGGCCAAAACATAACGTTGGTCTTGTGTTGTCGAATGAAGGGTAAAATCCGCTTTTTCAGACACTCTTTAATGTAAACCTTCGACGTCATTGTGTGAGATGTGATGAAAACATTGGTTTTAAGGCCACAACTGCAGATTCCTTGCCAAATCATTAGTTTCTGAGCAAAATTATCAACAAAACAAAATTTAAACCTTGAAGGAACATGTCCACGACCAGTTGCCAGGTAAAATTTTCGTCCGGGGATTTGTTTATAATCCATTTTGTTTCGTCATCCATTGAAATACAGCCATCAAATTTTGTCAAAACACGTTCGTATGGTAATCATGCATGCTTTTTGGCCACTAAATTTTGTTTCAGGGAGCGATTCGGATGTTTACTGGCACAAAAATACTTATATCCTTCTCTTGAAAGGATATTACGTACGGTGGAAAAGTTGGAATCGTATTTCTTTGCCAAATCACGTATGGAAACACCTGGCTTGCCTTTCACGTACCTCAACATTTTTCTCCTCAGCTCTTTGTCCCTAGTGCCACTTTTATGATAGATGCGCTGTGCTTTATCCACACTCAGATTATCTTTGTAACGTTTGATTACAAGACACACAGTTGACTTTGGGAATTTTAACACTTTTGCTATTTTTGAGGCAGACCACGAAGGATTCTCTAGATGTTTGATCACAATTAATTTTCTTTTCTCAAGCTCCATGATCCGTAATTTCGAAATGCGTAATCAATCAATCGAGAAAAACTTTTCACCAATTTGTTTGTCAATGAACCATTAACAAAAGCCTGTCAAACGTTTTTTGTTCCAACCACCAGGGACGCGGTGGTGTATTAAACCGTGCGTCCAGATTTACTTTGAATCGAGCTTTAGGGCTGGGCAAATACCCTTCTTATGGTGCGTCTAATTGCATTTCCCACATCGCTAGGGCAGGACCAAGTGGCTGACGTTTCCTGGATGGTTCGCATACGCGTTCCTTCATACTCTTACGCTTCCTGTTGGGTCCATGGTTCGAGGCATTTCGGTCGCTTACACATTTTCCTCCGCAGGCGGGACAGTTTCCACTTCGTATACCTCGTCACGGGTTGCTGCCTGCACAATAATGTTTGGTTCATATCCGTATCTTCTAGCCATTTTGTGACAACAAACGCCTCGTTTTCGGCCGCCATGTCCGCCATGCCACGGACGTAATTAGTTATGCTCTCAACGAATGCTTTTTAGCAGTTTACGTCATACAAATTTATCGGATACAAATTGCCGGCACTAACGATCTCTTGCAAATCCGGTCCCATGGAGCGATACAACAGATTAGTCCTCCAGGCAGGACCGCCAATGTGAAGAAGCATCTGCTACTCAGGAATCACTCATTGCGCTGTTACCGGCGACACGTCTTACCCCTTCGAATGCTGGATGTAAAGCCTCGTGTGATCGGTCATCATGGTGCGTGGCCAACTGTGTAGAGTTCCCACACATACACAATCTCAACGGACAGGTTATCCAACTTCAGCCCATATCACACTATCGCCCATTCAGCCAACAAATAAAAGTTCAACGGAGCGAAATGACAAGAGAAAATTTAACGTATCTCGCTTCGAGCCCCGCACACTAAAATCTTCATGTCCGATCTACTTTAGCCATATTATATAAATAAGAGATAAAATTAGGTTCGGATCCCATAATATAAATTTTCAATCGAATATTGACATTAATTTTCATGTTGGTTTATCGGGGGCGCCCCCGTCGTAGTGGTTAACATCCATACCTCTCGCGCCAAAGTCACGAGTTCAAATCTCACTCCCGGACAAGTTACGAAAAATACTCAAAAGGTATTTGAGTGACTACACGACGGGAGATGAAACAGCCCAGGGCTGACTAAAAAGAAAAATTCGGTTTATCAGTACATATACATACACTCAGTAGCAAAAAAAAGCTGAGCAAAATTTTTGTTCCAAAAAACGCCATGTTCAACCTTCTGTTACTTTGTCCATTATCAATATTTTTGGCTCAAAGTTTGAAAAAATTAAAACCAATGTATAGACCTTATGTGACCAAAATTTCATATAGATAAGATTTATAAATTTTAAGTTTTCATAACATATGTGAAAAAAGTCGTTTTTAGACATACCAATTTCAAAAATCCGTATTTCTGTGAAAACATTAGGTAACAAACTCAAAATTTCATCATAGCCTAAAAAAATAAAGAAAATAATGTGGACAAAATTTGAACTGTTTCCATAAAGTGGTTTGGACTACAGCTGGCGTCAAGATTGACGCACCAACATGAGTATTTCCTTTTTTCACCCGATATTGACCATGCTGAAATATCGGTGCAAAAAATGAGCCGAGGCGAATTCATCAAACTTTCATCCAAAAATATTGATAATTGACAAAGTAACAGAAGGTTGAACATGGCTTTTTTTGGAAGAAAAATTTTGCTCGGCTTTTTTTTGCTACTGAGTGTATACCCGGATAAAAATAACGATACAATTACAATTTAATAATATACAATAACAACAGAATGTATTGCGGACCATGAATCTTACTGCTCAAGTATCAGACAAATTGAAAAAAGCACATTGTAATTACAATAGATCTTCTATACACCCCATATGCTAGAATTTTCAACAATACAATTAATAGTTATTTACTCAAATTTGTTCAGAAAAAAATGATATATTTTATTGTTAAGATACATAACAACCCCCTTATTCTATTGTTGATGTCTCAATTTACAATAGATTCTATTGTAGAAACAGTAAGTCCTAATGTTATCTTATTGTCGCGAACAATACGATCAATTGTTCATACTATTGATTCTATTGTATGGTTGCAATACATTTTATTGTCAATCTATTATACTTTTTTACTCGGGTATACTGAAATGTTTTCTTCTGTTCAATATGATAATTCTCTATTTTTATGTTTACGGTTTCAGATTATGATGAATGAAACATTCGAAACATCCACCACAAGGCAAAGCAAGTATTATTAGTGAACTACAGATAAACTCAAAAAATACCATACACAAGCATGGGAAAAATCGGTTCACTCTGCGCTTGTTTTTCACTCATACGCATACACCGTCAAAAGCGAGCGTGCGAACTGTTCTGATTCTGTTCCTTTCCATTCTGCTTTCGTCCTATTCGTTGAAAACAGAATTGAGCGAAACTGGCAGCTGATCGTACGCTAAATGAATCGAATTGTAGCAGTGAGGATTTTTTTTATCAGTTCCTATTTTTACATGCTTGACCGTTTACGATTGCATTCGGTTTGATTCAGCTGAGTGAGTTCAATCGAATAATACTCATTTCTATAATTCCTCCATAAAACAATATTTAACGTTTCAAATGATGAACTAACATGATGTTAAGTAATCTATTGTAACATATAAACATAGAGTGTCATTCTATGTTTTCAGCCGTATTTCAGCTGTTTTCAGTACAACTTATTGCAATCACAGATTAACATTGATCCCGTTCAGTGAACTTAAATCACTAGCGTTCAGTGACAATGCATTGTACGATCGGATATAACGCCTACTTGTTGGTTTAATTTGTTTGCTACTGTTTTCCTCCTCTATTTTTTCTACAGTTGTCGTATTGGAGGATTCTTGTAGAACCGCTCTATAGGAAATAACACATACGTTCGCTACTCTGTTGTCAGCGGAGAATTCTAGGGTTTTTATTCATTAGGGCGAATCTACAATTGAGAGACTCTCTCCGGGCTCGCTCTCTTTCATTCATAAACCAATCACCTTTATGTTTTTCATTCTACTATTTGTAAAGTATGCTAGCCAGCACTGTTGTGTTTCGATCTGTACTAAAGAATCCCTCGAAAGTTTTATAATGGCGCTGTAATGAATGAAAGAGAGCGAGCCCGGAGAGAATCTCTCAATTGTAGATTCGCCCTAATGAAAAAAAAACCCTAGAATTGCTATATTGTATCGGTGGTACTCGTGCGAGTGAATGAATTTTTCCATGCTCGACCATACATAGTGTACTGTAGATGTTTATGCACACAAAGAATAATGATTGTTAGAATTAAACAAAACCATTGCTTCAATTGAGAAGTTGCGTTGGTTCTTTTTCGTAGAAAAGGGTTTGCTTTCACAACACAAATGTTCAACCTGTCAAATCAAAATTTTCCTGCTTGGTACATTTAAAAGTTGAAACTTTCAAAACCTTGAATTGTAGAACTGTCAAATCGAAACCGTGGCATCGTTGAAAATGAAAGCAAATTATTTTTATTCCAAAATAAACCTCCAACGAGAGAGTGTCGTGTAGTAAAAATAAAAATATTCCATTTGGATTGAAATAAAAAATAGTTTTAACATTAAAAGGTTTATTTTTCAGATAAATTGAAGAATTTTCAAACCCAAAGCTTGGCATGAAAACAAATTATTTTTATTCCAGAATGAACTTCCAAGATGAAAGTGCCATGCAATTAAAATAAAAGTACGATGTTTGGATGGAAATAAAAATTGTTGTACCATAAAAAGGTTTTTTTATATGAATATGAATTTATAACTTTCATAGCATGCCTTAGACAAACTGCAGGTATCTGGATGACTGATTCTTTCTAGCACACAATATCGGATTCCATTATCACCCTCCGCCTGGAAATAATCGAAGCAAAAAAATTACTCACTTTCCGGAACTACTTAAATCGAAAACACAGCCGACGTACTTTTTTTTTACAGAAAACAAACGCGAACAAACCATTTTCCTCGCAATTTTCACCCAACGCGTACGCATGCAGACGGGAGCTACGAAGAACGCAGTAGATGCGTACGCAAACAACAACATTCAAAAATTGCAAATGACGACGACGACGATCTTGCTTTGTGTTGGTGGATTTGACAGTTCTACAATTTTCATTGTAAAAGAAAACACTTTTAAATTTACACACTGAACCGAAACAAAACACTTTCAAATTAAACGAAGAACTTTCGTTGTAGATAATTTTACTTTCAATTTAATGAAAAATAAACTCTTTTCAGAAGTAAAGTACAAAACTTTTAATTAAACAAGATTTATTTTTTGTGTGTGATATAAGTTGTTATTATCAGTTGCTAGAAAAATAAAATAAACGGATCAACCTTAATATTCAATACATAGCTTTGCTGTATAACTAAAATTAAACTTTTTACCGTTTGATTATTCTTTTATTTTTTATGTTATGTGCATGTCATGGTTATAATAAATAATGTGTTATGCTGTACCAAGTAGAAGAAGTATGTTGTTTCAGAAGTGTAATTAAAGTTTAGTTTTAGGGTGTATTGTGTTTGTGTTTATGAAATTCGAGTTTCTTTACTAAATGATGAATAAATTCATATGTATCCTTACATACATTAATTTATATGTATGTCACTATTTAATTGGTTGTTAATGTTTTGCTGCCACTCCATTTGTTTCGCCAAAATCTTTCTTAATTCAAGCAGTACCAACCACCAATGTTGACAGAGTGTGAGAACGTAATCGCGCAGGTTGTCCTCATAGTCCTGTTTTGCAGCGATGCATACAGCGTAAAAATTCCACCCACATAATCCATTGCATTCTATGTGCATCGCAGTTCATTATATTGTATAAAAAAAATCAAACAATTGCAGTGATTCGATTTATGATGACTGATTAAGAATTTAAACATTGGTTTAGAGGGGGTGAAAACAATGTGAATACGAATCTACGATAATGTCCATAATTAAAAATGAATATCGTTGAATGGTTACGAATAAACATTGACATATCATGTTTAATACAAATACAGCAACTATATCACATCATCAGAATTTGAATGATATATTCGTCTGTAGTATCTCTGTTTACTACACTAACGATTACTGCTTTTTGTACTTGATTCGATTTAAACGTTTGTCGATTCATTTACAGCCTAAGTGCGGGTTCTACCCGCTTCAAGCCTAAAATCAATGACCAGCTGGCGGTCCTATCTTCTTTTTGAATTCGTGCAACAGATATTATAGGGTATGTGTCCCTTGACTCAGCCTATTATGCAAGCATCGATTACAATTTTTATTATAACTCATTAAGTTTTGAAGCTGTAAGCGAGATTCAACTAGTTATACACTTGCTAAGATAAGTTTGATAAGACATTTGGTAGTATGTATCACAAAAAGTTACACAACTCTTCTTATGAAGTCAGAAACTTTCGAGGGATATGGATTTAATGTCGGTCTATTAGCTCCAAATTGGGTCTATTCATGGATGCAACTTCGTCACATTCGATGGATGATACTAAATGCAGACTTTGTACGGTTTTTTTTGTTTCTAATTATATGAATTAAGGCATTGACAGATGTATTCGCTTTACGTAACATAGAATTTCATTAAACTAACTAAAATAAAACTGCTTCGAAACACTTAAGTAATGTTCATATATGATTTATCAGCCATTAAAAAATGAAAACATTATAATTCACTATACAATAATTTGTTCCTTCGGTTTGTGTTTTGATGAGCCACTTGAATATAAACAACTGCAAACTCATGCATTTCCACTTCAAATTTTACCAATAACAACCTTTTTACTATGTTATTGGTACAACAGACCAGAGTTGGGAACATACAAAAAAATATGTCCCCAACATTGGGTCTACGATTTTCTGGTAAAGTCATTGTTATTTTAGTTATGTGAACAGTTAGTTTGTAACGTGTAACTATTTTCTGTACATCCAGACTGCACTACTCGCTTTATCGATTCAATTAAGCCAAATTTTGATCACTTGAAGAGCGTGTAGATCATCTGTTCAACTTAACCAGTGAAATCATGATGCCCCAAAAGTTCAAGAAATCGAAAATTATGCGGAAGTGAACAACTATAAGTTGATTAATATGTCTCAATTGCTTCGGATTACATCGGTCATCCTAATAGCAACATGATTTTGTTGATTATCGCTAAATTAATAACATATTTGGTACATAGGCCGAATGAAGGTGATAGGCTAACATTACATCCCGTTACCCTACCACTGGTTCGTGTTAGATGTCTGTTTTCAGTTAGACACATGTGGCCGACAACTTGTTTTAATAAATGAGCTACGGAAAAAGTAAGCTCACTAGGAAGACTATTTACATAGGTCAATAATGTCGGTATACCATCTGCTCATATTCTGGCTGTTGTTGAAGACAATAAACAAGGTTATCTCTTGGTTCGTCTCTTACTACCGTAATCTTTGATGAAGAATGCTGCTTGACAATAGTCTGCGCATATGTCTGCAATGGAAATTAAAACAGAACAGTTAAAGAACTACATTTTGGATCCACTTCCGAAATATATAAGAGCTTCTTATATGTTCTGTCTTAATTGCAGTTTGACCTGCGGATGCTATTTGACAAAAAATGGCTCTTAAAGTCTGCATATATCTAGTACGCAGTTTTTTGACATTCTATACAGACAGCTGATAGCATTTTATGGCTTTCGCTGCCCAAGCTTTCGACAAAATATCAAAGGTAATTGCGGTTAACATCAAAAGGCCTTATGCTTGTCAGCCACGTACTCTGAGAAAAAAATGATGGTCAATTTTACCATTATTGGGGGGTAAGGATGACTATGACAGTATAGTGATTTTCAACCGACTATGAAAAATCAGACAGTTTTGGACACACCGACAATTCTAAAAAAACACAAGTAGACTCACGCTTACAGAAAGCAACTTAATGAGATAAAGGAAGGACCATTTATTATGTAACGCAGTAAGGGATGAGGGGATTTGGGAAAACGTGATAATCCAAAGTAAAATATTTAACAGTCGATACACAAAAAGTGACAAGGGAGGGGGGAGGTGTCTTAAAAGTCACTTTGCGTGACATAATTAATGGATGTTCCCTAATACATTTTATTAAGATTTGTTTTCTTTTCCCTCAGCTAGCGACTCCGGTGCTGAAAAGTTGAATATTTTCATAAATTAGCTTTCCCTAGTTTCGTAAACATGAATTTTGTACAAAGAACAAACGTCTCGTAAATTGTATGAAATATTCATATTGCTTGTCATATGGTGAAATGCTATCATTACACCTTTTTGTACAATGCACGAAATTAATTTCGTGAAGACCAGCCAACTGCTGCTTCTCTTCAATCGTACTCATACATGTTGATGTTGTTGCTGGGATAGCATTATCCAAAATAAAATTTGAAACGCTGTCGAGAGTTATAACTTCATACTCATTAATCAAGTAAATTCTGGTGAGTCACCATGGTCACCATTGAAGTAACAAAACAAAATCGTAAAATAAAAATTCGTACCTCTTTGTATTGTTTTCGTACAATGAACGAAGGTTCATGCTGTGTCAATAAATGCTTCGTGCTTTTGACAGTTGCACGTATGGCATTAAATACGAAGGTAGCTTTTTAAAAAATACAAATCAGTTTTGTTGCAGAAAACAACAAATAGATTTGTTAGTCCTACCTTTGATTTTGTAATATAAACGAAATTTAATTTTCAGTGCAGCAATATCTGAAACAATACACTTTTTATTATTCTCTTGCCCCCTTACTGAGTAAGCCTCTGCTACCACGTTTCGTACATGCAAAAAAAAACCGCAGTAGAAACTACCAGTTCGAAGGTTAAATTAAGCACTAACAACAACGATTTTCACTTGACTATAAATACGTTTGATTTTATCATGCCTGCGATTAGATCGACCATGCGGTTGATATCAATATGAGGTCCAAAATTATCCTGGACTAATTTTCTGTAAGGGCGTATTAAAAATGTGAATTTTATTTTTTCAATTTTTTTCTCTTCGCGGCAAACGGCATGTTGTCTTAGAAAAATTGTAGGTAATGAAGTGTTCTTCAAGAAAAAAATACATTATATTCGTAAATTCATGCTTAAATAACATAAAACGTTGATTTTCTCAAAGGACCTCCCCTTCTTCGACCCTCCTAATTTTTTTTAAGATGCTGAAGTTATGTCCTTTAAGCTGGTGAAGATTTCAAGACGGTCACTTCTTTAATTTTTTAAATTTTTGTTTTTAAATATTTATGAATTTTTGGAAAATGTGGAAATGATAATTTTTTTATTAAAATATACCAAAAATAGATTTTATGCACCGTTTTCAATAAAAAAAAGCCCATATAAACTTCTATCGTAAGCCGTTCTCAAGTGATTGCGAATTTTAATATCAGAAATTTATATTTTTGCAATATTTTTGACCCTTTTTGATTGTTAGTCATGATGTTCACAACAAAATATATTTTTCATAATAGATTATTGATAAACAGGCAATTTTTTCTCTAACACGGTGGCAGTCAGACTAACCCTATTCTGTTTGGACGCGATGGAAAAGAATCAAGTTGGTGCTTTTGGATATGTATGTGTTTCGGATAGTTTTGTTTGGGAAGAGAAGAAGTGAAGTACTTCTTCTTCTCTCCCTAAACAAAACTTCAATGTTGTTTTTTTTTTCAATTTTCATTCAATTTATTACATTTCAGATCATTATCAGAATTTTTACTCTGGTCTCTCTTCAAATATCGAATTATCAGAATTAGAAAATACCTTAACTGCAATTTGGTTATTTGAAACTGGAATGTAAGAATGATATTTTTGAGTTCCAGGAATTGGTTTTACTTTGTTAAAAATCGGATCGAATTCCTTTGAGACCTCTTCGTATTCATCCGTGGAAATCAAAAACATAAATGTCATTTTTGTTTCATGATCCTCTTTGCGATTATTTGCCCAGTCATAAAGTTGTCTAGCATTCGTTATAGGATGTTCGTGTTGCTTAACTAAACTTGCTCTAGTTGCCATTCTCTTAAGAGTACCTCCGATCGCACCACAAGGACTCTTGCCGTGTGAAGTCTGACATAAAAATAATCTTTTTAATTGTAATTTGTGATTTTAAATATTCCAATAATTTTGAGATAAACAACTGAACTGCTACTCTGTCATGCTTTAAAGAATCAGAAATGATCATAAAACTTATGTGTTTTAGTTTATCGTTTTCTTTGTAATATGCTACAAATGGATGCATTGTACATTGAGTATTATTCCAATGATAACTTTGCACTTAATCTTGAAGAACAAATGTGTACCCGCATAACGAAAAACAATTTGCTATACAGTCAAAACTATATTTCGAATGTAAGATATATTATCACATTTTATGTTATTGTTATCGAATAGTAGCATCTCATTTTCACCATACAACCTCTACATTAACACATATTGTTAATGTATGCCATATTGTCATTGAAAGGTTTTTTATTGTCTGCACTCGGTCTGGATTATGTACCAACTTTTTGGCATAGGGTACAGCGAAAATTTTGTTCGTGAAAGTTGCCATTTTTTTTATGGTAACCTAACTTAACCGCCTATTCAGCATATTGTTATTTGGCCTTTTACTATCTGACATATTGTTAAAACTATATAGGAGATTGTTAGTTTATAGTTGTCAACTATAAGGGTAAATTTCGTAAGAATAACGGAAACGGTCGTCAACAATAAGGGAAATAGTCCAGGAATAGTTTGTGATTATGCGGGTAGTATTCAGAAAAATCACAAATAACTATGACTCCACCATCTTCTAGTATTTTTTTTTTGTTTTTAAAAATTTGCTTTGATTATTTTTTATATAGTCATTATATATTAAGTTATCAATTTTTTTCATAAAAAAGGAAGCAAACTCTTCTGATGGTAAAGTCATTTATTCAACATTACACCTATCAGTCGTAATCCACTGTTCAAATGACACTTCTTTAATTTCATTCTTTTCCAATTTTTCTAAAATTGCTGTTTCTGATGCTGACGTATCGTAACAATTCATGCACGCACGAAGATGGCAAATGTCTGTTCTAAATTGTGCATCAAACAGAGTTGGTTCCATATAGATAGTGCGATCACATAAAATCCGATTTATTTTTAAGCTGTTGAGCATAAGATTCACATTTTCGTGAATCGTACTAACACAAACGTTATGGGATCATGATTTACTAAGAAGTTTACAATGTTTTGGCCGTAAGGCTGCAAATGAGCCAAAGCTTAGTTCAACATCTTTATGGGTTTCATTAAAATGCAAGTATGAGTATTGAGTGACATCGCCAAGAGACGATTTTGTGTTACCTGGCGTACACCACTCGTCACTACAGAGAAATAATCTCTTTGGCCCAGCATAACTGATATCGTCATCTTCGTAGAATTGAACAACTTTACGTACTAAATCTACATTTAGTCCATGTCCTAATTTGGAACGGGGCTTACATAATATTGCATCTTCGGCGACTAAATCCTTTACCTGCAATTAAAGAAATAATAAATTAGTTTTTTGATTATTTTTTCCAACACGACATGAAATAATATTCAAAGATGTTCATAAACCTTACCTGTGTTGCAGTGTATCTGCTGACTTTGAATTCATCCACGATTCTTTGCGCAGTCCAAGAATTTGGCAATATGGACAAAATTTGAAATTGTTGATCGCGAGTACATTCAGGATCGCCAAATTTTTCCTTTAACTGGTTCATTATTACCTCATAGTCCTTAGCCTTGGCGTTGAGATTTGTTTGGTCCTCATCTTCCAAAACGTCAAACATAAGACGTTTAACTCCATCCATAATTTCCTTGGTTTTTTGCTGGGGGTAGGAAGCACTTCTTATTTTCTTCGTTGAAATTGGCGATACAGGAAATCCCATGATGCCATTGTTGAATGTCTCGATGTTATATGACAAACTTATTTTATTTTAAATAGACTCCGCTGAAGTCGATGAAGCTAGAGGCGTAACGGATGGGATGATATTGACTATGGATTCACTTTCCATATCTACTGGTCTTGTTGATTGCACACCACTGGTAAAAGGAACTTCCTCATCATTCGAAGGTGATGGTTTTTGTTGGGGACGATAAATTAGGGGACGACACTTATTGCAGATCCGCATCGAAATATCCAATGGTATCTTACAACCTAAAGATCTTAATTTTTCAATAACACCATCTGTCAAGTTTCTAGTCTCTAAACCACACTTCTTCGATTTGGGTAGGTTTACAACACTTGCTCAGTCGGTAAGGGTCCTCCCTTAGCTCAGTCGGTAAAGGCGCGGCTACAAAGCAACACCATGCTGGAGGTGGCTGGGTTCGAATCCCGGTCTGGTCTAGGAATTTTTCGTTAAGGAAAATTTCTCGACTCCCTGGGCATAGGGTATGATTGTACTTGCCACACACCCACACCTGACTGCTGTCTTCTCAACGAGAGGCTTAAAAAATCCCGATATAGGTATTAATCGTTTTTGCAAAAAAAAAAAGAACTTTTGAGTTTGATCATTTACTTAAGATAGCATCAGTTTGCATCGCATCCGTTGCATCTAAACAGAAACGGGTAAGGCTGATAGCCTCCATGTCTGGGAAAGATTTGATTCTTATCAATAATCTATCATGTAACATACATTTTTTGTGGACATCGCGACTATCATTTGAAAATGGCTGAAAATATTGTTACAACAAAATTTCTTTTTAATAAAATTCGCAATAACTTCAGAACGGCTGGGCTTACGAAAAAGTGTCTATATGCTTTTTTATCCAAATGAATACGTACAGTCTATTTTTGGTAAAATTATATTATAAAATACGCGATTTCAAAAAATTAAAAAAAACCATAAAAATTTATAAAAATACGCGATTTCAAAAAATTAAAAAAAACCATAAGAATTTACCGTGACCGTCTTAAACACCAGATTGTAGGATATAACTTCAAGTTTTTTAAAAATAAATTCCTAAAAATCGATGTTTTTTTTAGCATGAATTTACATTTTATTAGTTTCAGATTATTTTTTTCTTGAAGAACACTTAATGACCTACAACATCTTTTCCGACGACATTTTGATCAGAATAATTGTTTACATGTTATGACTTAAAAAAACATATTTTACATAAGCCCTTAAAAGAAATTAGTCCAGGAAATTTTAGGATTCTATTATGAAAAATGTTATATTGGGTATAAACTTACATATGGACAAAATTTCATTAAAACCGGAAACTGTCGAGACAAAATCAATATATTTTTTAGCGTTTCTGGCTGGAAATGCTCCAGAATGTTCTTTACTGAAACAAAATAGCAAACATACATTTGTAATAATAGACCTAAAATAATGTAAACACAAATAGTGATTTGCACGGACAGCAACAGCCCTGCGTATGTAGTTGCGACATCAGTTGTACCATACTGTGCTGCCTCCTGGTTAACACCGTTAATATAGGCAGTATTGTGTGTTATTTTTACATCGTAAAGTAAATGTAATAAAGCATTCGACAAGACTTTTTCAGAACAACCTATGTACATTTGTTTTCAAGAAGAATGTTTCAAAATGTTATTGTAACATTCACTGAACGTTTTGAAAAATTATATTGTTGATCCGGTGTAATTTGGCACCAAGTTGATGATTGTATGTATTATTTTTCTCTATTATGTCTAGTTTTAGATACGTTATTATGAATTCGATACGTATTACATTATTTCAACTAATTGTGTATGTATATGAAAATCTTATATGTAACGTAAATTATGATTACTAGGGTATAGCTTTCAGTACAACAAAACATAACCCAACAAACATCGGTGTCGAATAACCGCTTGTTCAAACATACTTGGAGAAGTTATTCAGCTTTCTAGAAGGAAAAGCAGAACAACTTCTCCAAATTTGTTTGAACAAGCGGTTATTCGACACCGATGTTTGTTGGGAAGCCTCAAGCTTGTTGTTGGCAGATTGACATTTGCCAGACAATACGTATTCCTGCCAGATGTCTATTTCTCTATCACAAATATTTGATCATTGTACAAGTAGTGTAATAAAAGCATTTGGGCAAGTGTCTATTGAAGTGGTGGATGTGTAAATGTGTTCACGTTTAAATACTTCAGCAGAGGCACCTACTGATGAGACAGAGGTGTCACATCTGCTGTCTTGCCAAAATATCATGCCGAAGTTGCGTGAGACAGTTGTCAACACATTGTTATGTGTGCTAGCAAAACAAGTGCATATGTCACATCTCCACCACTCTAGATAGCACCTTGATTTTGAAACTATGTATATTTTGAAAAAAACAAAAAAAAACTACGCTCGGTGTAACGCCTCTTTCATTTCTTTTAGAAAATATCGTCTTCTTAGCAACGGAACCTGTTCGGAATAGATCTAGTGATGGCTTTTGGAAGTGTATAGATTTATTATTGAATTGTCAATTTATTCGATAAAGAACTGTGTCATGCCAGCAGTATACTACTGATGGAGGCATAACTGTCCTATGTGACATTCAACATTATTTTTGCTAAATGCAAGAAATTGATATGTTCTTATTACATTATGTATTATATTATATTAAACAACAACAAGTTATGCGTCCACAAGTAGTATAGTATATTAACTTTTTTATCTGGGAAAAATGTGACAGATTTTATTTATTTTTTTCATATAAGTTTTGTTTAATGCGTCCATCGATCGAGTATTCAAGCATACGCAAAATTATCATCATCTGTATATGTGATTACTAACTTCGAAAAATATTTGCTGGCATTTAAAGAACAACAAATATTTTAAGAAATAATTTGTTATAAACACATATCAACTGAAATTGTAGAACACAAAACCTATGCAAAATGCATTATACATTATAAAAAAAATAAACTTAAGAAGCAATTTGAAGTTGAAACAACTCACTGTATTTAAACTCTATAAGAATGAAAAGAAAGCCTAGATTTAATTAATTGTTTTGGTGAATATGGTTATGAATTTAAAGACGTCTATTCAATCTTCTTTTTTTCATTTGGTTCCTCTTATTATTTGACTTATTTTCCTTTCTTGATTATTCGAATTTTTTATTGTTTCGTTCTTAATTTTCAAAGTAATTTCATCAATAAATAAAACGTGAAACGGATATTTCGATAAAAGATTTCAAAAAAAATGGGGAAAAAAATTTTTGGGGTATAAAATGTGACTTCCTTTTTTTATAATGTGTCAAAGAAGAAAATTTATATATCAAAAAAAAATGCGTGCTGGGGGGGGTTTGTTAAAAATAAAAGGAAAAAAAAAATTTTAAAAATTTTTGTGGGGTTTGTTAAAATGGGATTTGTGTAGTGGATAAAATAAAAAAATATTCTCATCTCTTTCTCTCTTTTTTTTTTTTTTTTTGTGTTTGGGGGGGGAGTCTAGGGGGAGGGGGGGGGGGGTAGTACTTTTTCTTTTGTCGGTGGTGGTTTTCTCTAGGATGGGGGTAATAAGAGAAAAATTTTAATTTTTGTTGGTTTAATTGGTTTTAAATTTTTTTTTTTTTTTGTTGTTTGGGGGAGGGTTTTTTTTTTACAGAAAATTCTGTTAAAACTTACCGAATTCTCAACAGCTGAACGTTCGGTAATGAGTTCGGTGATTTTTTCGATTACCGAAAAAAACTTGTATTCCTCCAATGCGATCACCGAACTATCCGGTAATTATTTTACAAATAAATCGGTAAACTTTCCAAAGGATCTGGTTTGTAGTTTTACCAAAATTTTCTGTATTCTTTTGCAAATTTTCTGTAAATGAAAGTTCTAATTATATTTGTCTAATAAAATCTACGTTTCGAGATATTTTTCGGAATATATGTTTGCCAAAATTCG
The DNA here is from genome assembly GCA_024533555.2 of Aedes koreicus. Lineage (NCBI taxonomy): Eukaryota > Metazoa > Arthropoda > Insecta > Diptera > Culicidae > Aedes > Aedes koreicus. Next base: position 331,297 of record JAHHFK020003389.1, read on the forward strand.
AATTTCAGATTGTTTTTGTACTTTTACGCATACATTTCAATTACAAATTCAATTAAAAAACAACAGCAATCAAAATTATTGCACGCTGTTCATAAACTTGGTGTCAGTGTGCATAGCTGTTCCACCCTCGTTACAGCACCAGTAATAAACACAAAAAAAACTGCTTGTCGCTGAGGATAGCAGCAGTGTTGAAAACGCAGAACGACTGCACGAACAATTCATCACGGCAAAAGAATATTTAATATCCTTTAGAATAGGAACTAGGATATTGTTCCCCACAACAGCACAATCATTCGAATCATCAAATTCCGCTCCGCGAACGAATAATGTCGGCAGATTATTTCAGGCTGCACCAAAAATTTATGATTATAAAGTGATTTATTTGACTTACGGAAGATACTGACGATTCTTTCAACGTTTTCCTTCAATTTATTTAGAAAACTATCCATTTTAGCACCCTATTTTCCACTTTCCTTCCTGCGCGTCAACCACTTTTGAACTATTTTGCTTCTGATTTGACAAAATGGCTGCTCAAGGTGTTTACAGAAGTTCGTCACCGATCCCGATTTATGGTAATTTGACCTCAGTTACTGATTTTTCGGTCCTTTTTTTTTACAAATTTTCGGTATTTTTTCCCATTTACAATTTTTCGGTAGTTTTACGAAGTGTCAACAAAAAAAAATTACTTTTTTACCGAAAATTCTGTAATTTTCATTTTACAGATCGACTTCGGTGATTTTTTTTTACAGAAGTCTGTAAAGAAAACTAAGTGTGTAAAAGGAAGAATGAGGAAGAAGGGGGACAATTTTCGCGAACAAAGTACGGAAAGTACATCGGGGATGGACGAGCGAAGGGAAGGGACTAAAATGCTCTTCAGGGTATTTTATTCTATTAATAAATTGTTGAAAAATATATTTACAGTACGCTCAATGGACCATTATCTTCGATTTTACGCAGTGTACGGCGAACATGTTGAATCAGGTTCTGGACGGTGTCTATGTCTATTTCTTTCATCTTCCGCTTGATTCGATTAACCAATTGTTGCTCATTGTTAGCTTCCCAGCCATTGTCGTACACCATACGTTTGAGAACACTCCAAAAAATTTCAATTGGACGAGCCTGAGGCACGTTAGGTGGATTGTCCTTTTTCGGTACAAATGGTATGTTTTGCTCAGTTAGCCAATCTAATGTTTTTTTCGCGTAATGACAGCTTTCAAGATCCGGCCGAAACATGATATCGTCGTCAGCGTGATATTTGTTGATGAATTGCTTCAATTTCGGCAAGCATTGGCTGATATACACGTCAGAATTGACAGCTTTGACCTTGTTTGGGCGTATCAAAGGCGCCGAGATACCCTTCGATGACATGGCTGCCCACACTAACACCTTTGGCTCATATTTCGATTTGCTGGCATATTTAACATCGTCTAGTGTTGTTTTAATGTTAGCAGTATAGAAACCATCGTTGCCACTCAATTCATGGTGCGAAAACGTGAAGTAAGATTCATCATCCAAAATTATGCACTTTCCATTTGCAAAATGCTCGCGACGAAGTGCACGGCAGCATTTTGGTATTTTTTCGAGTTGTTGCTGTGTATATTTTGGTGCACGCTGACGTTTCCAATAGATTAAGTTATGTTGTCTCAAAATCCGATGGACTGTCATGTTTGAAACCTAAAATTTTCGTGCTAATTTGCGTGTTGATTGGCCAACCTTGTTTTCAGCGCTTGACAGCAGTTTTTTCGTTGTTCTGGCACTCAATTTTGTTGGGCGACCACTTTTCTTTTTATTTTCCGATTCTTTACCATCACGACATTCTTTCCAAACACGGTATATTGTTGATTTTGATATTGGCTCGTCTTTGAACACGCTCAAAATTTCACTTGTACTAAGCCGTCCAAAAAGGTTGGCGACTTGTGCTCGTAAATCCAGCTTGTACGACATTTTTAATGGAAACTACAGCGCAATTTGAGTTTGACAGTTCAGTAGGAACACAGATGAACGTGACAAGTACATTGGTTGACATCTGTGTGTTTGTTAATGCTGTCAAATAAACGCCTGAAAGTACTCCCAGGACTTATGTTACACATGTTATTGATTTTATTGTATGGTTACAATACATTTTATTGTAAATCTATGGTTCTTTTTTACTCGGGTGGGAGAGAAATTTTGTAGAAAGGGTAGCACTTTTTGATCCCTAAAAATTTCGCTATCCAGGCGTTTTATGTTCAAATCGTGCAAGTTGAATTCATTTTCTGAAAAAAAAAAAAAACATTTTTCACAGAGAGCAAACATATCACAATCGGAATTGTGAACTAAAATTTTGAACGAGTCTAGATTAGGCTCGAGACAACCAGAGGACTGAAGAGAGCGTTAGTTCTTGAAGAATACCACTTTTGGTGTGGCGCTAGTAGCGATTTTAACATTTTAAGCTCGGTTCACAATGGATTATATTTCTTTATAATATGACTTCTACCAAACTACTAGTATCAGTAATTTAGATAAAAAAATTTCCTGCTGATAAAAAAAAAATACTACCGTTGTGATAACCACTGCACTAAGTAGAACACGGAAGATTTTTCTCTCGAATGAAATTAACGACAAAACACGACAACTTCCGCCGCGAATATTGTGTTTGCTGCATATAGCCTGTCCGAGCTGTCAAAATAGCACCACACGCAGCACCAAGTTTTCGGCTTCACGATTGTTGTTCGTGGATGACAGCCGCTTCAGTCCTGTGGAGACAACACACACACATTTCTGTTAAAGAAGGAGCCGCCGCCCAATTGTGAATGTTGCGGGACGGTGATGGATGTCCGGCATTTAATTCTCGAATGTCGGAAATTTGTAACCGAAAGGCAGCAAAATAGCATTGGGACCAGCCTACGCGACGCCCTAGGAAATACCGAGGAGCAAGTAACACGAATGCTGGACTTTCTAAGGGAAACAAGACTGTTCTCCAAACTTTAGTGAAACCAGAAAATAGAAGAAGCTGAAAAAGAAAACGAAAACAAAAAAAGGTGAAACGTGTCCGATGCTAAGCCGAATGAACAAACAGAAGTCGATGAAGGAAAAGAAAAGTAACACAATCGAAGAAGAAGAAAATCGAAGAGGAGAAAGTGGACGAATAGAAGTCGAAGAAGAAAAACGGAAGAACAGAAGCACAAGAAGTTGGAGGCGTAGAGAAACAAGGATAAAATCGGAAGAAGATAAGCAGAAGAAGAAAAGTGAAAGGAGAAAATCAACAAAGAAGGATAAAATAACAGCGATAAGAAAAATACAAGAAGCAGGAAAAATTGAAGCAAACCAACGGAGCAATAGAAGCCGAAGAAGAGAAGCGTAACGGAATCAGCGGAAGAAGAAAACCGAAGCGGATGAAGGAAAAAATGAAAAGTGAAATAAAAGAAAACAACGTGAATGAAAGAAACGTAACACAATCGATGAAGAAGCAAAGCGAAGCTGGCAAAGTGGACGAATAGATGTCGAAGAAAAGAAATGGAAGAGCAGAAGCACAAGAAATTGAAGAGAAACAGAAGGGAAAAAAATGGAAGAAGATATGCAGAAGAAGAAAAGTGGAAGGAAAAAAAGAAGCGTATCGGAATCAATGGACGAAGGAAACAGAAGCGGTGGAGAAAAAAAAATGAAGAAGATAAGCAGATGAAGAAAAGTGGAAGGAGAAAACGAAATGTAACGGAATCAGCGGAAGAAGATAAACAAAGCGGATGGAGAAGAAAATAAAAAGCAGAAGAAATGGAAAGGGGCACAACGGAAGAAGCAAAGCAGTGGAAAGAAGCGAAATAGAAAAATGAAATAGAAGAAGACAACGTGAATGAGGGAAACGTTACACAACTGAAGAGGAAGCGAAGCGAACAAAGTGGACGAATAGAAGTCGAAGAAGAGAAATGGAAGAGCAGCAGCACAAGAAGTGGAAGACGTAAAGAAACCAAAGAAAAAAAACTGGAAGAAGATAAGCAGAAGAAGAAAAATGGAAGCAGAAAAAGAAGCGTATCGGAACCAATGGAAGAAGGAAACCGAATCGGATGGAGGAAAAAAGGAAATGCAGAGGAAATTAAAGGAGACACAATGGAAGAAGCAATATACTGGAAAGAAGCCAAATTAAAAAGTGAAATGGAAGAAGAAAACATGAATGAGAGAAACGTAACACAACTGAAGAAGACGATAAGCGAAGCAGAAGAAGAAACGTGGAAGGAAAAAATCAAAAAAGGAAGGAAAAATAACACTGATAAGAAAAGCAGAACAATCGCAAGAAGCAGGAAAAATTCGGAGCATATCAGCGAAGGAACAGAAGGATAAGTAGAGTAGATTAATAAGGGTTGAGAAGGACAGAATGAAGTGAACTGGGAAACGAATTAATGGATAAATATTATATGTGAATATCAGAATTTCGTAAGACACGAATGCACCCTTCAGGTGTAAAGTGTCATTAATAAAAAAAAAAAAAAAAAAAAAAATTATTATTATTATTATTATTATTATTATTATTATTATTATTTTATTTATTTATTTATTTGAAGTCAATCATGTGTAGACTTTTAGTAATAGTTATTTACATGTTTTGTCACTCTTAAATCTATATAAATATATTTGTTACAGTATTAACGTATTAAGCTTACATTCTAGTACATTTATGAGCAGCTTTTTATCAAATATCATTAAAGTATTGCTTCAATTTATATTTTGTCGTTGTGAAGTCAACGTTTTCGCAATGCATATTGTATGTTGCCATCATCCGATTTAAAGGCCCAAATTTAGCATAATTTGTACGATAGTGGCTTGTAGTAAAAACATTTCGATTTCGTAGTTGTCGACTTGGAATATAAAAATTAAGTTTTGATAAAAGTTCTTCAGAATCAATACGATGCGAAACGATATCGTTTACAACTGAGACCATTGCGAATTCTCGACGCTCTTTTAATGTTTTTATGCTGATGAGCATACAACGAGCTTTATAAGATGGTAAAGGAAATCTTGTCCAACCTAATTTTCGAAGGGCAAACAGTATAAATTGCTTTTGAACTGATTCTATTCGTTGTTCGTGCGTGACTGAAAAAGGTGACCATACTACGCTACAATACTCAAGTATTGACCTCACATATGCAACGTATAATGTTTTTATTGTGTATGGGTCATGAAAGTTGTAACTAAATCGTTTTATAAATCCTAGCATGCTACTTGCTTTACTGATTATTGTGTTATAGTGGTCAATGAATGTTAGTTTCTTATCTAAAATAACACCTAAATCCTTAATTCTTCCGCACTTTTCAACTGCCTGATTTCCTAGCGAGATTGTACAGTCTAGGGTATTCCGCTTTCTACTAAATGATATTGATTTACATTTTTGGACGTTTAGCTGCAAAAGGCTTTTTTTGCACCAATTATAAAATAGGAGTACGTCGTTTTTGAATAGTCTTATATCTTCCTTGTTTTTTATTTCTAAAAATATCTTTAAATCGTCGGCATAAATAAGAATTTTTACGTTTTTTAAAATGAGGGAAATATCGTTTACAAATAGTATAAACAAAAGAGGGCCGAGATGGGAGCCTTGAGGAACTCCTGAAGTAACTCGAATAGGATTTGAGGTCTTGCCTTTAAATCTGACTATTTGTTGTCGGTCAGTGAGATAAGACTCGAGCCATTTGAGAAAATTTAGCTCAATACCCATTTTTTGCAGATTGAATAGAAGCATGGGTATATCAATGCGATCAAATGCCTTGCTGAAGTCTGTGTATAAAGCTTCAACATGGTTTCCATTGTCCATTGCAACCAGCGAATAGTTGACGAATTCGAGTAAATTTGTATTAGTTGAGCGTCCTTTGAAGAATCCATGTTGCAAGGTAGAGATTCTATTTTTAATTTGACAAAATAGTTTTTCATTAATGATCGCTTCAAAAAGTTTTGGAATGCAAGAGATAATAGCAATACCGCGATAATTTCGTATGTCAGATTTTTTGCCACATTTAAAAATAGGAACTAGATAGGAACTTTTCCACGAGTTGGGAAAAATACCGGATTTGATCGACTTATTGAAAAGCCAAAACAAGGGAGTTGTAAGCTCCGAAGCTAAGTTTTTCAGAAAAATAGGGGGAATCCCATCGGGCCCACATCCTTTGGAGATATCTAGTTTTTTCAATGCTTCTTTTATGTCATGCACATTTATATTGTTTACACTAATATCTCCACTAAATTCTGGAAAGAAACCGAAATATTTGCGATCACGATCTGCTTCAGAAAATGTGGTATATATATCTTGGAAGAAAGTTGCAAATAGATTGCAAATTTCTGGCGAGGTAGAACCCACATTTTCATCTAGGTACATTTTTGATGGAAAATTGTCAGATTTTAATTTAGTTTTTACATAGTTAAAGAATTTTTTTGGATTGGATTTAATCTCTAACTCGGTTTTTGAGTTATACTCATCAAAGGCAATATTAACGGCTTGATTTAGCTGGTCGCAAATATTCAAATAATTTACCAGATTCTCGTTGCTACTATTTCTTTTGTATACTTTATGTGCTTTTTGCTTTTGGTTTTTTAATTTTTTAATTTGTTCATTATACCAAACTGGGTTTTTTGAATAACTTTTTCTCCTTATTCTTTTCAATGGTACATGTTCTACTATAATTTCGAATAATAATTTGTAAAATGCATCAACAGAAGATTCGACATTTTCCTCGTTTCTAAAAATCGTTTGCCAATTAATAATACTTAGCCTATGCTTAATACTGTCAAAGTTTGCCAAGTGATATTGAAAGACCTCTTCATATTCGCTGTCGTCGGGTTTTTGGTATTGGTGTATAAATAAGGAAAACTCAATTGCTGTGTGAAATGCTTCATTTTTCCATAATGGAATAAGAGATTCGGTCACACAGAAGTCTTCTTGAATATTTGTCAATAAAAAATCTAAATAGCAATTTTGCTGATTTTTTACATGATTTATTTGATTGAGCCCTAAACTGGCAGTTTTATCAAATATAAACTGCAGTGTTTCATTTTCCCCAACGACTGGAAGTAAGATACTTTCATTTTCTGTGTCTGGAAAGAAATCAATACTACGTTGATTAAAATCCCCGTATATGTGAATTTTCACTTCTGGGGTAAGATTGGCCGAAATTTCATCGGCAATACTAAAGAATTTTTCATATGAGTCTTTGCGAGCATTGTTCGGAGGAAAATAGACAGAGGCAAATACGTGTGTTTCCCCCGACATATGCACTTTTACCCAAACATGTTCGAAATCCTTACTTTTTTCGGTCGTGATGATTTCTGAATTGAAATTTGTGGAAATGGCAATTAGTACACCCCCTCCTGATTTCTTTTCAGACTGATGAAAGTTACGGTCATCTCTAAAAACATTGTAATTATTACCAAAAACTTCTTCACTTCGAACACTTTCATCCCAACTGGTTTCATTTGCCAGAATTATTGGGAAGGAACAACACAAAATTTTGTTGTGGATTTCTTTAATCTTAGCGGAACCTTTCATTCGATTGAAATTTTGGCAATACACCAAAATTTCAGTTCCTATTTGTGTCTGTGGTGAAGTAGTTGGTTTGATCGAGTCAGTGAAATTTGTGTAATTAAAACTATTTACCTCTCCTTGATGTAGAGAGGTCGTCAAGTCTTCAAAAAGGGCAGTTTCTGCTAGATCCTCGCCTTTCTCCAAAGGGTTCGTCAGTTCCGTGGAAAACCCGCAAGCCTGTTTGCACATGCTGTACACGATGTAGCTGAGGAGCTCCCCGGATCCATCCAGTTTGGTGAGCGTGCTGCATCGGGGTGCGAAAACACACCGTCCGCCGGGTACGGGTTTAAAATTTCACCTCGTTGAAATTGAATTGGCGGTCTCCCCGAAGCCATCCAGTGGGGCAAGCGCGCTGGGTCGGGACGTGGGATTTGGGCACGGGTTTTGAATTTCGCTCCGTTGAAATTGTATCGGTGGTCTAGAGAACCGATCTTTCGCTGCTGCAAGAAGCTCTCTATCAGGAAGAAGTTCGTTGATATTGTGATTATGATTGTTGCTGCGATTGTTGTTAAAGGGGTTGGTATGGCTGGTGCTTCTATAGTTGATGTGGTTAAAGTTACTGTTGCTGCTACGTTCAGGATTAATATGCGCCCTTCGTTGTTGCTTCCTACGTTTTCTAGCCTTCTCAGCAATTTTGTTTTGTTTATTGCGGCGCAACTGTCGGTCATCATACTCTGTCCAGTCAGCTCTCCACACCTTCCTTGTACCCAGAAGTCGCCAACCAGAGTCATTTTTTCGGGTCAACTCAACTTCAAGACTGGGGTAATCAGGTGTGGGAGGGACGGGAGCAGTGCATCGAACCGAGGCTATGTTCGCTGACAATGATTTCAGCTCGTCAAGTATGTCCAGTTCCAATACTGGATTCGCAGTCATCGTGCAGTTTGAAGCGATTTCCATGGACAGCTGCTGTAGATTATTCAATTCCTCGGTTATGTTGCGCAGGTCGTTGGATACATTTGACGTTACGGAATTCAATGATGCAGACGTGCATTCTTTCCATGCCAGCATAGCCGTATCAAAAAGCGATGTTACATGATTTTTTATAGAAGAAACACTGCCAGCTAAGCTACTATTTTTGTTTATTGCAGAAAGCTCAATTTTTATTCCTTGCAGTAAGACTTCCAAGCTTTTCAACCGCCTCGTGAATAATGTTTGGTTTATCGTGTAGTAGAGCGAAACGATGCGTCACCTCGGTATTGGAATGTATTTGCGCTGTAAGCTGTTTTTGCTGTTCCACGATACGATTATAGTCTAGCTTAGCTTGTACGAGCTCTTGGCAAGATTCACAGCATGGCATAAGGTACGCGCTAAAATCTACTTTTCTGTTCTTCACTGTGTTTCGTAGCGAATTCCGTTGCACTGATACTCCCACGCAGGCTGCATGAAAAACTCGTGGGCAACCAGTACACTTCCACATAAGCGAATCCGTGGCAGAGTCCAATGAGCAAATTTCACACTTTTTATCCATATCGAATAAACTAACAACAGCTTATGTCCCGAGTAAAACAAACAACGAAAATAAAACGCCCGCAAAAAAAAATTAAAATAAAGCACGCGGTCAGGAACGATTAAAAACACGTCCGAACTGTATGAGTTGCATTTGAGCACAACAGCGAAACAGTCAGCCAAGAAAAGTCGCATCACAGCCGTGAGCAACGACCAGCCCTCACGACGTCCGGCCCCATCACTCGATCGAGAAACAACTCCCCAGCCGTTCAAGAATCGAAGCGCGGACGCCCTCCGAAATATAAATAAAATAAACCAGTTCCCCTCCCGAGCCCGGGCCCACCACCAAAAAAAACCGCCGTCACCCACGACCTCACGGAAATGGAGTTTTCTAGCGAGGAGTTGGAAGTATCGCAGCCCCCTGGTAAAGGTCTTCGATAGTTCCACTTCCCATCATCGCATGGACCACAACGACGACCACAGCATGAACACGGACAACGAGATAAATCGGTTCGGAAGTAGGGAAAGTGTAGTACCTCTTCCGACGCAAGTACGGCAGGTTGAAGGAGTTATCCGGGACGTCTTACCCCAACCCGCTGATGGCAAGTTCACCTCCGTAGCCGATGGAAACACTTCTTATACCATGATATCGGAAAATTGGGATAGACGGCAGGGGGAAGGGGTAGCCCTTCTTTGCCCTGGCCGCCGCCCTACACAAACGGATACACTAAACACAGAAATAAATAACGCAAACAACAACACTACTACGAAATTCCAGGATAGACGGCAGGGGGGAGGAGTAGCCCTCCTATGCCCTGGCCGCCGTCCTACACCAGCAAACATAGAGCATCCAACATCTGCAACCGATGACAGCGTCACCTTCAACAGCGAAGCATTCGACAAAACTACACAAAGTCTTTCCCCGGTGCCGGCTATTGCCGGTGTATCTGGAAGCAATCGTGTAGTAGTTTCGGCAATGGCTGGCACTGTGGGGCAAAGCGTCCCACAGGTCAGTACTCGTTTTTCCAATCCGTATGCAGATACTGTCTTGCAAAATTTTCCAGATCGCCAAACTGCAGCAGTTCTCTTACCCGGAGAAGGCCCGTCTCGTCGAAGAAATATTACACAAAGCGCTTCCCCAGTGCCGGCTGTTGTCGGTGTTGACAGAACTAGTGTAATTGTTTCGACAGCAGCTGGTACTGTGGGACAAAGCGTCCCACAGGCAAGTCAGAATTTTGTACCAACACCTGCGGAGGTTATCGCACCACCTTTTTCCCCCACAGCCGACCCGCCGGTGCGAGGAGCATCCACATCGTCGTCTGTCACCCGATCGGTTACAGGTAGTCACCCCGATGGCGTTTTCGCACTACAGTGGAACATGCGTGGCCTCAGGGCCAATATCAGCGAACTAAAACTTCTCATCGCCGATCTCGAGCCTTGCGTCGTGGCTCTACAGGAAACGAAGGCGAACCAAACCATCATTCCACCAGACTTCGTCGGCAGATACTACACGCTGCTTCTGGAGTCGAACAGCGTTCACTACTGGCAACACGGGGTTGGCCTTGCCGTTCGGGAAGGCATACCATATGAGCGTGTACAGATCGATACCACACTGCACCTCATCGCTGTACGCATCCACGCACCGATCCAGGCAACTGTAGTGTCTGTCTACATTCCGCCGAGTTCTACGCAGTGTCAAGCTGCATTGGGTGAGTTGTTTGAGCAGCTGGAGGGTCCAGTGCTACTCCTGGGGGACTTCAATGCACATCATCTCGCGTGGGGATCCCACCAATCGAACTCGTTAGGCCAGTTTATCGCTGAGACGACCTTGAGCAAACAGTTGGTGGTGTTAAATGACGGCTCGCATACTCGCATCGACCCGGCTACGGGAAACACTTCGGCTATTGATGTAAGCATCTGCTCCGAGAATCTTGCTCGTAGGTTCACCTGGAGAACATTGTCGGATACGCACAACAGCGACCACTTCCCGATCACAGTTTCGATCCCTGGGTGGACGAATCATCGAACGGCTCGACAGAAGTGGCTGTACGACCAAGCGGATTGGTCGTTGTACGAGCGAATTACAGCGGAAACCATCCGGCCAGAGGCCGAGTGGGACGTGAGCAGCTTCACGGAGAAAATTATCTCAGCAGCGACAAATTCCATACCACGAACCAGTGGACGAATCGGGCCAAAAGCGGTACCATGGTGGTGTCCCGAAGTAAGAGCAGAAATTCAACAGCGGCGAAAGTGCCTTCGATCACTCCGACGTCTCCAACAATCTGATCCAGATCAACCCGAAGCACTGGCGAGATTCCAGCAAGCAAGAGCAGCAACAAGAAAGGCGGTCAACAAAGCGAAGGAACAATCGTGGCAAAACTTCGTAGGGAAGATATCACCGAGTAGCACGGCAACCGAATTATGGCGGACGGTGAACACTTTGCGTGGCAACCGACAACAGCGACCGGTAATCCTCAAGCGAGCGGACGGATTCACGGATGACCCCGAAAAAGTGGCAGAAGAACTGGCGAATGTTTACTGCGAAAGGTCGGCGACTTCCAGCTACCCTCCATCATTCCAGATGGCGAAAGCGGCAGCTGAACGAGGGTCCATAGATTTCTCGCACAACAACGATGATGTTTATAACATCGACATTACCATGAACGAACTTCTGTGGGCCCTCGACAAAGGGCGAGGCGCCTCAACAGGCCCAGATTCGATCGGGTATCCTCTGCTGCAACGTCTTCCACTTTCTGTGAAAACGACACTCCTCCAGCTGCTGAACGATATCTGGCGCAGTGGCGAGTTTCCCGCCAGCTGGCGGAATGCCATTGTCGTTCCAATACCGAAGCCGAACTGCCACGAATCCGGACCGAATGCCTTCCGACCGATATCACTCACCAGCTGCATGGCGAAGCTCCTAGAGCGCATCATCAATCGACGGCTAATCACCGAGCTAGAGTCAAGTGGACGGCTCGACAAGCGACAGCACGCTTTTCGTGCAGGACGCGGCACTGACACGTACTTTGCCGAACTTGAACGATCGCTGCCTACTACCGACGAACACTGCCTGATAGCGTCCTTGGACCTGTCGAAGGCATACGACACCACCTGGCGACACGGCATATTGCGGACGCTAAAGTCTTGGCGAATACGTGGTCGGATGCTGAATCTGCTGCAGAGTTTCCTCTCAGAACGGACGTTCCAAGTGTCCGTAGGGGGACACAAGTCTCGTGAGTACCCACTGGAGAATGGAGTGCCACAAGGTTCCGTACTGTCTGTGACACTATTTCTCGTTGCGATGCAGCCGATCTTCCGTGTGATGCCCGTTGGAGTCGATATTCTTTTGTACGCGGACGACATCCTCCTCGTGGTACGACGTGCGAAAGGGGAATGCTTGCACCGAAAACTGCAGGCCGCTGTCAAAGCGGTGGACAAGTGGGCGAAAAGCGTGGGGTTTGCCATATCCGCAACGAAGTCACAGACATTTTACTGCAGCCCTAATGCGCGTCGGGAGCCGGCGCAAGAGGTCACCATCGATCGAACCCCCGTTCCGAAGACCAACCGTCTGAGGATCCTGGGCGTCACGCTGGACCGAACGTTGACGTTCAAGCCGCACTGCAAAGCGGTGAAGAAAGCATGCGAGTCTCGACTACGGATCCTGCAGATGATCGGCGCCAAACTTCCACGTGGCAACCGAGCAACCTTGCTGCAGGTGGGTTCGGCACTAGTCACTGCGAAGCTGACGTACGGTGTTGGACTAGTGAGCCGAGGAGGACCGGAGACCCTACAGACCCTAGCCCCAGCGTACAACAAAATGGTACGATACGCTTCCGGAGCGTTTGTGACCAGCCCAATCATCTCGATTATGGCCGAAGCTGGAACACTCCCCTTTGAATTCCTTGCAGTTCAATCTGTAGCACGAACGGCTATCCGGATTTTAGCTAAAAACCGAACGAACAAAACCCTTCCACTGATCCAGCGAGCATCTGAACGTATACTTGATGTGACGGGTACCGAACTTCCTGCTGTCGACCTTTTAACGAGACAGAGCGATCGTGTATGGCACGCACGTAAACCGTCGATAGTATGGGATGTAAAGCGAAGTGTACGAGCCGGTGATCCGCCTGATAGAGTCCGTCCAGTCGTCCAACAGCTGCTTGCGACCAGATTCCACAGGTCAACGGTGGTCTACACCGATGGGTCGAAATGTGAAGACACCGTTGGAGCCGCATTTTGCATGACTGGCCTCGCAGACTTGTTCAGCCTTCCGAAAGCGTGCAGCGTTTTCTCGGCAGAGGCGTACGCCATAAAACGAGCGCTTTCGATACCGAACGTCAGTGCCGAAATAACAATTCTAACGGATTCAGCCAGTTGTCTTCTGGCCTTAGAATCAGGAAGATCGAAGCATCCGTGGATCCAAGAAATCGAAGAGATTGTGCGTAACAAACTCGTCCGCTTCTGTTGGATTCCGGGACATTCTGGGATCAACGGAAACACCCAGGCTGATCGACTAGCAAATGAGGCTAGAGACCAACCCGCCATAGATATGCCTATTCCTGGCGAAGATGCACTACGAGCAGTGAAAGAAGCGATACGCCGCCGATGGGACCAACAGTGGTACGAAACAAGGGACGCGAAACTGAGAGAAGTGAAGTACGACACGCGCAAGTGGATGGACCAGACCAACCCTGCTGACCAACGTGCGCTAACACGTCTCAGGATTGGCCACACTCGACTGACACATTCCTTTCTGTTAAAAAAAGATACACCACCCATCTGCGAGTGCTGCGGAACTGAAATCAACGTGCAGCACGTTATCCTCCACTGTCGAAAGTACGATAAAGAACGACAAGAAAACGACGTCAGCTCTTCCAGCCTACAGGATGCCTTGAATAATTGCGAAGGTAATACGACGAAACTGCTGGCATTCCTGCGCCAAACTGGGTTACTTAAAAAACTTTAGGGAGAACGCAGAGCACCCCACAACTAAGGAAAATTGGGATACTATCATGCGAAAGCGGAGTTACCGACAGAACTACACAAAGCCTTTCCCCAGTGCCGGCTGCTGCCGGTAGATCTGGAAACAATGTGTAGTAGTTTCGGCATCAGCTGGCACTGTGGGACACTGGCGTCCCACAGGTTAGTACCCGGCTTTTTTAAATCACCATCAGGTACTGTCTCGGTGATCTTTCCAGGTCACTGCCAAGCTGCAACAGTTTCCCCAGACGATTTGCCGACAGTTGTCACCACGTCATAGCACTCTCCCACCCGGAGGAAATCCAGTATTCGCTCCAGCCCCTGCACCGAATATGTTTAACGATGATATTGACGATGAAGAAAAACCAAAACGAAGAGAACAAAAGAAGAAGAAGAAAACGATGAATGGGAGAAGAAATGAGAAATTATGATGCAACAACAACTCTGTAACAACAACTCCGTAGCTTAACACTCTTTTTCGACATGAATGCACAGCAATGTGTAAAGTGTCGTTAATAAACAAACAAACAAACAAACATTATTATTATTATTATTTTGCTGCATTCAACCCTAGATCGATGATTGCTTTGCCGATTAGCGGAAATGAACTGGAGTTGAGTGAAACTTCATTTGCGAAAATGCCATCCATTAGACTGGAAGATCCTATTCTGCAGGAGATTTCTGGAATACACTATAGCGAAGAACAGCGGGCACTGGATGATCAGCTAATGAAATTGATAGCAACAATTGACGATTTCCCTCAACTGTCTCCAGAATTGGTGGATTTTACAGTCTTTTCCGACGAATCGGATCGAACGTCGATGGATGCCCTTACCAATAACCAGACGCCTCCATCGACGGTTGTTGACGGATACTGCCTGTGGCCCAACGACGATTTTTCCATACTTGCAAATCTCGACTTTAACCCTTGGTTGGGACAGCAAAACAGCATATTTCCTGCATTCGCACCATCATGTACCTCATTTGTTTAACTCGTCGACGGCCACAATCTAGACGGGGTAATTGTACAGGATAAAAAATCCAATCCCAACTCTCAGCAATTTCTTAAAGTAACTCCTGCAGCGAACGACTGTAAAGCAAAATGGCATAATTTGCAATCGTATACTTCCGTTTGCACAGCAATGAAGCTAAAAGCTTATCGGTTTCAACTATTTTGTCGCATTGGTTTCACAACGTTATCGAATCGAAACGAAAAAAAAAACGAATAAGCAGCACTGTATCAGTACAATCAGATTATCGGATGAAACAAAACGTGAATAATAACATAAGGTCGGCGATAATTAGAGAACGACACAACAGAATGACGTAAACTAATGACCGATGACGCGCTCTAGAGCCAGTCACAAACGCAGAAGTTACCTTAGCTCTCATTAGGATAGTTTGTTGAAAATAAAAAAGGGGTTAAAATCTAGAGAAAATGTAATAAAGAAGGAGAAAAATACTGTATTCGATCGGTCCCGTTTCAATGAAATAGGTATCAATCGCAAAAATGAAAAAAATACGAACATTATAGATAGCGCAAAACCGGCAAACAGCAATGACCATAGGATTTCAGCTCTTGCAATCATTTCCTTTTCTCCTATTATAACTATACAACCGTAAGTCGTCAAATGTTCCTGTTTCTGCGGATGAATTTTTAATGTCTTATTGTCGCACAATTTCAAACTTTGCGGTTTCCATTGTCTTAAATACTACCGTTAAGGCTTAGCATAGAGAGAACCATTTACAATATTGATGTCTACATAAAAATAGCGTCTATTTTCTCAATACTGTGATGGTGTAAAGTTTCGTCACATAGAAAGGTAAGAACAATTTAATCGAGCTTCGATGTTCAAATATGTGGTGCAATCTCGAGGGGGGCTGGTGTGCGCTCCTCGTGAAATAAATAAAATCGTGAATTCAAGACCAAGGAGAAGCATTGTTTATTTTGATGAAAGAAAAACACTTCAGCGAATTGACTGTTTTGCGGGGCCATCTAAATTGTAGAGAACTTGTAATTCTATTTTAAATCAACAATCGAAGTCGAAGCAAGTCATTTTTCAGCATGTTGGAGTTTAATTCAAAGTAATCTTAAATAAATCATACACAAAGGAAGCATAAATACACGGATTGCCTTTGCTAGTAGATTGATTCCGAATTAGGGAGTTCCAGTTTATCCCCTATTCGTTTATGTATAGAAAATTCAAACACCAGTGCATGAGTTTGCATTTTATTTGGGAACGTCGATGAAACTCTATGCAGAGGTAAGTGGAAAAATTCCAACCGGATAGATTTCCTAGACCGGACCGTGAATCGAACCCTTCACTTTTAGATTGGTTATACCGTGTCTTTACCCACTAGACTATCTGATGCCCCAGCATGAAGCATGGAATAATTACAAAAGCACACATGCAATGTTACAAACACATTTTCTATTCCAGAAAAGCACGGTATAGATATTGCACACATCTTCTTGTTGTTATGGAGCTTCTCACCCAACGTTACCAGCAACAACTACTTCAATTCATCTGCTTTCAATTAATTAGAACACATTCTCTCTGATGGCTGTCCTTTGACTGGAATTCACTGCTATATAGTCGGAATTGCACTATCCTGCAGCAGTTCAATGAATAGCCAGAGTCAATTTGTTTGGTATTCATGGATTTATAGGAACGTAGGAATGTCATTATTGGGCCTCACGGGTATTCAAAGGCGGTTTCTGATGGCGTCATTCACTGTACAATGTACATTGCCAAACTACACGCTAGATGTCATTATTACTATTTTCACACCGACACATGTCACTGTCCACGAGTCTAATTATCAAGCGAATGAAATCACGACTTACGTCTCATAGAAACAGAGTTCCAGTGTCACAATTGATTTGCCTGTGAAACAACCTCTTCTGAACCTATAGTGTGGAGTGCAACTTTGGCAGTGAACCCATTTCCGTCAATCGTCGCTTTAACTTTTGATTTGTTTAAAAGTAGGACTACTTCTTTGTTTTCTATAACGGGGTACTATTGCGAATTGTGATCGTCACGAAAAGTGGTCAGGTTTTGAGCGTTATTTTCACAGTCGTTTCACCATACATTTTCAAAATTTGTACACCAATCGATTGGAAATATTCCTACGCATCGATTCCAATAAAGTACCTTGCTGATTTCGAATCACATAGTATTGAAAAATTCAAAATGTTAAGCCTTGTCTTAAGAACTACCTTAATTCAAAGAATATTGGATTGTATAATCACAATGGCTTATATTTAGTAGCGTAATCCTACGTCATGATTTTGAACAACCCAATGGAGCTGTACGTTGTAGTTTTTGTACATGATTAGTAGATGTCTGGAACTATACATATTCTAAAAATTCAATCGTTTGGTTTAAATACGGTTGAGTAAAGTGATGATTGATGGAAAAAGGTCCACTGCTGAAGAAATAGTGTGAATCAATATGCTTCCCTAACTACTGTTTCTTTACGTTTGAAATAAAATGATGAAATAACCTAATACAATAAAGGGTCTCATATAACTCAGTTGATAAAGACACGGTCGATCAAGCTGAAGACGGAGGGATTACTTTCCGGTCCGGTCAAGATCGTTTGGTAGAGTATCATTTTGCTCCTCACAAACTATACAAATTCTTGCGTTGGTCGTAGCATCGAAAACCATCTATGAAAAACTTTAAAATTGCATCCCTAGAACACTAAACTGAACGCTAAGCTCCGGATCACGAGCTATTTCAGTATTGATTTTGGGACTCACGTTATTCTGCTGGCAATTAAAATGTGACACTTAAATATGATTAAGCGCATCGTAGCCTTTACATTTGGAATCTAAACCCGGCTGACCACGAATATTAATAATACAGCGTTTAACAAAAAATTAAAACACTTCAAAATTCCAAAATATCAACGGCAAATGATCTTTCTTCTAATGTATTTCCAATGCTTAAGCCCCGAGAAAGTATCATCAGGATTAACAAATGAATCGAACAAAGTTTCTCATCTGAGAACACGATCGATCGGGTACTTCATGATTCCTGATCATTGGCAGTAAACGCCGATTCAAGCAATCCCGAATGTATTCATTGTCTCTGATGACACAAATGGCTCTGACCACATTCCGCATTTGCAAATAGCTTGCCAAACCATTGAATTTTTACCGAATTTCTAGGTAAAAATTGACTTATCGGCATCATTGACGTCCTGGCTTTCACGCACGGTATAATTTTGATCTCCCGGAAGCGTCTTATAGTCAAATTTTACATACACAGATAAAATGAAACATTGAATTTTCTGCGTTATCTAATGCACATAAAGGGAATTTCTTGTAAATTTAAGCCAGATAACACCTGAATCTAGCCTGTTGTATGAAAGATTGCAAACATTGTTGTATGGCGCATGAAAGATTGCAAACAATTTCGTTGTTTACGCCTCCTTTGGTTTGGAATTAAACGAGGGGAAATTTTACGCGCCTGTTAAAATTCATAATTTTTTTCTGTGAGGGTACAGAATTAGTTTTAAGTAGCACATGCATCAGCTGGGATATTTGATGAAACTGTATGTGATTTGTAATTAGAACTGCCAATTATTCAGATGTTTATCCATCTGCTTAGTTCTTATCCATAGGAATGTACCTTCAGAAACGAGAATGAGCCTCAAAAACATACAGAACCATGAAGTTCCCAAAGTTCCCAATTGCACACAGAAAAAAATAATGAATTTTAAAAGACGCATAAGCTTGTTAGCCAAAACAACGAAATCGCTTACAATCTTTTATACGACAGACTAAATTCAGGCGTTATCTGGCCTAAATTTGGAAGAATTATCCCATGAGCTTATGCCAAATTTAGCATTCCATTTATGTACATTAGATAGCGCAAAAAATTACATGTTTCTTTCAAACTGTGCAGGTACTTGTTTAAAGCATTCAAATCATGAAAATGTTTTTATTTTAGTATCGACTTTTTTTTTTTTTTTGTTGGGGCGTAGAACCACTGCGTCCACTGAGTTGAACTTTTGTGGTATACCCCTGTTTACTATTCTAATTCGCATCTTAAAGCTAGATTACCATTTGTCAAGTGACCAGCCCAAGACGCGTCTCCCAGTCAGGCAAAATTGAGTTTATAAAACCCACCACCTTTCCAGGATTTGCAGTCCGAATTTCTTTAGGTTGCAATAGCCACTGTACAGAAAATTAAGTCTGCTCTTGTACAAAGCATCACAACTGCAAAGCAGATGTTCCGAGGTTTCACGTTTCATGTTACAGAAACGACAGATATCATTCTGAACCTGGCCAATGTTTTTCAAATGATATCTACTCGGGCAATGTCCGGTTACTAGGCCAGTATAGGTACAAAGAACTCTCTTATTGAGCTCCAGAAACTTTTTACTGATTGTAACATTTGGAATTATAAACCTTTTCGCTTGAACACACTTTGTGGTGACCAACCAATTGGTCATCACCCTTTGCACTTCCCAAGATTCTAATTCCATTTTTATGGCACAGTATGATATACAATGCCACAGTGTCCCGGAACCCAGAATAAATTTACCGAGTTCTCTTGGCACACCTTTCGCAATGAAAGAATGCATTCCCAGACAAGTTTGGATGTACATTTATAATTACTTAACGCTTTAAGTGCCGCTTGGCTGTCTGTAAAAATACAAATATTTGCATGTCTATATTTCCTCTTCAGACAAACGTTAACACATTTTATTATAGCAAAGATCTCCGCTTGGAAAACCGTTGGATAGTTTCCCATCGCCACTGAGATTTCTACCCCAGAGCCGAAGATTCCTGCTCCCGTTTTTGTTCCAATTTTTGAGCCATCTGTGAAGAATTTTATGGAGCCATGGCGAACAGTGGGACCTCCGACTTCCCAATCTATACGTGACGTTTCACATATGTTGTAAGGGATGTCATGGTTTTCCACAGGTTTCATCCAGTCTCCATTCATATACATCACTGGTCCATTTTGAAAGCTTTGTGAAATGCTCAGGTGACCGACTAAGTCACCAGACAGGAAAGTTTTCAGCCGTTTAAGTCTAAGCATACTCTTTTCCGCTTCTAGTTGCACGTATAGTATCGACTACATGGTATGATTGCGATTTCGTACATGTGTGAAAAAGCGAAATGAAATAGACCACACAGTTTGAAAGAAACATTTTCTGCGTGATCTAATGCACGTAAAGGGAATGCTGGATTTGGCAGAAATTAATGGGATATTTCATGTAAATTTAAGTCAATCTGAATCTTGTCTGTTGTATGGAAGATTGCAAACATTATTGGTTGGCGTCTGAAAGATTGCAGACAATTTCGTTATTTACGCTTCGTTTAGCTTGGAATCAAACGAGAGGAAATTCCTCGCGCTTGTTAAAATTCATTATTTTTTTCTGTGCATCTTACCATTTGTTGCTAACGGCAATTTCCTCAACATCGTTTCACCTACCGCTCTCGAAAACAATCAACCATAACACGTCGATTGCTATGATAAAAACTCGTTTACTAGCAGGCTATGAGACAGACGTACACTACCACCCTTTCTGTTTATCATGGATCTTTTGATTGGCAATGTGTGATTCTTATTTCTTTTACTCTCACGGTTTTATAAGAGAAAGTAACTGTAACGACAAATCTCTTTGTTTGAAAATGGGCAAACGTAAGAGATAGAAAGCGTCAAGTTACAATACCGGTACACTATAGCCGTAATTTACAAAGAGGATAGGAAAAAGCAGTATACTCAAACGCAACAGCGAGGCCATAGTTGCTGTTGGATGATGATGATTATGTAGTACAGGGTGCGGCAGAAAATAATGCGAAAATTTATTCTATTTCTTTCAAATCCCATTTTCAACTAATTCAAGCAATAGTATCAACATTTTCGAGTGCAGTTATCTTTATAAAGTCCTTTCAAATAAATTTATTCAATGTGTTCTCCATTTTTAAAAATAACATCCTCGAGCCGACGCCGGAAGCCAGAGCATGCCTTTCGGACGTAGTCCTCCGACATTGACTGCCATGTGCGTGTTATGGTTGACTTCAGGGATTTCACACTAGGGTGTGATGTTTTGCCGGCTCGTGCTTCAACATATGCCCAAATCGAATAATCCAACGGATTAAGATCTGGACTGCTAGGGAGCCATAAATCCTTCGGCCAAAACTTCATGTTATCGTTCAACCATTGTTGGGTTCGATTGGACGTGTGACACGGCGCTCCATCCTGCTGTAGGACAACGTTTTGGTCCTCGGAGAAGTTGGCCTTCACCCAGGGAAGCACCTGGTCCTTTAAAATACCGATATACACTTCGGTATTGATTATAACTCCAGCATCAATGAAAACAGGCGGCATTTTCAAACAGTTGGACGCCACCAAGCCAAATATCATGACACCAGCCGGATGTTTGGTTTGAAATTTGAATTTCACTTTTTCCGGAACGTGCTCCATTTTCTGCGGTGAAATGAACCGGTCCGTGCGGCTGTTGGCCACAGCATCGATGCTGAAAAGCTTTTCGTCGGAGAACAGGATTATCATTTTTTCCTTCTTCAACAAGGAAAGCAATCTCTTGGAACGAGCCACTCGTAGTTCCTTGACTCGGTCCGTAATCAAGTGGCGTTTCACTCTGGCTCTGGAAGATGCATGCAGGTCTTCTTTGATGATTCTCCGCATGGATTTCTCCGATATATTGGCTTCCTTTGCAAGTTTTCTTATGGAACGTACCGGCTTGCGAGCAATTTTTGCACGGACCGATTTGATCACGTTCGGCGTGCGTGCAAAGCGCGGACGTCCGCTTCCAGGCTTTCGCTGCTTAGGACCATCCTGCAGGGACTTTTTTATGCGGTAAACTGTTGCCAAATGGCACCCTACCACCTTGACAATCTCTTTCGGCTTCTTCTGGGCGAGCAACAAACTGGTGATCACTTCTTTCGCGAACATTTTGACGAATTTGCAATAAAACAAATAGAATGTTGGGATGCAGCACTTGAAAGTAAACATAAACAAATACACTTTCGACAGAAATTAGTCACTAGCCACACGAATTAACCCAATTCTCAAGTTTGAACATTCTCCCATTATATCCTGCCGCACCCTGTACTACCATCTATTGTAGCAAGGTAACTTTCCATAGCAGTGGAATAATCTGAAAAATGATTTGATCAGGATTCTATTATTGTTTGTTATCATCAAGCTCATGAACGTTTTTTAAGCTCAAAAACGTTGGAGCGGGCCCGTAAGCAGAGACACTTACATGAAACCCGCGAATATAGGGAAAAGAATCTCCTTCCAAAAGCAAGCTTACTTTCACAGCACTAGAATCGAGCCCTCGATTGACAGAATAAACCCAATAGATGGGGTCGAAGAGCCTGCCCTCGTTCCGCGAAATGTTAACAATAGGGAGGAGGCAGTCCCATGCTCCCTATCCAAATCTTTTAGCTTGGGTGCCCTGATGGTCCCTCCCCTTCCCCGTTATATGTTATTTAATATTTAGTATTTTTTGTAACAACAAATTAAAATATCATTACAGACAAAAATGCTAATTTATTCATATTTCAAACTTGAATGGATTGTTACTGAAATATAAATCAAAATTAGATATGTAAGGCTTGTTCGCGGCAAAATCTGGACAGAATAAATTTGGAATAAAACAAATTTGCTGTTAGTTCAAGCCAAGATGCATTTTTTTATTGATTTAATTGTGCATTATTAGTCATCTTAAAATTAATTTGATGCTGATAAGAAAAACTAATAAGAAAACAAGATGCCAAATCAGCCAGAATAGCGAGGGAGCGTCATGGCTGCGTAGGAATGGTAACAATAGTTTCTTTAGGCATTCTTCACGGTATATTTCCTTGTTTACCGTTCCGGTAGTGATGAAGCTTTGGCTTGCTCGACCACAGCTGCATATTGCCTGCCAAACCAAATATTTTTTTGGGGAACTTGGCCTTTTTCTTCGTTCAGAAATGCTCCTCTACGCCGTTCCGTTGCATGGCAGTATAATAAGATATTCCGGGAAGCTGCTTAAAGTCTTCCAGCACATAAGTTTCATCGTCCATTATCACGCAGGAAAACTTCGACAAATATTCTCGACACAAATATTTGTTCCGTTCTCAGCCTTCCTGGCTGTTGTCAAACGTGTATCGAAAGATTTAAGAACGTTATGTGACAGCGGACAGTGCTTGCAGGAGAACCAAGCTTTTTTTCAACTAACAGATCCGGATTTTCATTGCGACCGCACACAATTGCTTTACGCACTCGCTCTTCTTTCGTTCTTTTGTAAAATTGATTTTACACAATGAACAAACATACGTACATCAGTCTGCAAAATATTTCACGCGTTGATGAAGTATATCCAGAGATATACGTATTTAGGGGTGTCCAGATTTTGTCACGAATAAGCCTTATTAATATCCTTCTAGTCCTGGCAAAGCTGAAAACAGAATAGATCATTCCAAATATCAAAGATATTATTTTATACGACATGTTGTAATATTTTTATTCTGCCATAAAATGCCATATGTAATTGTGGTCAAAAATCTTAAAGTTTCGTCTCTACCGGCACTATCAATAAGGATGTGTACGAGAAAGAATGTCTGCAAAAGCGGTTGCTACCGTTTATCAGAAGTCACGACTCTCCAGCTCTGTTTTGGCCTGAAATACGTTCTGGAATGGTATAAGGTACAAGAGGTCAAATACGTATTAAAAACAGCCAGTTCACCAAACTGTCCAGAACTTCGCCCAATAGAGTAGTACTGTGATCTAGTTAAGCGGAAACTATTCGAAACTAAGAAGAAAGCAAATGGTACCGATGATATTAAGAGAAGATGGAGAATCGTCACGGCGGGCGTATCTGAGGATACCGTACGGAACCTGATGGCGGTTGTACCACAGAAAGTTCGAGAATTTTACAGAGAGACAGATTAACATTTTAATCAACTGTTTCTAATGTAGATCTAACTCTATTATTGTGAAATAAACAATCGGTTTTGTTGAATTATGTGTACATTTGTTTTTGCTGCTATTATTTTGGTGTCCGAAATTTAACGTGGACAGGCTTTAAAGTGAAATAAATCAACACAATAATCAACATCACATTCTGGCAACAAGCCTAGATGTGAGAAGGAACTTATTAAAGATTGTACTCGAAAAAATGCCACACTTTCTTTTGTATACAACTTTTTATTGGATAGGTAACATGTGCAAAATGCTTTCATAATGTGTCAAGTGGTTATCGAGATGGCTTCTAAGCAAGAAGTGCTTCGACAAAAAGTTATGAGCGTGGTCGTGGAAAATCCAGGCCAGTCCCAAAGGTGGATCGCGAAACTATTGAGAGTTCTATATCTTAACTATTGTACTCGCTCATCGCCGTGCGGACTGCGGCCACTCGAACGGTCCCGACGTCTCCAGGATGTGTTGCCACTGCTGAGGAGGCAAGTTCTCGTCAACCAACAGAACCATCGCCCCGACTTTAAATTGCTTCACCCCATCGTGCCATTTCTGACGACCTTGGAGACGGTCTAGATATTCTTTAGACCACCTACACCAGAAGTGTTGCTCAACAACTGGATATCTTCTTTTTCTTTAGCATTTCAAGCTTATTGCTCTCACAATTTGCTTGTTGCTTGCTCTCAACTTAGTGTTCTAAATGCACTTCCACAGTTCTTAATTGAGAGCTCTCGATGCCAAGTACCATTTTTGCATTAGTATGATTGTGTCGCAAGAACAATCATACGCTATGCCCTGGGAGTCGAGAAATTTTCCTCTACGAAAAATTCCTAGACCAGACCGGGAATTGAACTCAGCCACCTCCAGCATGGTGTTGCTTTGTAGCTGCGCCTTTATCGACTGAGCTAAGGGAGGACCCAACCCAACAACTGGATATGCTGCCATCTATTTAAACGTCCAACCAGAGTTGCCAAGTATATTTTTAACCAGTCAGGAAGTATATGAAATAAAAATCAGGATTGTCGTTTTCTGTGTTAAAACTGATATTCATAAAAATACATCTTATTAAAAAAAGCTTGCATTGCATATTTTTAACTTTTTCTGTTTTATACATAGAATGGTTGTACTTCCATGTAATTTTTTGTGAAAACTTAACGGTTCCTGATTCTTCATTTGTTCAGTTCCACATAATTCCTTGTCGATAATATTTTTCTCATTGTGTCTTGTCCCAATATATTTCTCATTTTCGTTTTGTCTAAATTGAATTGTGAGAACAATCGTTTCACTGATGCTGACGAGTGTGGTAGGATCAACAAACATGGTATGAACGCTCGCAGAAGCGGAAAAGCCAATGTGCCTTCTGATCTTCTGATAGACAATATGTTACTCCAAAAATCTAAAACGTCTTTTGAGTCAATCGTGGAAAATTAACATTCAAAATTTCTCTGAATTCATCATCCATGCTTTGAAGTGATTCTGTTCTTGCTCAATTCGGGATACGTTGCAAGAGAGAAAGAATAGATTCATGTTTTCTTACTTTTACATTATCAGGGTCATATCCCAAGTAACAATTCCAGCCGTAAAGCATTCCTCTCAGCTTTGTTGATAAAACTACATTCAAAACTGTTTTGTCTACCAACACCTCCTCTATGCTTCTTTAAAGCCGAAATTTGTACAAAGTGGCCCACTCAATAGACGGTTGTGCAAAGAAGTTTGTAAAACCTTTATAGAATCATAAATATTTTGAAAATGTTCTAGTGAAAGATGTTCTGACTACTTGAGAACCTTAATAAAACCTATTGGCTGCCATGAAAACCAGCATACGGTCAAATGGCCACAGCTGTCTAACTTTTGTGATATCGTGGTTGGTTTTTGTTGTTTTGCTTGGTTCGATTATCTGGGTCTCTGCTGATTTATTTCGCAGTAAATAATATCTAAGAAAAAAGTTCTTGTGTTGTTTGATAGCAAAATATGTAAAATAAATTGAGTTTTTACAGCGTATCATGCTCCAAATCATATGCGCATTTAATTTGATGGTGAATATTGGCACGAAAAAGAGCCGAAAATTAATGCGCCTCGGAAATTATGCGAGTTTACAACTACAAAAACAAAATTAAAACATAGATGTTCGATAAATTAATCATGAATTTCTTGAAAATGGATGGAATTCAATAAGGTTATCTAAAAGAATGCCAAAATTGGTCTCCAATCTATAGTTAATTTGTATTACATTTAAAATTTGGTGCATTTATTATTCCACATTTCAATTATTTCTTATATTTCAATTTGGCGATTGGAAAAAACAGTTTTGCCCAAAACCAATTTATCTTCGCAATGGCTACTATAAAACTATTAGGTCTATTTGTGACTTCCATCAATATGAATTTGCCGTTGAATGTATTTAATGGAGGCAAAATGTTTTTAAAATGCTTTTTCAACTAGCCATAATCAGAAAATATGCATGAGTCCTAAAACGGCATTTTAAAACTGCATTTTACGAGTTCACAAAGTCGGAATAATACCTTTGATAGGAGTAGAAGGAATTTGAGAAAACAAGGTTTTAATATCGGTGTAAACAAGCAGTGCAGGTTCTCATAAAGCTGACTAAAATATGAACCCTTTTGGCACCTCTTGGTGCCATAATAAAACCAAATTGATTTCTAGTGGCTTTCATAAAACCTTAATCAAACTTATTAAAGCTGGATAGTTTTGGCAATGTTACTTCGGATTAGTCATATTTATCATAACATCGTTGAACTCTGCTTCAAACCTGATGAGCGAGAGTAACGTAAAATCGGATTACATTAATTTTAAAGTCAAAAATTTGATCCTGCCTTAGTGTACCTACTGATACATATTCCTTAATTTAACTTTCCTAAAAGTTAACGTCATTGAAGTTTCTTCAATTCGTTAGACATTCCGGTTTCATAAAATTATCCAAAATTGTTTTAAAAAGCCTTGACAAATGTGAATGTAGTGAATACAATTCAGGATGTTCACAGCTTGTTCAGACGATTCACACAGGGTAGAATATATGACAAAAACGTCAAATACAATTTCGTCTGGACTCTGGACTCCCTAAAAATGGGTGGCATGTTTCTTTTTGCTCGGTTGCTGTCAGTTCAATCGAAGATGGCGTCGAAAAAACAAAAACCCCGGGGGATGGTGTGTTGTAGTATTGGAAGGACGGGGGGGGAAGAAAAAAATTATGGTAGATCACTTTCGAGACGAAAACGTGCCCGTGAGTACAGTTTACCGGATCCTGATATCCCTGAGCGTGGAGCGGAAGGCCGGTAGCGGCCGTCCGGCGAAGATAATGACGAAGAAGAAGAAGAAGGAAGCGTTGAAAAAGCTGTTCGACAACAAGGACGGAACGAATTCTGCATACCTTGATTCACCGAACTCTCAAGATGGGGGACATCTGTTGGAAGCAGACTCGGTCCCCCGAGTACACGGACGAGCAGATAGCGACCGTGAAATCGCAGTGCCGGTGGATGACGATACCGTGGGACGAAAATTACTTTCCGCTCTCGAAGACCCACATTCCAGGAAATGACAGCTACTATTCCAGCGACAAGTCAGCCATACCCCCCGAAGTAAAATATAAGTTTAAGCATAAATTTGAAAAAAAAAGTTATGCGCCATATCGGACAGAGGGATTTCAAAGCCGTGGTTGAAGCCGAGCGGTCTGCGTCATGCGGATGGGAAGTACGTCTTCTGGTCGGACAAGGCGTCTTCCCATTACGCCAAGAAGACGCTGGAGTATCTTGAGCAGAAAAAGATACCGTACGTGCCGAAAGAAAAGAACCCAACCAACTTGCCCCAGTGCCGTCCCATTGAGGATTTATTCGGCTCCCTCAGTGTCCTAGTGTACAACAATAATTGGCGGGCCAAGGAAACGAAGCAGTTGACCACAAGGATCCGGAATTGTATCCGGAAGATGGACGTCAGTGCCGTCCAGCGCTCTTGTGAGAGCATCGCGACTAAGTTGCGTCGTACGGCTGACCAGGGCCCCTTCTCCAATATTCATAGACATTTTTTTGAAGAATAAACATTGTGATTTTAATAAAAAAAAATACTGAATTCGTTGAAGGCAAGAAAAATTTCTTTACTTTATGACTGAAAAAATTCTCATTTTTTATTGAACACCCGTTATGAGACCAACATAGCAAAGATAACTATAAAGCATCCGATCTTGAAGAATTCATTGGATAAAAATAAACCAATCCGAAAAAAAATAATAAGTCTAGTTGATGGATCCGGAGCAAAAATTGAGAATATCATATATTTCGAAAGGTGAAAATCAGTAGATCCGTTTTTTAAATAAGTGCAATAAATAATCATATGAATAACTTAGCCCAGTCTGCATTAAATATTTATTTTCATATTCCCGTAGGCTACGCATTGTTAAATTTATGTGAAAAATGATTTGAATTGATTTTTTATTAATTCTCAACTGTGTCAGGATACCTGCATCGAATCGTTTTATCTAATTATGAGACCAAAAAATGCTCAAAACTCTTTGACCTTCTTCAATGACTGTTTCAAACAAATCAAATTATGTAATTATGTAACTATGTAAATTATGTAAACGGTAAAGATTTTATATTTGATATCTCAGTATTGCATCGGAATTTTGCTATGGAGAGGGAGGTGAAAATTTACGAAAAACAACCACATGGTTTCTGGATGGTCCCTTAACGAGCATATTACATGTCTAGACAAAATAGTCAAAATGTTGAAAGTAGCATTTGTAAACAATGACTTCTAGCGTATTTTTCTGGGATATGCTTGCTCCCACAAACAAAATAGCACCAGAAACAGATACAGGGAGTTATTACCTTCCCATCGGTAGTGGATATAGATGCTAGCAACCTGGCATTTCCAGGACATTTACAACTTACTTTCGACCTTTTGACGATTTTGTCTAGATGTAAGCAAACTCGAGGCTTAACATCATCATAGGTAAAATCACCCTTGAATAAAAGCTCTTTACCAAAGCTCTCCGGAAAAGCTGCATGTATCACATAAAAAGAAGAGCAAAGCTCGCTCTTCACTTTCATGCTCCCATGCATTGCTTTGTCGGCAATTGACTATTTACTTAAGTATTTCTGCTCAGAATAACTAGGTTACTGATGAGTAAACGAATAACGATCCACTCTCAGTACGTCGGAAACATTCGTTAGAAGTGGTTGTGTATTTCAATTGTGTCAAAAACTCGTGAAAAACAAAACAAACCTTTTCAAGAAGCAGAAAACCACATCTTCAACTCAGCGGCAATGGGAATGAAAAGACCACCTCACCGAGTGGCGTAAAGACACTTTTCCAGGTGAGAAGAGACAACGGTTACGGGGACAACGACAACAACAACAACAACAACAGCTACTAGGAATGACACGGTGACGACGGCAGTCTTGGATCGAACAGCAATTACCCTATCAAAGCGTGTTTTAGCGGTGTCCGTGCATGTCGGAAGGTTATTTGCTGGAAAATTTG
Source organism: Aedes koreicus (assembly GCA_024533555.2). Taxonomy (NCBI): domain Eukaryota; kingdom Metazoa; phylum Arthropoda; class Insecta; order Diptera; family Culicidae; genus Aedes; species Aedes koreicus. Next base: position 360,706 of record JAHHFK020003389.1, read on the forward strand.
TGGATGTTATGACTTAAATGAGTTGCAGGAAAAGTCCCTCCCACGTGTACCGTGCATTCTTGGGGTGGGTGTTGGTTTAATGATTTCGTATTTTCAAGGCGGTTTTTCATTTTCCATTGGAGAGGAGGAGAATGTTCAACGAGATCGTGTCCATGCATTTGCATTGCCTTTATAGATACGCGCAAATGAGGGCACAACAACGCGTTGGGCTACGAAAGGGATAGGACTGTTGAATAACGGGTACATGGCAAGTAGAGCAGTTGGTTCTGCATTAATATGCTTACGGAGGATGAACTTTCTTATTACTCTTCTTGGGACTTTCTTAGTTCTGTCGACAAAGATGCAGCTATTTTGCAATACTGTAATGGAGGCGCGTGTGTTTAATTTTGTGGTTTAGGTTTTTCTCTCTTTTTTAAGAAAGAAAACTGTCTAAAATAAACAGAAATGATTCATATCGATTCGAGTGAATTAAACTGATAAAACAGGACTGAAAATGGAATTGCTCCGAATCTTCTGTCCTTCAAATGTTTTCTTTGAATCATTGAATTGATAATTGTTCAGTAGTAAGAACATATTTGAGAATTAACGCAATATGTACCATCAGATTGAAAATTACTCAGAATCGAGACCAAAAAAAAGATTCCGAGTTGATTCAAGTTTCTCGTGCTTGCATAACATTCTTCTATTGACAACTCAGTATCAAGATAAAAGTTTCATAACCTAAACAATCTTCAAGAAATAAATGATACACATTCAGAAATGCATAGTTTAAATGGATATTCACTCTCTAGATGCTGCAAGAGTTAACAATCAGCAACTTTGAATAATGGAAACACATTAAGTTTTTCATGTTTCATGTTTTGTCTATGATGATCCTAAGGATGAGTCAAAATATGTTCAATCACTTCTAACGAGATGCACACCTCCCCAGAATAAACTTCGTAGGTATCAAAGGTTCCGAAACGCTACCAAACAGTAGCTCAGTCCCATCAGTGTTATGCTATTTCCAAGATGCTCAGGACAATCCTGCTTAGGGTGAAATGGGATGGAGAACACAAAAAGCCGTCATATTAACTGAATCACTCTACAACTTCGTATTATTCTAAACACAAATCTCGAAATAATCTAGATTTTGAAATTGTTAACCGATGTTTGCTGCACTGTACCACCATGGATTATCAGTTAGCTTTTAGTTTGTGAGATTCACATTCTGAACAATTCAAAACGATAGAGTGGCAGTTAGTGGACTATGTCCCAACCAGTGGCATTTAGTGAACTATTCAAGTGAAAGAAATTTCACTGGCGATAATTCATCTCATAGCTCACCAATATACACAGATAAAAATAATTAATTTTAACAAGCGCGTAAGATTTCCCCTCGTTTAATTCCAAGCCAAAGGAGGCGTCAACAACGAATTTGTTTGCATTATTTCATGCGCCATACAACAATGTTTGCAATCTTGCATACAACTAGATTCAGGCGTTAACTGGGTTAATTTTACTTGAAATATCCCATTATTTTCTGCCAAAACTAGCATTCTCTTTATGTGCATTAGATAACGCAGAAAATTCAATGTTTCTTTTTATCTGTGTAAGTAATGACGAAGCTTGGCTTTGACAAAGGTATTATCGATTGGATCAACGAGATGCTATCAAAAATACAAATATCTGCAAATCTCGAAAGCTCGTCAATTAGTGTTAGAGCTGTAAGGGGTGTCCACAAGGAGGCGAATTGTTACCTCTATTGTGGTCTTTAATAGTAGATGATCTCCTGAAACATCTGAAAACCCTAGGGTTTGAAGTAATTGACTTTGCAGTCGTCATAATAATCAATAGCAATAATCGCTAAATTCTAGGTGCTTTAAATTACATCCTGGAGTGATAGGAAAGGCTTGAGCACAAATCCTTCTAAAACTACTATTGTGCCATTTACACGAAGGAGAAAATATTTATTTGATAACTTAAGATTGAAAGGTACGCATTTGGAACTTTCAAATACAGTCAAATACCTTGGAGTATTCTTTGACAGTAAACTAAACTGGAACTTTCATTAAGAGCAGACAATCAACAGAGCGACAAATTGTCTACGGATAGCTAAAAAAAACATTTGGTAAGAATGGGGACTAAAGCCAAAAATGATCCTTTGGATTTATTCCGAAATCGTGAGACCCACGATTACCTATGCTGCATTGGTCTGGTGGACAAAATCTAAAGAAACTGTTGTACAGAGAAGGTTAGAAAAACTTCAAAGGCTAGCAACTAGTTCAATTACTGGTGCAATGAGAAGTACACAAATTGTTTTTGTATTGTTTTTGACCATTGCATCAATTCATACAATTAGAAACTGAAAAGAGTGCTCTAAGGATCACAAGGTTTGTGAAACTTTTCATAGGTAATCTAATTGGACATCCTAGCATTCTAACAATTGTTAGATTCAATTGTTTAGTTATGAACAACGAAAATTGGATGGAGAAAAAAATACAACTTTGACTGTTCATATCAAGTTATTGATTCTGGATCTGAATCGTGGGAAACAGGTGGTACTAACCTCTGTCCGATCGATTATATTCTATCAGACGGTTCAAAATTGAACAATCAAGTGGAAGCAGGTGTAACTATTTATTTAAGTAAGGTGTAACTATTTATTTATAGACTGTTCCAGGAAGTATAAGCACACTTTCAAAATAACAAAAAAGTTTTTTTTAGTTTTAATAATTTTATTTGGCAAATCATATTTGTATTTGTGTTTTATATGATATTTTACTCTCGTTTAATCAAAATATTTAATCATTGCCAAGACTCCTAACTTTTCCTCGAACATGACCCATTAGCTTCTGCACAGTGGTACTTCCCACCATTTTGACCACTTTTGGCCAATCTTTTTTAAATTTTTGGATGTCGTCCGCTGGTTTTATGGATTTTTGAAGCTTCGCTTCGGATAAATCCCAAAAAGTCTCGATTGGCCGTGCCTCCGGACAGTTCGGCGGATTCGTGTCTTTCGGCACGAAACATACATTTTAACTTTTATACCATTCTAAAGTGTCCTTTGCGTAATGACATGACGCCAAATCAGGCCAAAACACTGCTTGACCTTCGTGCTGCCTGATCATCGGCAATAATCGCTTCTGGAGACACTCCATAACGTATTTCTGAGTGTTCATCGTCTCCGTTGTGATGTACGGACTAGATGTTTTACCACACTCGCATTTGCCTGCCAAACCATAACCTTCTTACCAAATTTTTCGGTAAAAATTGCCTTCTCCGTTTCGGGGATGTCTTTGTCTTCACTAACAGTATAGAGTTGTGGTCCGGGAAGCGTTTTGTAATCTAGAGTTTCACGGACGCAGCCTGTTTTGTTTTCCTTTTGGGGTTTTTCTGCTTCTGGTATGTTTTTAGCCCAAGTCTTTCTTTGGCATACATGACGTTACCCGACGAGGTCCCTAGTTTTTCGCAACATCCCGAACGGAAGTCGCTGGTTTTTGCTTGTAGGCATCCCTGATCTTTTTATCGATATCCGGACTAACAGGACTCTTCGGTGCATCTTCAAACGTACACTGTTCTCTATATTTTCAAATCGCAGATCGTACCGCTCCGATGCTTACACCCTCTTCCTTGGCCAATTTTCTCAAGGAGAGTCCGCTCACCGTGCACCATTTGTGCACGATACTTGTTCGTTGTTATGGAGTAAGACCGCGCATTTTGATAGGTAACACAAAACTTAGCACTTTTATGATGCTATGTCATTCAGAAATGTGCAAACAATAGGACTCAGCCAAAACATGTTATAATATTTCATTATATTCAAAGTGACCGTTAAAATAAGGTGTGCTTATACTTTTTTGTTCTGTTATATGCGTTTACAGGAACTATACACAGTTTGAAAGAAACATTTAATTTTCTGCGCGATCTAATGCACATAAAGAGAATGCTAGATTTGGCAGAAATTAACGAGATATTTTATGTAAATTTAAGGCAGATAACACCTGAATCTAGTCTATTGTTTGGAAGATTGTAAACATTGTTGTATGGCGTATGAAGGATTGCAAACAATTTCGTTATTTATGCTTCCTTTGGCTTGGAATCGAACGAGGGGATTTTTTTTTCACACCTGTTAAAATTCATTATTTTTGTCTGTGTAGCAGCTCTATAGTCAAGCAGCTCTAAATGCTTCAAAGTCAGAAACATGCACTTCCAAGCATGTTTGGCAGTGTGTTCAATCACTCCAAAACTTGTCTTGTCGTAATCATGTCAATTTGTACTGGGTTCCTGGCCATTGTGGAATTGATGGAAACGAGAGAGCCGATGAACTAGCAAGACTCAGATCGGCTCATCAGTTCGTGGTTTATCTACTTCTTCACTTAGGATGGAGATAAAAGCCTGGGACTGATTGAAAGTGGAAGCAAACTGGAACAACACTTTCATAGCTATACATAGAAAAAAATAATTAATTTTGACAAGCCAAAGGAGGCGTCAATAACGAAATTGTTTGCAATCTTTCATGCGCCATACAACAATGTTTGCAATCTTTCATACAACAAGCTAGATTCAGGCGTTATCTGGTTAAAATTTGCAAGAAATATCTCAATATTTTCTGCCAAATCTAGCATTCCTTTTATGTGCATTAGATAACGCAGAATCTAATTCAATTCATTTTATCAAAATTCAATGTTTCATTTTATCTGTGTAGGCAATCAAAGCGGTTCATTATTCCAAACATTTCAGTGACTTGCAAATTGCAAATTACTTATTCCCACTGTTCGAGCCGATATCATTTGAAACTGATAGGAAAACTTCAAGATGATTGATTTTGTGATATGGATAAAGAAGACTTGAAACACTTGTTATGGCACTGCCCGGCAATCTCCAACAAAAGATTCAAGTTCTTCAGCAAAGAGCTTCTAGAACCCTTTGAGATCTGGAGAACAAACCCCAGTACACTTTATTCGCAAAAAGCAAAAAAAAGGGGATATGTCACAAAAGATCTAAAAATTGGTCGCAGTGATGAAGATACCCGACATGGATAAATATCCCAACTAGATTTGTGATCAAGTGAGACATCAGTCGGTATACGCATTGGTTGTCCAATCCGAAGGTTAAGTGTTCGATTCCCGATAATTCGTTCGACTGCCCTGGAGTATAAATGTACCTTTGTGTATGCCACACACTATATGATCTGGTGCATTGGAATGGTAAAATAACTTCAATCAAGAACTGTGGATTGCATCTAAGAACTAACTAATTAAAAGGGCACAAAACAGTGGTTATTACGAGATTTGAAGTAACTTTTTCCACCTGCTGAAGTGGAGAGACTCTCCATTTGATTTGCCTAGAAGAGTCACGTCACTACGAGTGACTTTTCTCACTTCACCAAGAGTCAAAATTCACTTCACACCCCATAGAGTGTAGCTTCCAGAAACTCATATTTGCTGAGCATTTCCTGAAAAAAATTGGTATACCTGAATAGAAAAACATTAGAATGACCATCTTCGATTTGGATGGAACATTGGCAACTTGAAAAATAGAATTATGGAGAGTGTGAGCTGTTTAGTGGAATACCTGTAACTAGAAAATAACTAGATGTCGGCACATTGTAGACGAAATACGCGAATCTTTCAAGATAAGCAATAAAGGTAGTTGGAATTAAATGGAAATTACTAATTATTCTTCTTATTTTCTTGAAAAATTGGTTTTCATATGTAATATATATATTTTTTTGCTGTGTTTGTTGTTGCTTAAAACAAGTTTTATTAATTCTGTTCATTTCAAGTTCTAACCACCTAGGCCCCTTTTCAAAAATCAGTCTTGAGCCACAAGGATCATTAGACCGGTGAATGGACATCTTTTCCCATATCCAATAAATGTGGAAAACCTCATCCAGATTGAAGATAGTCAAGCATTGTTAAGTTTGCTACGGAATTGGCCTATGGCGTAAATTGCGCAAGACATCTAAATTTGAACATTTTTAATTTAAATGGTTCTTTGTAGTTTACACGGGAGTACCTGTAATTTTTTTTAAATTGTCAAATTAGTAACATGTTATTATCAGGGGGTCAACGTCGCTGTCAACCACATACAGGGTGCGGCAGAAAATAATGCGAAAATGTTCAAACTTGAGTATTGGGTTAATTCGTGTAGCTAGTGACTAATTTCTGTCGAAAGTGTATTTGTTTACGTTTACTTTCAAGTGCTGCATCCAAACATTCTATTTGTGTTATTGCAAATTCGTCAAAATGTTTGCGAAAGAAGTGATCACCAGTTTGTTGCTCGCCCAGAAGAAGCCGAAAGAGATTGCCAAGGTGGTAGGGTGCCATTTGGCAACAGTTCACTGCATAAAAAAGTCCCTGCAGGATGGTCCTAAGCAGCTGAAGCCGGAAAGCGGACGTCCGCGCTTTGCACGCACGCCGAACGTGATCAAATCGGTCCGTGCAAAAAATGCTCGCAACCCGATGCGTTCCATAAGAAAACTTGCAAAGGAAGCCAATATTTCGGAGAAATCCATGCGGAGAGTTATCAAAGAAGACCTGCATGCATCTTCCAGGGCCAGAGTTAAACGCCACTTGATTACGGACCGGGTCAAGAAACTACGAGTGACTCGTTCCAAGAGATTGCTTTCCTTGTTGAAGAAGGGAAAAAATGATAATCCTGTTCTCCGACGAAAAGCTTTTCAGCATCGATGCTGTGGCCAACAGCCGCACGGACCGGTTAATTTCACCGCAGAAAATGGAGAACGTTCCGGAAAAAGTGAAATTCAAATTTCAAACCAAACATCCGGCTGGTGTCATGATGTTTGGCTTGGTGGCGTTCAACGGTTTGAAAATGCGACCTGTTTTCATTGATGCTGGAGTGAAAATCAATACCAAAGTGTATATCGGTATTTTAAAGGACCAAGTGCTTCCCTGGGTGAAGGTCAACTTCTCCGAGGACCAAAACGTTGTCCTACAGCAGGATGGAGCGCCGTGTCACACGTCCAATCGAACCCAACAATGGTTGAACGATAACATGAAGTTTTGGCCGAAGGATTTGTGGCCCCCTAGCAGTCCAGATCTTAATCCGTTGGATTATTCGATTTGGGCATATGTTGAAGCACGAGCCTGCAAAACATCACACCCTAGTGTGAAAACCCTGAAGTCAACCATAACACGCACATGGCAGTCAATGTCGGAGGACTACGTCCGAAAGGCATGCTCTGGCTTCCGGCGTCGGCTCGAGGATGTTATTAATAAAAATGGAGGACGTTTAATATATAAGTTGTCTCTAAATCACGCAATCCAGACTCTGTTTAATACAGAAGTTGTCTCAAAATCACGCAATCCAGACTCCCAGTCTGCAGAGAGTCATGAAGTCACATTCCACTCGATCGATCCATCTTGCTCGTTGCACGCCTTTCGTTATTGCACCAGTGGTTTCGAATTCGAGAAATATTTTCACCGAGCTGTTTTTTGACGACCAACCCACCGTAGTTAACCGATTTTTCCAGTGTGTACGATGGGAGCTACTGCCAGCATCTCATTCAATTCGTGGTTCATTTGCCTACTTCACGTTCTGTCTTTCATCTGCACTCCGTCCTACATCTATCGTTCATAACTCTAAGGGCGTGTTGGTCCTACGCAAGCATAGTCCATGTTCCGTGGCCGGGACCAGGCCTCCTGGTCTAAGCAACGTTTCTTAGATTATCAACTTCGTAGGGTGGTGAACTCTGTGCGATCGTAGCGTCCTTTAGATTCCAAGGTAGGCACGGTTTTCGTCCATAATACTTTTTTATGTGTCTCTGCTGGTGTCGATGTCGGCGGTCATCAATGAATACAGATACACGAATTCATCCATCACCTCGCTCTCATCACCGTGGATCTAAACTCGGATAAGTCTCTAACATTGTCTTCCTGTGAACCTCTTCCTTCCATGTATATGATTGATGTATTTTGTTTTCGACACATTAAAGTCTAATTCACCTTAAAGTTCTAATTCGACATTTATCGTGATGTACGTTTCCGTCATTGTCTCAAAGTTGCGTTCTAATACATACTACATACTCTCAATTATTAACTGTAACGATCAATGCTATAAAAAGTAATTTCGTGCAATTGGATAAATTAACCGATAACTTGGTTCAACAGCTGAATTTATGAATATTGTGTGTGATAAAATTGTAGCTCTTGACAAATTATACAACTTTGTCTAACAGTGCATTGCCCTAACTGGTATATAGAAAGTGTTATATTCACTGTCATATTCAAACTATATTCAATGATGAATATCATTTGAATAATCAGATATTTTTCTCTCACGTCTTAGGTTTTAAAGTTAGAACAATACATTGTAAACCAAATATATGAAAATAATCTAGCACAACAATTTTGTCATACATGCTATTTTGAAAATCAGCTTCTGGAACGAGTTGTTAGGAAATTTAGTGAATTGGGTCAAAATGACTATTTACAGCACTGGTAACGATACATCTAAGAAGATCACTTCGTTGAGAGTCGGGAATACGCTTAATTTGATTAGAAATAATCACGAAATGCCAAGATAGAAGAAGGTAAAAAGTTACACCTTGCTCAACTCCATTCGCATGATTCATCCCTCAATCCGAACTGGAACTCGTTTTCTTTGCAAAATAACTTACCTTGAACCTACCGTGCATTGACAGACCACCAAATAACCCGCCACCTACTTGTATCTCATCCAAAAGGACTAGAATTCCCCACAGCTGACTGTGTCCTAACTTTTACCTGCTCATTTGCTCTCTTTTTGCTCAGCAAAACGAGCTCTCTCTCTCTCTCTCTCTCTATCACAAACTCCCTCTCTGCCTACTCTGATTCTCACAAACTTTTCCTGTCCTGTGTAGACGTCGACATCAAAACGATTTCCACCCTCAAAGCGTCAGGATGCGTTTCTTGCGTAAAAGGATGGCAGCTCACTGCAAAGAACGGTTCATCCAGTGTGTGAAAGAAAACGGCAACCAAAGCGGAGTGATAAATCTTGATTAGGAAACTGTTATTAGTTTATTGATAATTTAATTTTCATTCCACCCACCCGGGCGTGTGCGTGCGTGTGTTTGTTCATTCCCACGGCTGGGAAATCGGAAGCCATCATCAGGACGGTGAAGTGTTAACATATCGACAGAGACGACAAAGTCTGGAAGTGTGTACGGTGGAGCTAACAAGTGTTTTTCTTCGTTGCTGAAGCAGCAACAGTGTTTCTGTCTCTCTCATTCGTTTGTTCTCGTTGCATCTGACATCCGAGGAAGGGACGGAATTCAATTAACGAGAAGTGAATCGAGTGCAATGACAATTCCTTTGGAGCATTTTGTGGAATTTGGATTGCTATCGACGTAAGTGCCGAAATACTAGTACGAGGATCTATTCCAGCGAAGGAGTCAATTTTCCCGCACAGGTGGAAAACTAGGAATGCATTCTGGGGTCTAATTCCTGTACACTGCTGAAAACGAGAAGTAAGTTCCACTTGGAAAGTTATTACATGTTACTTCCGAAAGATGTTTGCTTTTTCCTGCTATTTATGACTTCGTTATGGTCTTTCAAGTGGAACTCGTGCAAAAAAGCGGTACATATATATGTCCTGAAAGGCGGGTGTGCCCGGTGTTTGTTAGTGTGTATTCAGAGCAAAACGGACGATGGACGACTACGACGACGATCGCTTGCATGACCAACTATAATTTATACCATATTGTTTTGTTTTGTGGTGAAATGGCCGTCTATCATTATATGCCCATCGAAGCGGCACTACTACCGGTACTTTAGATAGGGCGTGGATGAATATGTCCAGAACTAGTTTGAAGAAGTGTTTCCTCTTCAAGCATTTGTCCATCTACTTCGTTCTACTTTTCTCTAGGGAAGAAGCGAAGAAAGACGTCAATCGTTGGGTATTTAACTGATCTGATTCACCGCCCGTTGGCATCAGGGCATAACAGAATTATATAACCGTTACAGTGGACCAATTAATTTATACTCCGAATTATATAGAACATATAAATCTTTACCATATCAATTGGCAATCGTTTTATTTTGGTTGCACAATTAGTCCCAAATGATTTTGCAAAATTTAAAAATGATAATTCAACCCTAACTTAGAAATTATGAATTTTATACGACACCTGTGGCGAACTAGTTAAACATAAGTAGCTTTTTAATGTTATATAACGCACTTTAAACATTTATGGAAGAACACCGCTTTTTGTAAAGATAAAACTGAAAAAAAAACGTGATTGATAGAGTCCCATACAAAGCCACTCCACAAATGAAGTTTTTGATACATGTATCTCTCTACAATTAAACAATTTCATATTAGGTCCTTATAAACTTCTAAAAATTTTAAGTTCCTTTTGTCGTATTAATTTAGCTTCACACAAACTGCTTGAAATTTATTAAAAGGATACACTCATCACTATAACAATCTGCTTTAAAAATGTTTACCATGAATAATAGCTACAATTTTGGTGAAGACTATTTTTCAAATAAATGTGAGGTATAAAAATTGTTAATCAGGGAAGTAGTCACTGTCTAATTATCTGGTACGTAGAAAAGAGAACTAAATCAGCTAATTTATAACACTATACACAATACAGCATTTCTGACAAATCAGTTGATTGAACATACCAAAAGTCTATGAATCTCTTTATTAACATATTCTATTTCATTCTACGTTAGGCTGATAAGTGATCTTCGGCAAAGTGATTAAAATCTTTATAAGAATAGCACCAAAAGTATTCGGGAAAAATGCTAAAGGGTGTCCACGGTATCCCGCCCAGAAGGGAATGACATATAAATAACAAAATTTTCACTAACCTTGTTAAGCATAATTGATTACATAAACAATTTGGTATGGATATTTTCAACCTAGAAAAAAAAATATTTTAAAATATGAATAGTTCCCGATGTTCCCGATTTTCAAGAAAGGAGATAAACAAAATGCCATAAATTATCGAGGAATCACATCACTCTGTGTGTGCTCAAAAGTCTTCGAGATCATCGTCAACGACTTGTTGTTTGCTAGTTGCAGACACTACATCTCTCCTGAACAACATGGATTGCACCCGAGAAGATCGATCTCAACCAATCTTGCACCTTGCGTTTCCTCGTGTCCGGTGGGCGGTTCTCGTCGGGATGTTACGGCTCAGCTCAATCAAACTACTTTGCTAATTTCGGGGTTCCAAGGCGGGAGGCCCGGGGGGGGCTAAGGCGTGTATCGAATATAAGCTATCCACATACATTTGCGTTGTACGCATGTATTTGTGATCGTTTTTTATGCTCGGAACACTGCATGCTGTGCGTTTGACTGTCAGCTTTCTTTTGTTTACTTGTTTGTGCGGTTCAAATTCTGCGTTTTCAAAATATCGCGTATTGAAAAGGAAGTGAAAATTAAGGTTCTGGACACATGGATAAGTGAGAAGGGTATTACTATGCGAACATTGGCGAAGCGGTTTGGAATTCATCATGCGAGTGTTAAAACCATCATTAATAAGTTTGGGGAACACTATTCTTTGGATGAGCTACCAGGAAGAGGCAGAAAACCCGGTTCTTCCAACCTGAAACTGGAGCAAAAAGTGGTATCTCTAATCATGAAGAACAAATCAATGTCAATACGTGATTTGGCCAAAAAAGCAGGAACGAGTGTCGGAATGATCCAGCGTATCAAGAGGCGAAACCACCTGAAGACCTACAAGAAGCAGAAAATCTCGAAACAAAGTGCAGAACAGAAGAAGCGAGCAGCAACAACGGCCCGGAAATTGTATTCACGTCTTTTGCAGCGTCCGGATGCATGCGTTTTGATGGACGATGAGACCTATGTAAAGGAGGACTCAAAAACCCTTCCAGGTCCACATTACTTTACTACCGTCGTTGGGGAGGATGTGAGCGATGTGGACAGGTCGATTCAAGTGGAGAAATTCGGTCGAAAGGTACTGGTATGGCAAGCAATATGTTCCTGTGGTTTGAAGTCAACCATTTTTTACACTACCGGAACGATAAATGCGGAAATCTATCGATCTGAGTGTCTCCAGAAGAGATTGTTGCCTTTATATAAGAAGCATAGTACACCTCCACTGTTTTGGCCGGATTTAGCGTCGGCTCACTGTACCAAAACCACTCTCAATTAGCTTGCGGAAAAGGGTATAGATTTCGTTGAGAAAAATATCAATCCACAGCTTCGACCCATCGAACGTTACTGGGCAATCGTGAAGAGGGTCTTCAAGAAGACTTGTAAGGCAGCTGGGAACATGCAGGAGTTCAAAAAAATTTGGGCTCAAGCGTCCAAAAAATGCGATGCAACACTTGTCCGGAACTTGATGAAGAGCATTCGATCCAAAGTTCGAAAATTCGTGAAGGAATAACTTAAATTTCATCCGGTCATGTTTAAGTTTAACCTCGTACAATAAAGGATCAATTTTTTGTATGAATAAAATATCGGTTTTCAACATAATTTGAAAGAAAGTTTGTGGATAGCTTATTTTCGATACACACCTTATGCAGACGATGTGAAAATTTATGTGGTTGTGCGATGCTTCGCTGATTGCTTACGACTACAGCGCTTGATCAATAGCTTTGGAGAGTGGTGTTCTAGGAATTTCCTCACTCTGAGTGTTAACAAATGCTTCAATATCACATTCCATCGAAAATTTAACTCAATTGCATTTGATTACATAATAAACAACCAGCCTCTGCTAAAAGTTGATGCTGTTCGTGACCTTGGAATCACGCTTGACTCTGGTTTGACATTTAGACAACACTACACGGATATGATTACCAAAGCCAACAGACAGCTCGGTTTCATGTTTAAGATCTCCGACGAGTTTCGTGAAGCAGTCTCCGCAGCAAAAATGCTGCTAGGTGAAACCGACTCTCCAGGAATTCTGGCAGAACTCTTCATCTACGCTCCTGAACGAGTTCTGCGAACAAGAAATTTTCTGCAGCTCGGAACCCGGCCTGCAAACTACGGCTAACACGATCCAATTCGATTCATGTCGTCGCGCTTTCCATCCAACTACGCTTCCGTCACCGGATTCAGCGTAGTTGGATGGAAAGCCGCCAGTTCAGAAATGTTGGCATGTACTACATACTGGTGTTAATGGCGAAGATACTAGACGACTGATTTGTGTGCATACTAAAATTAATTTTGTTTTACTTGCTCTGTATGCCTTCTATTTTTGTAGATTAATGTACGGTTTAGAGATAGGGAGTTTTTACGCCACATGGCTTTTCCCCATTACATTTCAATAAGATGTTTTATGAGTTGGAATTATATAAATAAATAAATAAATACAAGAATTCAATTAAAATAAAACCTAAAGAGGGATTTTAACAATAGTTGTTGTGATTTGATTACATCATAACAAAACTGTCACAAAGTTTATGTTTTTGTTGCCTATAGAGAATTTTATTTTACGGGTTCTGTTGATTTAACTACACCTCACCGTTTAAATTGTAACAAGTCTCGTCATAAAAGCAGAGTAACTGAATAACAACACATGGAATAATGTTGTCATTGCCTTCTGCTCGGTATGCTATTCGCCAAAAAAAAGTCCCTGAACCGAATGTCATTAAATTTTCAGCGAACAAAAAACAATAACAGCTGGGTTTACTTATTTTAATTTTATTATACTTCTCTACCAAATCCAAATTCCCAACCTTTCTTATTAATTCCACCCATAAGATTTTGTACAGCGCTTGAATCGACGTCTTTCTTTGCTTTCAACCATGATTTCAACATATCCTGTTCTGTAGACTCAACCTTTGGATGCTTACAAAGATCGTGCTTGATTATAGCGCAGTATCTGTCGATCCGCCGCAACTTCGTTGTGGTGGGGGATTGAGAAGGATTGAGATCCTTCGGCACCGACAATGACTCCATTGATCTTGTACCACTTAAAAACGTCCTTGGAGTAGTGAAAAGAGGGTAGATCCGGCCAAAAAATCGGAGGAACTTTGGAGGATTTAAGGAACAGAAACATTTCATCAGGCACTCATTCATGAAGCTTGCTTCGTTTTCAGCATGAAAAAATCACTTGTGAGAATGAGGTTGTCAAGCCCCCCGACCCACTTAAAACGCTCCCGTGCCTCTAGCCTTGGTCCTCCTCGGAACTACCTCTCGGCATTAGTTCGGGGTGGGCGCTATTCTGCTTTGAGCATCCCCTTTGTCTAACTACTCAGAACTTTACTGCCGTGAAACGCATATCAGTCCCATATGAATAGGAAATCAAGCAAAGATGGGTCTGATATGCGTTTCACGGCAGCTAGTCCATTCTAACCTGCATTGCGCCACTTGTTTACGTCGTTTGTCGCGTCTTTGACGCGAGGACATGCGAAGAACACATGTTATGCAGACCCCGACAGGATCCGCGTCAGATGGACGATAACTTCACCGTGTCGCCGACCGACCAATCCGGATAGCTTTGGAATTAGTTCATGGGTCCACCGACCCTTTGTGGAGTTGTTCCATTCGCGTTGCCATCTTACAACAGATGCAACTCTTGTGGTCTTCCACCTGTTGTGCCACGTTGATCGAAGCACTCTACGTTATCTTTTATCATGATGCCAATGAGCTCTTAGTACTTAACACGGTGGCAAGCCACGCCATCCGTGGAGGCCTTCTTGCAAGTGTAATCGACGTCGCTGATAAAGGACAGTTTGTCATCGATCATGACCCCCAAGCACCTCAGGGACCGATTTGATGTGATAGTGCAGTTATAAAATTGATACTAAATTCTAAACCTCAACCTAAATATTTTATTCCAGGTAATTCTTGGATGAACTATAATATACAATATAGTCTATAATGCATTGGATAGGTACATGAACCTCGAGAAATGTACAACATACGCAACATATCCAAAAACTATTAACAGGTCACTGGATATTTTTGGATATGTCAACTTCAGGGAGTTTTTGGCTAACCCTGAACATCTGTTCTACTAACCTTACCAATCAGACTGCTGTACACAGAAGTTGTCTCCATTGTGATCGGCCCATGGCTGTACTTCGCCAGCATTGCTGTCTGCGGAGGGTCCGCAGGTCACCTTCTACTTGATCGATCCACCTTGCTCGTTGCGCGCCTCTTTTTCTTGTACCCGTCGGTTCGTTTTCATGAACCATTTTCACTGGGCTGTCGTTCGACATCCTTACGGCATGCCCAGCCCATCGTAGTCAACCGATTTTTGCGATGTGTATGATGGGAGGTTCTCCCAGCAACTGATGCTATTCGTGGTTCATTCGCCTACTCCACGTTCCGTCTTCCATCTGCACTCCACCGTAGATCGTACGCAGCACCTTCCGTTCAAAGACACCAAGGGCGCGTTGGTCCTCCACTAACAATGTCCATGTTTCGTGGCCCTGGCGAAGTACCGGTCTAATCTAAATAAATCTAATGAATGTCTTGTAGATGATCAACTTTGTAGTTCGGCGAACTTTGTTCGATCTTAGCGTCCTTCGGAGTCCAAAGTAGGCATGATTGCCAGCCATAATGCGCCTTTGTATTTCTCTGCTGGTGTCGTTATCGGCTGTCACCAATGAGCCCAGATACACGAATTCGTCTACTACCTAGATTTCATCACCGTCGAACTGAACTTGTGGTAGTCATTGTCTTCTCGTGAGCCTCTTCCTTTCACATCTGTTCTACGGGACATTTAATTTTATCTAGTTTAACGGAACTTTCTACAATATGTCTTGCATGAAAATACTTAAGAGAAATTACTATTAACACTTATGAACGTTGAAGCGTATACTCCAATGATTTATTGGATGATCTAGAGCATCGGTTAAACTCATGTATAACATCCGTTTTTATTTATCCTAGTATTATGTGCCTCCAGGGATAAAAACAGGCAAAATTATTATCGTATTACATAGTTGTAACTTTTTTTTTCGGAGTAGGTTCGAAAAAAAACGGCGTTATTTGGAATAAAGTCGTCAAAACAGTAATCTAAATTGAATAGTTCGTAAAAAAAACGAGACTGACGCCATTCGATTCTTTGGACTTTTTCATTTCAGATTGAGTAATTATGCAAGAAAATTCTTAGTGGCAAATCAAAAGCCCCCCTTTGGTTTGTTTGCTTATCAATATTCCTTAGTTTGCTTATCAGTGTGAAATTGGGCTGGGAAGAGCAAAATATGCCACTTAGCCAAACGAACTTAGCACCATTAGATTCTCCAAACTTTTCCCATTAATTTAGTTACATTATACCTCCATAATTTAGCGGCATAAAATAAATGCGGTTTTGGTTTCCTTTATTGCCCAATGCGCGCTGTTCCACCCTGGCTTTTCAATCAAATACAAATATATATTGAGCAATTGAAAAAACGGATGAAAATGTTTTCGTCTTCTTTGTTATCATTGTCTCCGCATTCAATACATTTCAATGTAAGTTATCGTGATTTTAAAATTACCATTAGATGTTTTCGCTTTTGAACGTACAGTACGCGAAATTCCTGTAAGCTCACAGACGTTTTTTTTTTTAAATATTTTGAAAAAATCTGAAAGAAAATCAATATAACTTATTTTGTTGTTTTTTATTGCTACCGTATGTATTTATTTTAATGTTTTCAGAATCTTTTTAGTTGTTATTATTTTTTGACATAACATTTTCAATATTTTGGTGCAAAATTTCTACAAGCTCACCATTGCTGGTGGCACCTTTATACATATACACACCTTGACTATTTGTCATGCTTGTCATGGTGTGGCTGTAAGAGCTTGTGTGTAAACCATATCCTGCATAGCAATATAAAGATTGTACTCGAAAAATTTGCAGCAGACTAAAATGATCACCAAAAATTCATTTTCAGTTGGATATTTTTGAAACTCTCAGGGAATAAATAAACACATATCAGCTATGTTTTTGCAAAGTTGGTATATTCTACCTCCTCTCCTAGGCGAAATGCCCTCACCTTGTTCTTAACGCTACCCATCAAATCCTGTGCAGTACTTGCGCCATCTTTCTTGCGCCATCTTCTGCTGGACGATCCAGACGGGAGAATTGACCTTCTTGGCCTCGTCCCGAATCGAATGGTTCGGATTGCTTTGGAAGTAATCCCTAACCTTCCTTGCGTTCTCGGGGTCGGTCGTCTTCGTTTTCATCCACTGCCAGATTGCCGCTGGGCCGTCTGGGTCTCCTTGAACGATTTTACCACCCGGGCACGGTCGAATTGTCGATTCTCAACTGTTTCGCGATCCACCTATGGGACTGGCCTGGATTTTCCACGCCCGCGCCCATAATTTCTTGCTTGAAATCTATCTGAATAACCACTTGACAAGTTGTGACGAAATTGTTCACATATAAACATTACACTGAAAACTAGTTTAACCAAAAATTTCATCAATTTTTACCCTTGCAATAAAAAAATTATACACAATTAAAATTTAAAAATTAAGAGGTAGAATGGGACGGAGTGGTTTTTTCCAACGGATAAAAAAGATTAATCTCGATAGTCCTGATTGCTGCGCATATTATTGGCATGATCTTCAAAAGAATTCCCAAATTAACTTGATCGGAAATGCGAAGGAGGCATTCTTGTGGTGTGGGCTGCTTTTTGGTGAATAGGTGAAAATCTCATTGCCACAATTTCTTCCAGAATGAATTCAGAGCGCTATGTGGATATTACGGACAACAATTTCATCTTTCAACAAGATAAAGTTGTTGTTTACGTGAACAAGAAGTCTTTCGTACAGAACATCCAGGTTATGAACTGACCAGCAACTCGTAGTCCGGTCCTAAAGCCTACTGCAAAATCAATGGGGGATCCTGGTGAGACGAGCTTACAGTTGTGGAATTAGTGGTATTAGTGAGCTACAAACATGCGTAAGAGACGAGTGGCGGAAAATTCTATCGGAAATGTTGGGAAATATCAATGCCTCAATGCCAAAACGAATTTATTCAACAATTCTGAAAAATGGTAAATAACCATATACTAATTTCTGTTTTTTTTTTTATTTTAAAAATAAAATTTGAAATGGGGCTATAGGAATTTCAACCCAAAAAATGTGTTTGCCTCTTTGAAAACAACTATTGAAAATACATTCAGAACCCCTCATGGGCGGTTCTCTTATTATTTGAATGCCTTTTATATACCATATTCATGCTTTGCAAATAGCCTTAAATTGGACCAAACGGTTAAAAAATGTATGTGCGCTTATAAGAATTTCCCCCACTGTACTCATTTCCTGCAACCAAAACATATATTTTTCTGGGTTTCAAAAATCCGAATTCGTAAATTCTGATGTTCATTTCATAAAATTTCCAAGATAGATTTAGATAGATAGATTCCAAGATTTTAGTTTTACGACCGATATGACGTAGATTTAGTCATCACGAAAATAAAAATCGTCTTCCGGACACCAATTTTTTTGGAAACAGATGGGTTTCAGCACGTCGAAGTATTTTTTCTATTCAAGCATGAATGCTTTCCACTCGCCCCTATTGCTAACGCTGCCCACCAGGTAAGCATCTAAATTTATGTTGTTGTGACCCAGGTTGTCGAAAAAAAATACAGCAAGACTATACTTTCCTTCTCGTCACGACCGCATCGTAGGCCATAACTCTGGCCGGGACACTTGGACCTCCTAATGGGAGTTTTTATAGCGGGCCTAATGGTGGCAGCTTGTTGACTGTTCGACGACGTGGTACGATTCTCCGTTCGTTCCTCTCAAGCACAACGTACATAGATACAGACGCAGGACATGTAACAGCACCAACATGAACGACGGGAAAAGTTCGTATTTTTTCTTTTATTTTCCGCCTCGGATTCACTCTCATTCCGGTTCCTGACTTGCCATAGTCTGATGCAAAGGCGTGGGTGGAAGCATCCAAACGTAGGTGTGAGAGAATACGGCGTCATCGACGACGGTGGACAGCGTGCTTCGTTGCCATGGCACATACTACTACGGACAAATTTCGTGTGTGTTGTAGAATGCAGTACGCTTTCTAGGTAGTGAATCAATCAAATATTCCGTAGAAATTTCCGGAAATCTAAATATTTTTCGAAGTATAACTTTACTTTTACCTTGTTTACAATACCTGATGTAAAAGTGAAACCGGTTTGAAAAGTGAAAACCCAACCAATCCCAAAAATCTACAGAAGCCATGACCACAAATAGATGACTAATGTTTGTAATAAAACAAAAAAAATAGGGTTACTGATCCGGAATTCACCTCATCACTTCGCAGTTCATTCTACTGGTTTTTTTTTATCACTTTTTTTCAGAGGATGTGTGTAGGACCATAGGATCATGAATAACGGAATAGTCCCCCCACTGGTATGCAAGATTATCCTTTGTGTTCCGATGGTTTTGTTCCTCTCTGGTTGGTCTATACACCCACATTACCAGCAAGGACCGAGAGTGTCGCGACCTCAATTTATTTTGATAGTGAAAATGGAGAAAATGTCTCTCTCTCGTAGAATAGCAGGCAGCAACCGTAGTGGGTGTACGGGGATGAGATGAACTACACGTGTCCGGCAGACTTCTGAGAATTACCTTACGACATCCCAAGCCTTTTAGTAAAACATTAATAAATTCCAGTTGCTATGTTTGGAGTGTATCAATTTGGGTTACTGTATGTTTAATGTTTAATTAAGAATTGTTGGCGACAAAATCTGGACCGATTAAATTTGGAATAAAACAAATTTCCTGTTAGTTCAATCCAAGATGCATCTTTTATTCATTTAATTGTGCATTATTAGTCATCTTAAAACTAATTACATTTACTTAATTAGGCTGCATGAAGAAACTACGAACTTATGAGTTTACTCCAGCCATTAGGGTCTGTGCCGACTTCTCTGCAACCGGTTTAGCTGCTTTTGCCCAAGATTTTCAAAAAATGTCTGTAGTTGTAGCTTGTTGTTTATATTGAGAGAGTTCTCTCTTCACGAGAGCCCAATACCGCTCGATAGGTCGCAACTCCGGGCAGTTAGGTGGATTCGCCTCTTTCGGTACAACCTGGATTCCATTCGCTTCTTACCATTCCAAAACATCTTTGGTGTAGTGACAAGATGCCAAATCAGCCCAGAATAACGAGGGAGCGTCATGGTTGCGTAGAAATGGTAACAATCGCTTCTTTAGGCATTCCTTGTATACCGTTCCGGTAGTGAATGAGCTTTGGCTTGCTCGACCACAGCTGCATATTGCCTGCCAAACCAAATATTTTTTGGGGAACTTGGCCTTTTTCTTCGTCCTGAAATGTTCCGTTGCATGGCAGTATAATAAGACATTCCGGGAAGCTGCTTAATGTCTTCCAGCACATAAGTTTCATCGTCCATTATCACGCAGGAAAACTTCGTCAAATATTCACGATACAACTTGCGAGCCCGGGATTTACCCGTCACTTTCTGTTTATCATTACGGTTCGGTACAGTTTTCACCTTGAACGACTTCATACCGGGGCCGGGGCTTGGAATACACCAAAGTACGGGACATTTTTATTTTTCTAGCCACAGTACGTATCAAAAGATCTGGTCTCTTCTGCAATATTTGCTTCACCTTCGCGTCCTTCTAGTGGTTCCTGAGATCCGTTTTTGTTCCGCTCCTAGCTGTTCTCAAACGTGTATCGAAAGATTTAAGAACGTTATGGACAGTGCTTGCAGGAAAACCAAGCGTTTTTGCAAGTTTTCTAACTGACTTCTTCTTCTTCTTTAGCATTTCAAGCTTATTGCTTTCACAATTAGCTTATTGCTTGCTCTCAACTTAGTGTTCTAAATGCACTTCCACAGTTATTAATTGAGAGCTTACGATGCCAAGTACCATTTTTGCATTAGTATGATTGTGTGGCAAGTACAATCCATACGCTATGCCCAGGGAGTCGAGAAATTTTCCTTAACGAAAAATCCCTAGACCAGACCGGGAATCGAACCCAGCCACCTCCAGCATGGTGTTGCTTTGTAGCTGCGCCTTTACCGACTGAGCTAAGGGAGGACCCTGACAGCTCCGGATTTTCATCGCGACCGCACACAATTGCTTTTCGCACTTGTTCTTCTTTCGACGCTATCTTCGATCTAAAAGCTTGTAGTATCACCAAAAATTGATTTAACACGATGAACAGACATACGTTCATCAGTCTGCGAAAAATTTCACGCGTACTTCATCAACGCAATTTCCAGAGATATACGTATTTTTGATTTTGACGCGAACAAGCCTTAAGTATGCTGTAATAATTATTCACTGTTGACTAATGGTGAACATGGAATCCAAACAATAAACTGTTTGTTTTTTTTTTATAAACAAATGGGTTGATTTTACGTAGAACTACGTTTTTCTGTTCAAAACTGGGTGTCATCTCAAAGTTTTCTAAAATGAGAGTTTTACGCTAAATCGAAGGGTTTTTTGACGCTACTAACTCTCGTTCGATGGAACATAATCACTTCATTCATACACTAATCGATGGTAAAAATTTACAATTTTGTTGCATTAATATTTGAATTGCATGCTTCTTTTATAAGTGATTTAATTATGTGCTCAAATTGACCTTCTTTTGCTTCCATACAAATCTGAATATGAACTGGTTTAAAATTTGATTTTCCATATGAGGGTCTTCAAAAACGTGTACCCAATGGTTCAAAATGGCTTCTCCTTTTCATTTCATTAAGTTTCATTCCACATTAAATACTGCGATAGTATCTGATTTCATAACCGAGCCCCTCCCCTTTTATGAATTTTGTTTTCTACTGCATTCGTGATTTTATTAAAACAAAAAGACTTGTTTATAGAAAGGAGAACTGATTGATTTATGTTGAAGGCACGCCTCTTTACATTAAAAAAGATTAATGAACATTTGAATGCGGTCCGTCATCAGCTGTTTGGCGAAGCTTTGTCCTGATGTTTGAACAGGAGCGTTCTTTATCGATTTGTCGGATGCATCTTTTGATTCTATTAATCAGTTTTTTACAGTCTTTGGCTCTCCAGTTGTTTTTGTACACCAGCGAACTCAAATAGCCAAATAAATCTTCAATCGGGCGGGACTGGGGCAAATTTGGATTGCGGTTTTTTTTTGGTACTTACGGGATGTTTTGGCTTCCCAAGAAGGCTTGTGTTTTTCTCGCATAATGCGACGATGTTTAGAGAAATGGAATCAATATTTTCTTCAAACATTGATTTTGGTACACTTCTTGATTAATAGCCAAACCACTGGGCTTGAACCAGGCACAGTGGTCAAAAAGTCGATTTTAACGCTCTCAACTGATAGCTCCCTAAATAGTGGAGCTAGAGCGATGGCGTTTTTGGCAAAGTTGATGGATATGACAAGCTTCATATTTGGACGGCATAATTTTTGTGATAAAAAGTTAGATAAAAATTCAAATTTTTTAAGATTCTAAGATAGAGAGTTGATGTGTTCAGAAAAATTGTAGAAAAAGTCAATACAAACAACTTTGCTGAAGACATATAAATCGTATGTTTCACCCAATTGGAGATAGAGAGCGTTTTATAAAAACTAACCTCCAAAAACACATTTTTCACCGAAACATTTTGTTTTTAATTTTAAGGACAATATAATGTTCTACAAAGTTATTTGCAATATCAAAATACAAAACTTTCCAGAACATACTATACCTGCATTGTTACAGTGGGATGAGTTATTGAGCTTTTTTTTCGTTTTTTTTGTCGTATTTTCGACGGCTGTGCCACACTTAGGAGCAGGTAGGAGCAGATAAAATTGACTGCATCTAATAGTACATTACAAGAGCTTTCAAGTGGTGGTTATTCAAGTTAATCCGTCCACGACCGTTTTCTGGGGAGTTATGCTCAAAACAAATATCGATGGTTTTACTATATTTCATGATTCAAACAGCTCAAACAGTGCGTTGTCATGGTTACCACCAATTCAATTTGAACCGCTTCTTTTGCTAGCAGCTGCTTATCATCGCCAGACTACGGTTTCTTATTGGGAACGTTCAAATGGGAAGCCTTAACTCACCATTGACTTTTTCTATAATTTTGCTGAACACATCAACTCTCTATCTTAGAATCCTAAAAAATTGAATTTTTATCTCACTTTTAGGGGGATTGATCACAAAAATCGAAAATCAAAATCAAAATATGAAGCTTGTCATATCCATTAACTTTGCCAAAGACGCCATTGCTCTAGCTCCACTATTTAGGGAGCTATCAGTTGAGAGCGCTAAAATCGACTTTTAGACCACTGTGTCAGGGTTAGAAAATTCCTCTCTCAGTTATGGCAATATAAAGCATCGCCTTCTGCTCGAACTTATGCTTAAACTTATATTTCTCGTTTGGAGATGCAGTAGAAATGTTATCAGAATAATATTGATCGTTTCCTGTGATGTGGGTTTTTGAGAGAGGGAAGTAGCTTTCATCATCCAAAACGAAACATTTTCCGGCGTAATTTCGGGCCATCTAGTGGCATTGGGATTTTACGGTTGATATCTGTTGCTCTGTGTATTCTGGTGCTCTTGATTTCTTGTGGCAGACTATTCCTATCTTCTTCAAAGTCTTGCAGATGTAAGGTTGCGTAGTCTTGAACTTTTTTGCTGCATCAGATTAACTAATCGAATCCTTGTTGTTCAAAGTACTATGGAGCAATCTAAGTCCTTTCTTGTCGTTTATTTTAGCCGGTCTCCCACTACCACTCCTACGAGCTGTTCCTGAGGATGCCAGGATACGATAAATGGTTCAACTGGAACATTCTCGGTTTTAAAATGGTTCACAGTGAACTTTTTCCCGGATTTATGTTCGTTTGATAGAACTGTATATAATCCGCTCGCGTAATGCTTCTTGCTTTGACGGCATTTTGAATACAACTAAACAAATGGGAACAAAACAAAACATGCGATTATGTTGGGGAGACAGAGAGCATTGACTCACATAATCTCTCTTTTCTCTGTGCACGTGTGTGGTTTGGTATGCGAGAGATAAAATCATTCTCAGTTTTTAGTGATAACCCGTTAGCGCACCTGGTTGTGCCACGGAAGCCATCGTTGCTTGCTAGAAGAACAATTGCTACAATTGGTTCTAGCAAATCGGGTTACTGTGATGAAATTTTTGGCTTCTGAAACATCAAGGATAGGAAACGACGTTTGTGACAACAAGAATACTAGAATCATCCCACGTATCATGCAGTCGGTCATTTGCAGCGACAAGGAGTTGAATAAACTACTTACCGGAGTTATAATAGCTCATCATGGCATCCTGTTGTCCAAAAATAAAACGGAAAAGGGTATCAGTTTCTAAAGCATACCTTGCCCACCTTTCTTTTTAGGATGATCATTTCAATTTTACAACTAAAGCGTGTATTTGACTTACATTTCCATGACATATTCTAGATTGTTTGAGGCATTCAGTCTAGAATGGTAAATTATCTGTTTGCCAGAAAATTGCATATAAATTCAACTCGCTTAGGACTCGCTGATCTTTAGGAAAAACAAGAGCACATTGTGGATTCGGGTGAAATTGATCAGTCGAGTAAAATTGATGAAACAATTACAATTGATTTTACTAAAATTAAAAAAATTAAAACTTGGGATGTCTATAAAATATTAAAATAGTTAGGCTAGATCATGTATAACCAATGATTTTAGACGTTTCATGCGGTGAAAAATATTCCTATGTGAAATCGTCACTTTGCTGAAATAGGTTCAAGGGGTCAAATTTCATTAACTCACCTACTTGGAATTTTTCTATTGGTTCTGCTCATGCGATTGCCTACAAGTTATTGAACTCTCCTATAAAGAAAACACTGAAGTTATTTTCATATTCTTAACTCTTCCAAACATCCACAATTTTGTAAACTATACGATTTTTGACGTAGACTACGTCTTTGTTTCCTATATAGGGGTGCATTTAAAGTGTACGAAAATTTTTTGCTTTAGAACGTTACTACCTCAGGCATTTCTTGTTAGATTCCCGAATCTTGTGCAATAACCGATTGGAAATATTTCTAACATTTTGTTGCATTGTTTAAATCTTTTATTAGGTGCGCAACTAAGTTCTTGCTGTTTGTCAGTAGATGGCTCTAGCGATAAGAGCTGGTGGATTTTGACATATCCAAAACGTCATGAACCAAGGTTAGACATGTGGTGAACATTTTGTTTTTGCATTATATACTTCTGGTTGTGTGAAAATGTCTAATTTTTTGCCAAACAATCACTATTGCGGGAAATGTTGATTTTTGTCTCCCATTTGCAGAAAACGGCAGCTCAGCGCATTGAGAGCTCCAAAAAGTGTACGGAGATGCTGCTTTAGGCGAAACAACATGCCGTGATTGGTTCCGTCGCTTCAAAGACAGTGATTTTGACGACCGTCCACGTGAAGGAAGGCCCAAACGCTTCGAAGACGCTGAATTGGAGGCATTGCTCGATGAGGATTCATGCCAAACGCAAGAAGAGCTTGCTTCAGCATTAGGAGTTACCCGTCAAGCCATTTCCAAGCGACTGCATGCGTTGGGAATGATTCAAAAGCAACGAACTTGGTTTCCTTATGATTTGAAGCCAAGAAACGTTGAACGTCGTTTTTTCGCCTGTTAACAACTGCTCCAGCGGCAAAAAAGGAATGGTTTTCTTCATTGCATCATGGCGGGTGATGAAAAATGGATACATTATAGCAAACCCAAGAAGAATAAATCATGGTGACTACCCGGTCATGCTTCTACGCCGTCGGCTCGGCCGAATATTCACGCCACAATAAGAGCAGAGGCACGAAAAAGTGATTTCACTGCAAGCCTGTTAAAACATTCTTAAAAACGTTCAAATGGGAAATCCTACCTCACCCGCTATATTCCCCAAATATTGCGCCCTCCGATTATTACTTGTTATGTTCGATGGTACATGGCCTGACTTGTCAGCAGTTCCACTCATATGAAGACATCAGACAATGGCTTGATTCGTGGATAGCCTCAAAACACTTCTACCGTCAAAGTATTCGAGCTCTGCCAGAAAGATGGGAAAAAGTTGTGTCTAGCGATGTGCAATATGAATGATTCATTGGTAACAAATTTGTTTATGATATAGTTCATTTTTATCCAAAAAAAAAAACAGCGACAACTTAGTTGCGCACCTAATAATATTTTCTTAAAAACTAAAGAAAAACTCCTAGGGGGTAGACATCTTACTCTATCATTAAATTTAATAGCAGTATTATAAACATCAGTGTATGATGAAAAATTATAATACTTCATTCCTCACTATAATAGTATTAACTGTCTAACATCCTTTTTTTATTATTTAAAACGTCAAAAAAAAATACTCTCAAAATCAATTTTAATCAAAACTTCATCTATAATAATTTTAATCTTGATATTAATAATCATAATACAATATTATGTCAATATTAGGGGATGTCTTTCTCGTAGGAAGTGTCCTGTTTTATAATTGTGATAGTTGATGAGTTCAAGCGATTTTTCGCAAGCTTTCCTAACAAAAATTTTTAGAACAATCCCATTACGCTCTCTCTGAATTTAATCCTTAATTTTATGATAATTAATAAAAATAATGAGAATTAGTAAATCTACGTGATAGTTTCAAATGTTCTCGAATTTTTTTCTTTTTTTTTTTTATAGAGGACTTTATTTTAAAGAGACTTAACCCTTTAAGGGCATTCGTCTCTGAAAATTTAACATTTAATTTCCACAAAGTTGATACATTTCAAATTTTCTTATGCATATCAATTTTCTTCAAATAGCTTATCACTTTAACTTCGGCATCCCTATCATTTCTTAGTACAAATTCCACATCTTCAGTGAACCCGACTTCATGACGTTGTGCGTTGAATTGTGGACAATCAATTAATATATTTGATTCCTGTCATATTTTTTGTGATTTTCTTTCGAACAAATGGTGCTTAGTTAGCCAGATGTGCCCTAGTCACAGTCTCGTTAAAACTATTTGGTTTGACTATACTTGTAATATTCTTTGCTGATCCGTCCCATGTAGCCTGATGTGCTTCCCATAGTGAAATTATACTCCTTTCAATAATGTCGTGCGCCGGAGCAGAATTCGTTAGTTTTTCTAGTAGTCGGCCATTATTTGCTGCCCTGTTGGCCTCTTCATCTCCGGAAATTTTTGAATGTCCAGGAATCCAGCAGAAGCAGATATTCTTGCCATCTATTGAATCTATTGATAGCTTGAATGTATGGATTCTTAGACTTTCCTGCTTCTAGTGCTTGAAGACAACTAGCAGAGTCGCTGAATATAACGGATTTGCCATTTGCTTCACGAGTTGCCCACAACAAAGCAGTTGCCTTGGCAGTAAACACAGAACACTGTTCAGGAAGGCTAGCTTTTTGAGTGTATTTTTGACAACTTATCGCTGATGACAAATAAGCGGTTCCGTTTGTTTATATTTATCAGCCATGGAAGCTATACGGGAGCAAGTTTTAAAATTCCATTTGCAAAAGCTTAGACAGTGTCAGATATTCAATAGCCTTAAGCAGTTCGGAGTGAGTAAGCGTTTTGTTTTTGGTACCTTTAAACGGTTCAAGGAAACTGAAGATGTCCATATGCAACACCAAGAAACTGCCAGAACGAAGAAAAAGATCATATGTGTGAGGGAGCGAATAAGACGTAATCTGGCCGAATCTGGCCGTAAATTGAGCAAACAATTTCAAATGTCCCCTGCTTCAATGAAGAGGTTCCTCAGACATGATCTGGAATGCAAGCCGTACAAGAAACAACGGGTTCACGGGTTGATGGAGCGTCAAAAGCAAGCCAGGGTCCAAAGAAGCAGAAATCTTTTGGTTCGGCACGGTGACTGCGAGATTTTATTTTCGGATGAAAAGCTCTTCCTCCTTCAGGACAGTCATAATCAACAAAATGATCGTGTGTATGGCAAAAGTCTTGCCAATATTCAAAGAGATAAACTAGATGTAGAACGCTATCAGAATGTATCGAAAATCATGATATGGGGCACCGTTTCACGAAAAGGAAAACTTCCCCTTTTTTCATAGAGCCTAACTTAAAAATCAACACTGAATATTAAATCGAGCAGGTTTTGAAGTACCATTCGCTTTCTCGTGCTTCAACGCTGTATGGGAATACACCATATTGTTTCCAACAGGACTCAGCTCCAGCTCACAAGACAAAGAAGACACAAGCGTGGTGCGCGGAAATTTTGCCCGATTTCATCTTCATCTTCACCGGATCTCAACCCACTTGACTGCTTTGTTTGAGGTTATATGCTTCAACATATAGGCCATACGCAATGGCTTACGTTAGATTGATTCAAGAAACATTTGGTTGATATTTGGGACCAAATTCTTCAGGAAATCGTGCGTGTCAGCTGCGATGGGTTTACAAAGCGTTTACGCAAACTTATCAAGGAAAAGGGTGAGAGATTCGAATTGAATTAATATGGTTTATTTCTAAAACATGTATCTTTCAAATGAAAAATAAATGCTATGATTTGTTTTTTTGCTGTAATCTCATTTTGCTTTAAGGACACCTATTGTGAGACGCCCTGTATTATCTACCAATTCCCGAAAAACTCCCATTGCTAGCTGAGCATCTGTCCTGCTTCGACTTTCCTTTTGATTGTCAAATCAGTCAAGGGTTTCGTTTTGTACCATGGTCTGTTATGACCACTTGCGAGTTTTTCTAACTGTGGGAGCGACTTTCCCGTAAGGTATTGGAAGGCGATGTTGGCTTTTTTTTCCACAATCCAATGCTCTCACTATTGACTTTTTCCAGAACGGAGCATGCTTTTCTTATTAGTGAAAAAATAGCCCGATATTGGAAAAGTAAGTACCCCGATTCAACAGCCAGAGGCAAGATAGGGTATTTAGGTTGAACTGAAATGGCAAATCGTTGGAACTCAACGGAATTCGCGGAATTAAACATTCTGCCCCCTTGTAAGCCCCTTTCAAAATTCTTGCTACTATCACATTGTTCGATAGCTGCGATAGGGCGTTTAAAGCAATGCCATCCGGGGCGCCGTAATTGAAATTTCAAACAGCACAAGAGAAAAATTCAACCAAACAAACTATTTAGCTGACGAATTGATTTGGTCGTCCTGAAAAGGACGGATTTAGTGAACGGGAGAGAAACATGGTTCACGATTGAACTTGGACTTTCTTCTTGGTATTCTTGGTTAAGCTTCTTGTCGTTGCGGGAGGCCATCTGTAGGTGACGTGGGATGATTGTTGTCACGTTGTCACGGGCGGCTTTTTCCCGCCAACTCGTAGGCTTCAGCAGCCATGTTATGTTTCTCGGCCCCAACAGCCAACTGCACCAACTCTTCTCCCCGCCCATTGGGGCATCCTCATGTTAGATAGCTTGCTCTTTTGACCAATTGTTCAGTCTTGTTGTTGGAAGGAGATTCTTTATATCCCTGTGGATACGTATAAGTGATGTTGCATATCGATCCACCCAACCCCTTTTTGGCCTTTCATACAACGGCATGATTAGGATAATCAGTGGTTATTAAAGCTTGATCAAGTCTAACAGAGGGGAGAGCCCATTGCTGTCGGACTTAGTTTCCGTGCTACAATGGGTGGTAGTACATATCATACATCATACAGCCAACTGCACCAACGCCTCTCTGAGCAACGACTTCTCGCCAGTGCACCCTCCAGGGTGCTTGCTACCGCAAATGCGTTCCCACAGCAGATCTCACTCTGCACAGTTCCACGACTGCCGAAAAACTAAATCAATACGCGAAGGTGTACCCCTTATATATCATTCATGGCTGCCTAAGAGACGTTCCTTACTTAAATATGAAGTCTGTGCTAGGATTATACTGTGCATTTGGTAAATTTACTCTGAAAAATCGACAATATGAGGAATTGCCTTGTATTAACTTTATTTTCAATAGCTTAATGTTAAAAATCAATCAATAGTAGAAAGTCTTTTTCTTTGTGATATTCATGTAAAAATCACTTATTTTAGTATTGGAAAATATCTACGTGTGATTCCGATAGTAGCTAAGTGAAATAGTTTTTCAGTGTTTAACTTTATAAGTATGTGCGAGCAGAACCATACCTTTATTTGATTTTGACATTTGCTCTTCAGTTATCGAAATGGAGCATCGCGAAAATCCAAACTACCCGCATGCCGTGTTAGCGAAATTGTTAAAAGTTACCAGTTCAACTGTTACCAACATAATGGAAGTGTTTGGGGACTTTTGTCGTCAGCCAGGAAGCCTGAATCGGGAGGAAATCGAAAGTCGGAAGCTGCAAGGACGGCAAAATGACTGGCGACAATTGACTTATAAAATGCTATTGACTCCAAATCGCAATGATAAACAAAACAAGACGGCTAAAACACGATAGTGGAAGCTAACGAAGTTTCAATTCATGATAATTGAGGACAAAACCTACGTCAAGGCAGACTTCAAATAGCCTCCGGAGCAAGAGTTTTAAACGGCCACCAAAAGCGGAAAGGTGTTAGACATTTTCAAGCATGTGATACTGTTTTCAAGTTCACCAGGAAATATTTGATTTGGTATGCTGTCTGGCCCTGTAGTTTGAGAAGCAACATTTTAATTGCAACCGGGACAGTCAACTAGGAAATTTACGTGAACAAGTGTCAAGACACAACGTCTTCTGCCATCCCTGAAGTAATACGTTTGTTCTGAACATTTTGGGGCGGATATGGACTTTTTGGGAAAAAAATCCCTCCCAACACGCCAGAGCTTCGTTAAATCGATAAATATTGGGCCATCGTCAAACGGATTCTGAAAAGCACCATGGAATTGTTGGAAGCGAGAAACAGTGTGGAGCAGAGGCAAAAACTGAATGAGATGAGTGAACAGAAGTTATTAGCAGGAGTTAACCGAAAGGCCCGGCAAGCCAGATCTGATCAACCGGAATATTTTTTTTTAGTTATTATGGAACTTTGAAAAGGAAAGTAATTTCTACTGATTCATTGACTTTAATATCATTATAGTTAAACAAAATATGTAATAAATTTACACACATTTTTTTACCCATTTTTAGTCATAGCACACTTTCCTTTTCATGATTTTATGCTACCAGCATACAGATATCTATCTTTGATTAAATACCTTGAAACAATGTTGCCTTTATCAACATCGAAAGTAGAACATTTGTTACCTTGCCGTGTCTCAGAATCATTGCCAGACTATTAAATATAAGTTTGTGGAGGGAGGAAGAAGCAGAGCAATCTCGCCAATGACGCCAGCCGTCACCTGGATAATTGCAAACCTGGTCGTTCATCCTTGATGTTTGGCTCTTTGATGGTCGGTCAGACTACAAGGAGTCTGCAAACGATACACCTCCTACTTGAATACCATCCAATGTACAACGATGGGGCAACGTAAAATGGCAAACCTTGGGAATGATTTATCGAGTCGTTTAACTTTAAATGTCACTTTACCGCCCCGGCAAACAACGACAAATGTGTGTGAAGGGTGCAGGTGGTTAAGGGAGATGGTTGCTTCTCCAGATTGATGGTCCCATTTTTATGGCGTCATCAGTAAACAAAGCGGGACCAAGTTAGACTAAATCGAGAGAACAAAAAAAACTAGAGCAAACAACTTATTTAAATGAACTTTTACGCGGCATCTTTCCGTTATAACGATGATCAGAGGAACGTATTTTTGAGTCTTTGTTCTTTTCTTTCTTAGCATTCCAAGCTTTTTTTAGCATTCCAGACAAAGTTTCAATTTGTCACAATAAGCTTATTGCTTGCTCTCAACTTAGTGTTCAAATTGCACACTGAACACAGAGCTTTCCAAGCCAATGTAAGAAATTGTATTATTGTGTACTCAAGTACTCTTGCCCAGGGATGTCGAGAAATTTTCTGAACCGAAAGATTCCCTCGACTGCACCGAGATTCGGACCTACCACCTCCGGCTTGGTGCCTTTACCGACAAGACTATCAGAGGGCCTTTGTTCTCATTAGGAACAAAATGTAGATGGAATCGAGCTGAGACGAGATGAGATTTGTATTTGCCCTGCTGGTACAATCAACATTGCAAATTGATATGATATTTCATAGCGACAAAGCGGCGCAAGCATGACTCTAGGCTGATCTCGGAAAATTTGGTTATTAAATGTGCGTGATATTAAGTTGCAAGGAAATACAAATATAGAGATATTTCAATTCTGCCATAATCGGGCGAATCAGCACGCGGCATTACTAACGAAGCGAACCCCTTATTCTACAATTTTCTGCATTTATCATGTTGTCTAGTCATCTGCTATGGCATGGCAGGCAAAATCAGAATTCCGTGTCACAAAATACAGCATGTTGGGTTGAATCTGCAATGCAAATTGTGATATGAGTTCTGCTTTCGATTCAGTTGCAAGTCGGATTATGTTCTCATCTGCATCTGTTTCGCCGGGTGAAGTGTTGCAAAGGATGTAGTTGGAACATGCATAATGGGCTATCTGCTGGACAAGGCAGCAGCTTTCGCCGGTTGCAATTTGTGGTATGCTGATGATTTGAAAATCATGACCATGGATTCGGACTTGAGGTTGAAGGTATGCTGTAAATTGAGTGCTGCGAAGCTCTTGCTCGGTGAAGTAGCAATTCAATGCGAGGACTGTGATAAGTGAGTTGACAGAAAACCCATATATCTGTAATGAACTCGTATGTGGCAAATTTACAGTGGACAAGAAGCAGAATGTAGACAATGTGCCTTTCAATCATAAGAGAATTATGGGCAATCGTGGGTTTCACGGGCCTCGGTTGGCAGGGATAGTGGAATATTACCAAGCCTGTAGAGACGAGTTCGGACAACGAGAGTATGTTCCGGACAACTCCACTACGAAACATGAAATATATCACAAATAAATTTTGGATGAAAATTGTTTCCAACTCGCTCATAAGTAAAAACGAAAGTTCACAACAGTATCTAGTGGTGTGTGTCTATTCTAGTATAACAATAAAAAAGCCGACATAGAATACAACTGCATTGCAGCGGTCAATATTAAATTGACTGTTGAAAAAACTCTTTTTTATCTTAGTATTTTTGACTTCCAACCAACTTAAAAAAAACCGTTGCTTTCGATGACGATACTATTTTTGCATTTTTGCAAGTTTTGAAGATTTGAGTTTCTCCGAATAAGGTGCGGTCCAGTTTGAATTGGAACATAGACTATTGCGCATATTTTGGATATATATTAACAAAATAGTATTCTGTTCTAACTGTTCGACTTTATGTGAACTTTAGAGGGAAAATACAAAAAAATAAATAATCATCTCGATTAGGAAGAAATTTGCGGACTTTTCCCGGAATACGTTTCATTAACCGGCGCACATTATTCTCATCCATCGTGTTGTCAATCTTATTCCACTTGGGTCTCAAT
This sequence comes from Aedes koreicus, assembly GCA_024533555.2. NCBI lineage: Eukaryota > Metazoa > Arthropoda > Insecta > Diptera > Culicidae > Aedes > Aedes koreicus. The sequence goes on from JAHHFK020003389.1 coordinate 393,920, forward strand.
TCATTGACGCTTTTGACGACACTGCCATTCACCTTCAGCTTCCTCTTCATAATAGCCCAAAATCTCTCTATCGGTCTGAGCTCGGGACAATTTGGTGGGTTGAGTTCTTTCGGTATAAACTGAATCCCGTTGGTTTCATACCACTGTAGTACTGTTTTACTGTAATGACAGCTTGCAAGATGTGGCCAAAACATGACAGGTTTATTGTGGGATCTGATGAATGGCAATATTCGCTTTTGGAGACAATCCGTTCTGTACAGCTCTGAATTAAATGTCTTATCAGTGATGAAAACCTTGGTCTTCCTACAGCAGCTACAGATGCCTTGCCAAATCATGTATTTACGTGCAAATTTATCTGCAAACACAAACTTGAATTTGGCAGGAACATCTCCCCGAGCCGTAGCCAAGAAATTTTTTTGTCCCGGTAGCTGTTTGAAATCGACCATTACATAGGTTTCATCATCCATGAGGAGACAGCCATTGAATTTTCTCAACACCTGATCTTACAGTTTTCTGGCACGGATTCTTGCCACATTGTTCTGCTTTTGATCCCTATTTGGTTGTCTACAAGCACGGTATGACTTGCAGCCTTCCCGGAGACGAATCCGTTGCACGGTACTGCGTGCGGCGCGAAACTTTTTGGCCAAATCGCGGTCTGAGATGCCTTAAGGTTCTTGATGACTTTGTTCCGCCGATAAAGTTTATCTGTACTTTTTCAAAACACGCCACACGGTATTCCGGGAAAAACCCAACACTTTAGCAAGTTTTGGACCAGACCAGGAAGGGTTTTCCAAATGATTGCACACAATTATGTTTCTTCTTTCTTCTTCCATTTTGTATTTCTCTGAAACACGTTCGAACTGCACCATGAAAAAAAACTTCTGATGTTGTTATTGTTATAGGGAACACATAAGATGTCAAAGTTTACAAATCCGACCACTATTGTCGCTGTAAGAATAAAAAATTCTTGTTCCAATACTAAATGGGCCACACCTTACTGATGACCGTAGATATCGATTTCCACCATCCGGTTCAGCCAATCGTTTTCTTGGTCAATTGCTCGGCACCCTACAACAGGATGTTCATTAAAACATATTGTGCTTTACGATCTTCCGCACCCTTTTCCAAATTTCGTACATTTTCGTTGTCACGCAGAACCATTCCAGTGAAATTGAGTTAATTAAATCGTTGCGTTATTGTCAGATAACTGGCATGGGGCAGGTTTGTGCAGACCCTTAATTCCTGTGACGAGTGGTGATCCCATAATCACAGGAATTTCACACAAAACTTGGCCACAGCAGGCATCACCAACCATCATCGGTCGCCGTCGGAATCATTTCAAGATTGCACATTTCCATAAACGACGATGGTATTTGGTGAATGGCAAGAAAAATGTGGGTGTGGGAATAAAAATAAATGCTCTTTCATGTGTATGTTTCCGTCGGTTGGCGGCAGTCACCCACGTACATTATCCCACTCTCCAACTAGTGCCTGGGCTTGGGTCGAAGGTGGAGGAACCCTCAACGAGCTAAATGGGATTTAAATTACTCTTGTAGGGATGAACCGTTATTAACTTCATCCTGGAGGCCTGGTTGGTGTGTCCTCGATGCAACCAGCCCTTCGAGTCGCTATCAGGTGCGTGGTCTACGGATGGGCGCGTACAATAGTGTACCGAAGGTGGAACAGTGGCGGAGGAATAATTTCGCTGATTACTTTTTCATTTTCGTGGCTCATGGGTTGGGCTCTATGATATTATCATTTGGCAAATGGGTTTCTTAACTAGCATCGTTTCGATTATAATTCAATGAAGCGTGTATTTAATTGGACAAAAATTAGCAATAAAAACACAATCAGTTAGAATGTACCACAGCTAGATACTGTATACACAGTGAAACATATTTTATTTATAGAAGATGTGCTTCAACGGTGTTGAAAATAATTGCTTATTAAATAGCTTATGCTTTTTATACTTCCAGAAAGCATTTGACACTTCAGTTGAAAGCATTTTATCGTCTTTCAATTAAATGTCCTGGGTGCATTTCTTTAATTATTGATGGAAACGTACCAACGTCCAAAGCAAAAAATAAAACATTGTTTGATGTATGATGTATGATATGTACTACCACCCATTGTAGCACGGAAACTAAGTCCGACAACAATGGGCTCTCCTCTCTGTTAGACTTGATCAAGCTTTAATAACCACTGATTATCCTAATCATGCCGTTGTATGAAGGGCCAAAAAGGGGTTGGGTGGATCGATATGCAAAATCACTTATACGTATCCACAGGGATATAAAGAATCTCCTTCCAACAACAAGATTGAACAATTGGTCAAAAGAGCAAGCTATCTAACAGGGAGCTATGAGGAGAAGAACCCGCCCTCTATTTACAAACTGTTAGCAATGGAGAGTTGGCATTCCCACTCTCCCCATCCAGAGTGCTTCAATCGGGTGCCCTGATGGTCCCTCCCATTCCCATGAAATATTTATAAAATGGTGTTTATATTTCTGTAAATGAAAAATACTACAAACATTCGTATTTATAATATATGATCTTCATTCGATTGATCCTAAAATGCAAGAAATGTTGTAAAATATTAAAGTGTAGAGTTCTGTGGTTCGCGCTTAAGCACGTTTTTGTTCGTTTTCAGCGATAGCAGCATGTCACCAAATTCTTGATCCTGAAAAAGTTTGTTAAAAATTTTCTTGCATATTTATTTTGTCTCCTTCAAAGTAACACCCATTTGAAGCGACGCACATGTGCCAACGCTTGACCCAGTCATCCATGCACTTTCCATAGGCCGCCGGAGGGATTGTCTTCAGCTGTTTCGTTGCATTCGGTTTCAATTCACCTCCGCGGTGCCATTCCGACGACTGCTGGCTTGTTTTGACCACGTATTCATAGATCCATGCCTCGTCCCCGTTAGAATGCTTTTCATCAAGGTTGGATCCTTTTAGGCCTCGGAAATCATCTCTTCAGTAACCGTCTTTCGATGGCCATTTTGCACGGAATTCAACTCTTTTGGAACAAGCCCTGAGGTAACGCATTGTATGCCCAGAATATAAGAAACATTGTGCAGAACGGTACCACATGAGATGATGATTTCAGTACGCATCTCTCTAAGGCTCAAATAACAATTTTCAAGCACTTTTTTTTATAATTCCCACGTTTTCGTCAGTGTCTGATGTGGAAGAACGGCCGGAACGAGGCAAGTTTTCGATCATCCATCATTATAAGTGAGCTCACAGAGAGAAAAACACGAAATACCTAATCAGCATATACTTTTGTCGAGATTCCTAGAGACTAGGCTACCATTTTTTGACCACTGAGTATATTATTATTGAGACTGAATAAACAGCCAAAATATCATAACAAGAAAATACTCGTTGAATGCTGTGTGTGTGTGTGTGTGTGTGTGTGTGTGTGTGTGTGTGTGTGTGTGTGTGTGTGTGTGTGTGTGTGTGTGTGTGTGTGTGTGTGTGTGTGTGTGTGTGTGTGTGTGTGTGTGTGTGTGTGTGTGTGTGTGTGTGTGTGTGTGTGTGTGTGTGTGTGTGTGTGTGTGTGTGTGTGTGTGTGTGTGTGTGATCCAATGCCGTCCGGCAGTGTTTTTATGGAAGAAAAATGTTTGCAGTTAAACGAACTGTTGTTGACTCGACAAACATTTTTAGCCCGGGAGTTGGTAGGTGATAGCTCTGTTGGGTTCCAGTGACCCATTTCAGAATGCCTGGTTACTCACGTCCATACTGAGGTCACTTTCACTTACAACAAGCCCCGCATAAACACAGTACAAACATCAAATGGATACAGGTACTGTGCTTACACTTCCATTATCAAATAATATTGTTTTGAGGATATCACGTATTTAGCAGTATCGTTCAAATTTTGTTATAATCAGATAGATCTCACCGGAAATTGTTGCTTATGTACAATCATCATTTGGACGACTTCCCTGTGAAGCTAAAGGATGCATTTATGTCCCTACAGAAGTAGCACTCCGCTATTCGGCAAATATTTTCACATCATCTTTTTCGAATGGAACAGCCGAATACAATTAGTATTTCACGCACAAATGCAATAAAATGAAAATCACAGGTAAAAAAACACTTCCGAAAAGAAATTTAACTTGAAAAATCACAATCATAGTGCAACGGAAGAAAATAAACTTCACAGCCCTCCATCTGTACAACACGTGGTGAGTGCACCTGAAATTATATGTCAGCCACTCATGCGCGTTTGCTTCGTTCTTTACTTCTGACCAGCAAATGGCCGTTTTCTACATTACACTGGTTTTCTTTTTTCTCTCTCCACACTCTGTCAATAATCAAATTCCCCCGCTATGAGGCGACTCTATATCGACTTTTAAACTGCCATTAATCATCAATTCACTCTCGACAAAGTGGCAAAATACTCAAATTTAATCATTTATGTCCGCGTGGCATAATACTAACAGCACTAAAAAACACAACTTAGCTGATATAAACTCTTCCTCCGGGTGCGGGGGCGAAGCACAAAAAAACACAATAAACGGGGAAAAACTACCGACCATCACAAATTTCGAGAGGGAATCGATTATATTCACTACATCTTACACAAAACACGTGGAGATTTGATGATTTCACTGTTCGTTTAGGTTGAATTACGAATATATTTTTCCATCAACAATAATGAACAGCCGAGATGCTTCAAAACCATTTGATACCATTCTTGCCGGAAAACCATCGTGGTGATTGGGTATTCCAACAAGTTAACGCATCAGTTCGTAAAAGCCGAGCGACCATGACGTGGTTATCTGAGCATAAAATCCAAATTATGGAGTGGCCAGCTTGTTCTCCAGATCAGAAAGAAAGCGTTTTAAGTTTAAATGCATTGTAATATCAATCGTTTCACTATATGAGTTGCAGCAAAACATCATTCTATTTAAACGAGCATTTTTGGCATAGTTTTTTCTTTGATTATTAAGAAAAAATAAATTTCTATCTTTTAGGGAGTGAGTAGGAGTAAAAAAAAATAAATTTACTAAACTTTCCGTACTGCTTATTTGTTGTTCAATAACATCAGCTATGAAAGCAATCATAGCAATCTCTCTTCACCTTTGAAGTCCTTCTAAATTAATCAACAAACATCGCGACTCATATGATGGTAATGAGAAACGTTCCCAAACTAGTTTTGTATAGCAAACAACAACAAAACACAACAAACAACAAACTGTTCAGGACCCATCCTATACGGTATACATATGTTCCTTTATATGGAGCACAAGCAACGCAACAGTATGCTAGCATAGGCCTCACACATGTCAAATAAAGTGTGTTTAATGCAAATTCAAAAATGCAAACTATATCTTTTAATAAACCCCAGCATGTTAGTTGCTTTATAGATGCTATTATTGAAGTGATAACTTGAAGGATAACTTAGAGTCAACTACTAATCCTTGGTCTCCAACTTGATCTCTAACTCTTGAATCTTACAATCTATCTTAACTGGAGAAACGGTTTTGTGTGTTAAGGAATGATTTCTTGTCAACGATACAGGGTTGCATTTTTCAACGTTTAATTCTAACAAGTATTGTTTACACCTGGTGTAAATATGATTGATTTCGAGTTGAAAAATACCAAGATCATATGTCCAGTTCAGTATCTCCTTACACATTTTCATGTCATCTGCACATACTGAGACTTGAAGGACTTTCAAAATTTTGTCGGCATCATTAACAAATAAAACGAATAATAAGGGACCAAGATGTGAATCTTGTGGAACTCCTGATGTTTCATTTACAATTTTAGACCGATTGCCTTCAAGTCTTACTCAGACGTAAACAAACATATCCTTAATTGAAATGGTCAAACACAAATATGACAAATCAATTAGTCAAATTAGAAAATCCAGCTTCTAATTGCATGAAAAGTAGCTACACCTACGTACAAACTAAGGCTTTAGTAATTTAATATCTGGACGCACTGTTTGTTTTACTGCATCGCTCTTTGTGGCTGGGTCTGGAATATTTTGACAGCAGTTTGATTTAAAATGTACTGAAAAGATTTTCACGATATTTTTTGTTTCAAAGAAGTTATACTTGATGAAAGCCGCGAACCGAAAATTAATTTTGGACACCCACTTCAGGTTCAAGAATCACAAAGTCGTTAAAATTGGCTAATAATCCGTTCACACCACAACCTATATCACTTGATATAGAGTAAGGCCTGTACTCGAAAAAAAATCACCATTTTTACCCGTGTGTAACTTTTTTGTCCTTGCGTAATTTATGAAAATCTGAGTATAACTAGTTTGTAGTTAATTGTTTACAAATACAAAATTTCATAATAATCGGTTCAGTGGTTATTGAGATGTCATTGAAACAAGAAGAAAATCGCCGGAGAATTTTGCGCGCCGTCATGGAAAATCCGACTGCGACCATGAGATGGGTCGGAAGACAATTGGGAATCACCCAAACAACTGTGTCTCGGGTGGTAAAATCGTTTAAGGAGTCCCAGACGACCGAGCGGTGGGCTGGAAGTGGAAGAAAATCAAAGACAGCTGATCCTGTGAAGGCCCGGAAGGTGTTGGATTATTTCAAGTGTAATCCGAACCTTTCGATTCGCGACGCGGCTCTGAAGGCAAAGTGTTCCGCCTGGTTCGTTCAGCAAACCATGAAACGAGCTGGGCTTCGTGTATTCAAGGTCCGCAAGGCACCGAACCGGTGTGATCAACAAAACACGGCGGCCAAATCCCGCGCAAGAAAGCTGTATCGAGAGTGGTTAACGAAACCGATGTGTGTGGTTATGGATGACGAAACCTACATCAAGGCAAAGCAGATACCGGGGCTGGATTCTACGATGCCAAATCACGGTTTGATGTTCCGGAAGACTAGGGAAGAAAAAAGTGGACAAATTCGCCAGAAAATACTTGCTCTGGCAGGCCATATGCCAATGCGGTAAACTGAGTAAACCGTACATCACAACGGGTACCATCAACAGCGAAATCTACCGCACCGAGTGCCTCCAGAAGCGTCTATTGCCCTTCCTGCGGTCTCGTGGAGGCGAGACATTATTTTGGCCGGCCCTGGCATCATGCCATTACGCGCGATCGACGTTGGATTGGTACAGAGACAATAACGTTGATTTTGTACCAAAAACCACCAACCCCCCAAATTCACCAGAGATTCGTCCGGTGGAAAGATTTTGGGCCATAATGAAGGCCAAAGTTCGGAAATCGTCCAAGTTATTTAAGAACGAGCTGGAGTTGAAGAAAGAATGGATGAAAGTGACCAAACAGGTCTGCTCCACCATTGCACAAAATGTAATGAGGGGTCTTAAGGAAAAGGTGCGGCCTTTCAGCGATGGAAAAGAAATTGAATAAAGTAATTAGGTCAAAACATAATCCATATGTAGCTCATTCCCTGAAAGTTTCAAGGAAATCAGACTTAAAATAAATTTTTGGCGAACACTTTTGTCTGGTGCATTTTTTTCGAGTACAGGCCTTATCTTTATATGAACATTCTTACCTGTAGTTTTCACTGGAAATAATATGTATGGCATATGTTATCAAGATACCATATATCACGTAATATAGATTTTAGTCTGGATGGGGTATACTCGATCATATGCAGCATTCTCAAACATTTCCGTGAGTGGCATACTATCGATCAGAAGGATCATAGCAAGCGACGTCATGGAACTAGAGATAGGAAGTTGCATTTGAATATGTTGAGAACGATTAGGGCAAACCCAGGGTGGTCGGATTATCCAAGAAATGCAATGATATCTAGCTTGCTAGGAAGCAACAAAACAAGACACTGAAGCAGATTCAAGTGGGCAAAACACGTGTGCGGAAGTTGTACAATGAGCTTCTTACGAAGTACGAAGGATGCATCCCCTCCTTGTATTTGCAGCTGCTTCAAAAAGCAGAAGTGTCTGAAAAAACGCACTCTTCCTTAAATTAAAGCTCACAATGGAATTGTAAAGTTTTGGCCTGATTTGGCATGCTGCCACTACTACGGAGAAGAACTAAAATTGTACTAGATTAGTCAAAAAGTTATATCGAGCAGTAAAAAAACCAAAATTTCTCTGTCATTTCATTATTTCATCTTTCATAAGAACGTCCTTCGATCTGTCAATTTGTTCTTTGTTTACAAGCCATTTGAAATTGACGTGTCAGTGTATTTTTTAACAATGGAAAAATCCAAATATCGTGCCGTGATTAAATTCTTAGTTTTGAAAGGTTTATAGGCTACTGAGATCCATGCAAACATGGTGAAAGTATTAAAGGAGTCTTCTCCTTCATTTACAACCGTTCACCGATGGATTTTGCAGTTAAAGCGTGGCCGTACAAGCCTTGAAGACGATCCACGCTCAGGACGTCCAAATAGTGCATCAACACCAGAAATCATAGCGAAAATACAGGATATGGTTTTGGAAGATCATCGATCGACTGTGGATGCGATTGCTGACACCATAGGCAGCATGGAGCAACATGGCATATTTTAGCTGAAGTTTTGGGTTTCAAAAAACTGTGTGCACAATGGGTGCCGCATTTGCTAGCAATACGACAAAAACACGTTCGAATGCGACTTTCTGAGCAACATTTGGAGCAATTTAGAAAATATCAAACAGATTTTCTACGTCGATTCTTCACTATGGATGAGACTTGGGTCTACCACCATGATCCTGAATCAAAACAAGAGGCTAAGGAGTGGTGTGAACCAGGCACATTGGCTCCGAATCGAGTTCAAATCCAGAAATCGGCCAAGAAGGTGTTAGTGTCAGTTTTTTGGGATTCAAAAGGAGTTTTATTGAAAGATTATCTCCAAACTGGTAAAACAATAAACTAATTGTGACCTTTTGGACCGGTTGAACGAAAATTGTGAAAAAAGACCCGGTTTGCAGAAGAAAAAAATCATTTTTCATCAAGGCAATACACCTGCTCACAAAGCTAAAAAAATACCATCGCGAAAATCAGTGAATTGGGGTACGAATTGTTGCAGCATCCACTTTATTCGCCAGATTTAGCTTCCTCTGACTTCTGGCTGTTCTCACACCTCAAAAAATTCCTTCGTGGAAAGCATTTTCCATCAATCGAAAAGGTTATATCCGTCGTAGAGGAGTATTTTGCAGGCTTTCCAGAAAGTCACTTCCGTGATGGGACAACAAAGTTGGAAGATTGTTGGACCAAGTGTATTGATCTTATGGGAGACTATACTGAGCAATAAAAGTGATTTCCCCAAAAAAATTATTTTCATTTCCGCTTTTCGAAACTTTTTGACTAACCTAGTATCGTGCCAGTGGTCGGGGTAGAATCTTTTGAAAAGGACATGAATCCACCCAACTGCCCTCAATTCCGCCAAATATTGAGTAATTGTCAAACAGAAATTAAAGAAGAGTGGAAAGGTGACTCAGGATGCAACAGAGATGAAGTGATGGTGAAACGAAATGGCCGCTCAGGTTAGCCAACAGAGTGTCCAACATATGAGTGGTATTCGACGAAAAGTTCGAGATTTCATCGAAACCAAATCGGAATAATTGTTGGGTTATTTTTCATTTAAGATCAGTAAGTCAAAATCAATGACCTTAATTTTGAGGACTCATTTCATTAGCATGGTTCCGAGAATAATCCGTTTTTTGCATCCAAATATTAAATGACTCAAGCATTGGAACGCATGGAAATATTTATTTTTCCGGTGCTCTTTGGGATTGAAATGTTGATCATTCAGTTCTGCTCGTGAAATTATAATATTTGAAAATGACTACTTGAGACTTAAATTCACAAATAAAGTTAATTAGCAAAAGTGTTACATGTAACCCCGAATGATGGTTGGAATATATATTTTCACCGTTTTTATATTAGACATTTTGTAGCCAAATTATGTTCATATTTGGAGGCCATCCCACAATTTGAAAGATTATTCTAATAAATTGTAATTGTGTTGTAAGTTAAGCAATTTCACTTGAAATAACGGTACATACTTTTGATAAAAGTCAGTAAGTTTCTAACGATTCGGATTATTTTTAAATTGTTAAAAAATCTAATCATTTCAATGGAACAATATTTGCAATCGGGTAAACTATAATACAGCAGGTGTTAGCACCCACTTACCCTAAAATTTAGGCAATTACGCTGATTTTGGGTAGGTAACAAGTTTTTCATAGACGCTAACCCTAACAAAATATCAGGACAGTTGGGTGCAGGACGGCCGAGAAATCGGGGTAAATACCGTGCCGTATTATAGGCAGACCGGAAACAATAAGTCTTACAATAAGTGACAGTTCGTAAAAACTTTCCAACCAAACGCTCGCTTTTCTGTGTCTGTCTGATCGTTTGTGAAAGTGTGTTCATTTCAAGTTGGTTTTTGTTTTTTTTGTTGCTCTGCTGTGTACCCTTATCATAACCTTTGGGACTGTAGTGCTGATGCTGATTCTCTCAATTGGAACAACCAACTTCTCTGTGGTCGCTGAAAGGACGAGATTGGGATGGGAAGAATGAACCGAGGTCATATTGTCGTTATTGTCTGCCAAAGGCATTATTTCCCCCCATCAGTTGCCAATGTAAGGTGAGCGAGGGCGGGATGCATGCTCCAGAGCTTGATGATCAAATTGACACTCGTGCTTTCCCTCTTTTGGGGGTCGGTCGTTAGGAAACAGGGTTACCATAGAAGATGTAGCTCACAGCATTCTTAACGTTAAACCCTCCAAGCTACCCTTTTGATGAAAGATTACGGTTCAACCCAAGAAAAGGTTGAAGCGATAAGTATAGTTAGTATGTTTTCTGCGTTGAGAAGAAACAAGTGGCTTGTTTATCGCTCTGAAGTTAGTTGAGAGATTTTCTAATGTTCAGATCCACAAGGTTAGTCATCTGTCATTTCAGATTCGCAGTTATGGCTGCAATATTGTTTTGACTTTTTTGCTTGGGTTAAGACAAGCCCGAATCCGGCTTGCAAAAATAACAAAAACAGGAATGAATAGGGATGATTTTTACCATTGTTTTTTTGTTTGTGACAAAGTGGCAGGTTTGACTATACTATAGGTAGATCCTTGAATCGAACACAGCCATCTCCGGCATTTTAGTTGTTTCAATGTTTGCGGTTTACTCGACATTCCTCGGTTTATAGTAAGCTTACACTTGTAAGATTGTACTTACACAAATATAAACAGGCATATCCGAACACTCCAATTAACAACAATAAAAGTGCATCTTAGCACACTAAGTTGAAAGTCGGTAATCAGCCAATACTAAGAAACGCCAAGATGGAGTTTATGGTACTTAGTTATCTCACCGTACAAAACAAAATATGTATTTAAAAAATAAGCATCCGCTTTTAATCCCCAACATGCCATGCTTATAAAGTTCTGAGAGCTTTTTCACCATTCTGCTTGTATATCTATAGACGCACTACATTATTATCACCCGAAAATAATAATCATCCATCCTCGTTGCGGCTAGCTTATGGGACCCGGAATAAAAGCAAATGGATGAACAGCGACACGTCTCAATGAAAACGCACATTTTATGGGTCTTCCGCAATCTGGACACTTTAATGATGGTGTCCAGTGCGTGAAAACGAAAAAAGGTTTCGGGGAAATCCAATATTTCTTTTCCTTAGCGCACTACTGCTTACAAGCTCACACTTAGAGAGGCATGTTCAATATGTGAGTAAAAAACAACACAGAATATCAACACCGAGGCTAGCAAAAACATATGTAAACTTCTATTTCCTATCACGCAAAGCAGGAAATTACCAAGTAACAAATTGAGAATGGCTTTAGGCTAGTTGAAACCAATATTTATAAACCTTGGTTCTGACAGCTTTGCATCTATTCGTTCACCAGCTAAGATAATTTTATCATTTTCGCGATATCAAAAGCTAGTTATGGTAGTTATGGCGTATTGACCTGTACAATTTTGTTTCAGAGTAAAATTTATCTCAAAGAATGATAAGATTTGTATTACACAGTTTGAAAGAAACATGTAATATTCTACGTTATCTAATGCACATATACGGAATGCTAGATTTGGCATAAATTCATGGTGGGGCCCTAGGAGTGGACATATCATATATTTGGTTTTAGCAGAAATTTATGTCCACTCCTAGGGTCTCATGTTGATGAGAAGATATTTCCATTTCAAAACATAATAATAAATTACGTATTTCACGGATGGAGTAATAAAAACATAATTGGTAGAATGTATTAGGTGCGCAACAAAGTTCCCGCTGTTCAGCAATAGATGGCGCCAGTAGTAAGTGCTGGTCGAATGTTGTACATCTCAAGCATCATAAACCAAGCTCAGACATATGGTAAACAAACCGCTTTGCCAAATCAGTGATTTTGGTTTAGTGTTATATATTTTGGTTATTTGAAGATGTCTGATTTCGTGCCAAATAATCGTCATTTGCGGGAAGTGTTGATTTTCTTCTTTCATTCGAAGAAAACGGCGGCTGAAGCACATCGAGAGCTCCAAAAAGTTTACGGTGATGCTGCTCTGAGTGAAACAACGTGTCGTGATTGGTTTCGTCGCTTCAAAAACGGTGATTTCAGTGTTGATGATCGTCCGCGTGAAGGAAGGCCAAAAAACTTCGAAGACTCTGAATTGGAGGCATTGCTCGATGAGGATCCGTGTCAAACGCAAGAAGAGCTTGGTTTAGGATTAGGAGTTTCCCGCCAAGCCGTTTCTAAACGATTGCATGCGTTTGGAATGCTTCAAAAGCAAGGAAATTGGGTTCCTTACGATTTGAAGCCAAGAGATGTTGAGCGTCGTTTTTTCGTCTGTGAACAACTGCTCCAGCGGCAAAAAAGGAAGAGTTTTCTACATCGCATTGTGACGGGTGACGAAAAATGGATTCATTACAGTAACCCAAAACGGAAACATTCATGGGGACTGCCCGGGCATGCTTCAACATCGTCGCCTAGGCCGAATATTCACGCTGCGAAGGTTATGCTGTGTATTTGGTGGGACCAAATTGGTGTTATTTATTATGAGCTGTTGAAACCAAACGAAACCATTACCGGGGAACGGTATCGAACTCAATTGATGCGATTGAGCCGAGCACTGCACGAAAAACGGCCACAATACGAGCACAGACACGAAAAAGTGATTCTTCAGCATGACAACGCTTGACCTCACGTTGCGAAACCCGTGAAAACCTACTCGGAAACGCTCAAATGGGAAGTCCTACCCCACCCGCCATATTCTCCTGATATTGCACCGTCCGATTATTACTTGCTCCGTTCGATGGCACATGGTCTCACTGGTCAGCAATTCCACTCATATGATGACATCTCAAAATGGCTTGATTCTTGGATAGCATCAAAAGACGAACAGTTTTATCGAAATGGTATTCACGTTCTACCAGAAAGATGGGAAAAAGTCGTAGCTAGTGATGGGCAATACTTTGAATAATTCGTTTGTAACCTTTGTTTTCAAAATAAAGTTCCTTTTTCACCAAAAAACAGCGAGAACTTAGTTGCGCACCTAATATAAATTCGTGGGATAATTTATGTAAATTGACACCAGGTCTGTTGTTATGGAAGATTGCAAAAGATTTCGTTAATTACTTTGGTTTGGAATTAAATGAGGTGAAACTTTATGCATCAGTTAAAATTCATCATTTTTTTCCGTGTACAAGGAGAAAATGTCGAAAAAGCATGGAAAAAAAGATGAATTTTAGCCGACCCGGAAAATTTCCACTTCCATAATTAACGAAATAGTTTGAAATCTTTTATACAACAGACCTAATTTAGGCGACATCTGGCTTAACTTGACATGAAATATCCCATGCATCCCATCTACACATAAAAAATAAGGAATTTTAACAAGCGTGTAAAATTTTCCCTCGTTTAATTCCAAGCCAAAGGAGGCGTAAACAACGAAATTGTTTGCAATCTTTCATGCGCCATACAACAATGTTTGCAATCTTTCATACAACAGGCTAAATTCAGGCGTTATTTTAACTTAACTTAACATGAGATATCACATTATTTTCTGCCAAATGTAGCATTCCCTTTATGTGCATTAGATAACGCAGAAAATTCAATGTTTCTTATTATCTGTGTAGTATACCATAAGTGTGCATTAGATAATGCAGAAAATTACATGTTTTTTTTTTTTCAAACTGTACGAACAGACGATCCAGTAGGGCTCTCCTCTTGATAGTGTCTTCATTCCTATGAATTGGTATTTATCTTCGTGGCGTGAAAACAGCTGCAGATCATTCCACGGTGGGCGCCTTAGAGCGAACTTTTTTTTCTGAACCATCTCAATACGATTATTCTAAAAGACATGATATGGGAACGACACTTGAACAGCATATTCGAGAATATTCAGTGCACGATAGAGGGGCAATATTTTAGCGTATATATATCATCAAAGGCGACTGCAATTTATAGAAATTGCAGATACATGTGTGTTCCGAGAACAGAAGCTTGCTATCCACAAAAAGGCTAATTTTTTGATAGCTGTAACCTACTCTAGTGTGTTTCCAACAAGCTAAAATTACGAGTGCGACCTGCTAAAGGTGATAACTTTACACTTGGCGGCATTAGCTTCAAACCCGTTCAAATGACACCAGTCTTCCAGTTGACGCAAGTCCTCTTACAAAGCAATGCAATCTAAGGTTTAGATAACCGGATTGAAAAATCGAACACAGGTTCTTGATGAACAACATGAGGAGACGCGGCTCACGATTACTTCCTTGGGGATCCTTTGGATTTGTGCGGACCAACTTTTTCGAAAGCAATTCTGCTGCTGAGGTGCCAACGAATTCTTTTGACGATCTAGCCTTATCAGCGCTATTTTGTGAGTGTGAGTGTGTGTTTTTTTTGCGATACACTTTGGAAAATTCAATGTTGGCATATTGTGTCAACTTGTTGCAGTTTGTCAATACGCGTGTTGAGGCAGGAATTCAAAGCATCATTATCAAAACAATATTTCTCTTAATCCGAAATAACCAACTTTTGATTTTTGATATTAAACACTAACGGAAATTACACAAAATCAAATAACATAGCTGAACATATCGGTTATTCAATGTACAATTTAGCATAATTTTATTCAAAGACATATAAACGAGTTTCATCAACGTCATAGTGAGAAAAGTGATCGTGAGTCGATCCACAGTCAACCCTATGAACCAAACATGTTTCGACCCTTCTGTTATCGCCCCAATCTCTTTACTCAATTTATCATAAAACGGATTACGAAAAAATAATAGGAAATTTGTGGAAAACTGCTTGTCGATCATAAATATCGCCTTCCATAGCGCCTACCTTAACAGTGAATCCGAAACTAAACAATGGGCTGCCACTGAAGCAAATGTTTAAATGTTCGCTCCCCTCTGCTTAAATGTTTTCAAATTAGGACCATTTATGCCTCTCAAAAAAACTCATTTAGTTTGAGACTGGCTGTGCACAATCACATTGAAATTAGTACGGGAATAACTATCATCACTCTCAAAACTCAATTAATCAATCTGCTGCAAATGTAGTCAACTAAAAAAAATAGACAATTTTAGCAACATGTTCGCACAACATCACTTTTCGAAGAAATGTGATGAACAAAAGCTGTTAAGAATTCAAGCCGCTAGTGTTTTATAACTAGGCTTAATCAACAGCTCAGCAGGCAACATTTTTGTTTCTGGTCCATGGAATAAAGCAAAATAAACATGGCTGACTGAACAGTTGTTTGATCATGATAAAAGATTATCAATCTCTTAAATAATTGAAACTTTTTTTATTTCACTGAAAAAAGGTAATAATTTTTTTTTACTATAATGATGCAATATTATGTCATGTTAACCCACATTGGATTTTATCCTAATCAGCAGCGAAGCTAAGAAGCTAAGAATTTCCATTCAATCAATTTTCTCCTTATGGAATAATTTATTGAATCGGAAGTGAAGCTGCGCACGTTTCCTTACTCTCGCACATACACATAATCACAGTCATTTATCATCGTTTATGCTACCATCCACACCTCCCGCCTCCTTCTAGGTAATAGTGTAGCACAAACTAGATAACACGTCGAAAAACCAGACGAAGCATGAAACCGATTCGACGATATACCAGGACATGTCGGCTGCTATAGGCTGTTACTAGTATGGGGGAAAGATGATGATACGGTTGCATGATGGCTGATGGCAATCAGATTAACCTCACGGATCGTGACCAGGACCCAAGCTGAAACACACAAGAAAAAAATAATAGCAGAGAGGCAACTATACATACAATGCAAATAGGAACGAAACTACACGTCCCTGACAAAAGTGTATCTCTTTCTAGTATGGCTTGCGCCAACCCGGAGAGGAAATTCGTTTCTTTATTATCAGCTCCATTTATAGATTACGTGATATGAAATCCAAAAACGCTATTCGCATTCTCAACGTGGCTGCCGATGATGCTGATTGGTGGATAAAACAACCGAAATTTCACTTGTGCGGAACCCATCGAAACGGGTTTTTCTGATTCATCTTAGAGATTTTGCTACTTTTTCTGTGTATCCGCGCAAATGAAATTTTTTGTCTTTGTCTCTGATCGAAAACGTTTGCACCCAGTTTTTTTTTCTCCTGTATAATAGAAATCGAATTGAATCCGCCGAAATTTCTACTGAATTGCATTTTACGATCTTCGAATAGTATTGCATTATGCACAAATTTGCCGTTAACGTGAGAAACGGAGAAATTAGATCAATGCGAAAAAATATGGATGCTGAAAGTGTGATTTAGAATCAATTTTTCAACAAAATTGACTCAACCTTGAATTGAGTGGAACCAATTCATGGAAGCTTTCAAACGGGTTGGTGAGAAGATTAATTCCCGACCGAACATGATCAACGGCTCAATTTCGTAGTTTCTTGGATATTTGAGTTACTCTGAGCTCTGAGTAACTCTACTTTCTGCAAAATTATGTCGTTGATCGCATGTCAGTAATGCTCACTAAGGTAAAGAAACTGATTCACTGAGATAGTCGGCCGTGAAACCTTTTGTTGCTGATTCTAGCTGATAGGCACAGTAATTCATGCGAAACAATGTTTTACAGGATGCGCCATAAAAAATTCAAACATTCAAACCGTCGTTTTTGAAAATCTTTATCACTGTTTTCGTAACTTTGATAAGTGTGGGGAATTATTATGGTCCCTGCTATCATTCTATATAATCAAAACGGTAGATTTGGTTTCAAAAAAGTGGCCATGATTTACAGGGTGTGTCAGGAAAAAATGCGAAAATTTATGTTATTTTTTTAAATCCCATTATCAACTACTGTAAGTCATAATATTAATGATGTAGAAAAAGATGTTTCGCGCATTACCATGGGGCATTAAGAGTGGTCAGTAATGTTTGCTAGAATGAAAGATAAGAAGAGAAAGTGTTGAAAGTTCCGTCAGTCTCCGATAGGTTGGAAATAGAATAGAAGTATTGAAAATTGAGCGAAAGGGCATGGGTAAAGTAGTACTCGAACCAAGGACGTTATCATTGCCTAACATCCCACTGCGGGGTAAATCAAGGCACGGACGAATCCGCCACCTTAATAGGCAATAATAACGTGATGGATCTCGCTCATTTACCACTGATAGCTTGTGATAGTTTCTAGCGGTAGTTTGTACACACTCTGTTTTGATGCGTACATGGGAGAGGAAACCCTCTCCTTTTGGGTTTGTTTTGATACACAACGTCTGATAATTACTTAATATTAATATTTTCGCATTCATTTGCCTTTATCAAGTCCTTTCAAATAAATTTACTTGATGTGTCCTCCATTTTTATCAATGACATCCTCTAAACGATGCCGGAAGCCAGAACACGCTTGTCGAGCGTAGTCCTCCGACATTGACTATCATGTGCGCGTTATGACAGACTTCAGGGTCTTCACACTAGAGTGAGATGTTTTGCAGGCTTGTGCATCAACATAAGCCCAAATCAAATAATCCAACGAATCCCAAGGGATCCCAAAGGAAGATCCGAACAGCTAGGGGGGCACACATCTTTCGGCCAAAACTTCATGTTTTCAATCAGCCTTTTTCGAAATATGCGTTAAGTTTCCCACAACTCACTCTTAGCCAACAAGACGATTCTATAAACAGCATAAGAAATAGGGGAAAATGAAAAAAACTTTTCTTATATTTTAGTTTACTTGTATTTCCAACTTATTATGCGCATACTAGAGTACATATATTGTTTCTACATTTAGATTAGTTTAGAGAAGTTCCCTTTCATTTTACATGTTTATATATACTAGGAAGGCTTGATGCTTCATCATATGAAAACAATTTTGCCTCTATCTGATGATCTGAACGTGGAACAAAAGAGTGATATTTTTGTGTACCAGTAATCATTTTAGTTTGCTGAAAGATATTGCTCCATTCTGTAGCTCCCTGTTCATAGTCTTCATAAGGTACATAACAAAATGACATTTTCGTTAAGCAATCATTATTTTTCTGATTGGCCCAATAATATAATTCTTTTCATTTGTTATTGGGTGTTCATGTCCTTGAGCTATACTTGCGTTTCTTGCCATTCGTTTTAATGTGCCCCCAATTGCATCGCATGGCCCCATGGGAAGTAGCGAAAAAATGCCATTCAGCATCTATGCTATATTTTGATTTGAATTTACAAAGGCTTGCAACAAATTTCCTATTTTTATATTGGGATGCAGCTCCATCAGACATAAACATCGCTTTCTTCAACTGCGTTAGTTTGTTTTTCAAAATGCTCATTAGTTTTAAAATAAATACCTGAACCGCTATTGTGTCATGTTCAAGTACTGCCGATATAACGATAAATTTAAGATTCTTAAGCGCTCCTGATTCGACATAGTAAATAACAAAGGGATGAATTGTGGCTTGGTTATTATTCCAATAACTACTTTGAACGGCATCTTGAAGAACAAATGTTAATATTCGGAAAAATCACACACTATGGCAACTTCGCCATTGCTTAAATTATTTTTAGTGTATCTAAAAAACGAGGATTGTTTGGTTTTGATATAATCATGGGTCACCAATTTTTCTAACTTTTCGTTAAAATATGATACAAATTATCCAACTGGTTTTAAGAGGGTCTCTAGATTACACCGGTCTGTCGGACGATTCCAACAGTTTCGACACTCATATTGTTAGGGTTCAATTCAAATAACTTTCTGGCCATCCGTGGCTTCATGGGAACCTACACACTTAGAAATTATGAATTTTACACGAGACGAAATTCTTGTTTGTAAATAGTCGGAGAACGTAAAGAAAGATTTCGTGTAAAATTATGCCTCCCCAAACTGACAAATACGCAATTCGACAAAAGATGTGTTTGATTGAATTTATTTTCTCATCTCTTTCAACTCATTCTTTTGTGCTAAAGGACGCTTGCATGTGTCGGTCTCAGGAGACAGAAATTTACATGACATTTTGGTAGTGTGTACTCTGAACTGGCCACTCAAAAATGGTCCAATAACTATGACAAACGTTCTTCTGGAACGATTTCAAGAGTTTTGACACCCATATTGTTAGGGTTCAATTCAAATAATTGTCTGGCCATCCGTGGCCTTACGGGAACCTACTCTGAACTGGCCACTCCTGAACCAAGTGACCGGATGGTCCAATAACTAAGGCAAACGTTCTTGTGAAACGATTCCAAGAGTTTTGACACCCATATTGTTAGGGTTCAATTCATATAAATTTCTGGCCATCCGTGGCCTTGTGGGAACATAGTCTGGACTGGCCAATCCGAAGCCAAGTGACCGGATGTTCCAATAACTACGGC
This sequence comes from Aedes koreicus, assembly GCA_024533555.2. Classification (NCBI taxonomy): domain Eukaryota; kingdom Metazoa; phylum Arthropoda; class Insecta; order Diptera; family Culicidae; genus Aedes; species Aedes koreicus. The sequence continues at coordinate 413,652 of JAHHFK020003389.1, forward strand.
AAACGTCTTGTGGAACGATTCCAAGAATTTTGACACTCATATTGTTAGGGTTTATTTCAAATAATTTTCTGACCATCCGTGGCCTTATGAGAACCTACTCCGGGGTGACTTGTCCTGAATCAAATCACTGAATTTTCATGTTGCAATCACGTTCATTCCACAGTTTTTGCATCATTACTGTTGGTTTAAAATTGAAACATTTATAAGTATACCATTTTCGGAACACGGTTCCGGATATCCGGTTTTTCCGGAGACGGATGATGTCCATCGGTCACATTATACAATTAAGAGAAAGCGGTTGAGTTCCTGAATTCAAAACTGCCAAAATATTTCAAATCAGTTGTATATTTTAATACTAATGGTTATTTTAGTTCCGTGGGTAAAAACGTTCCCTGTCGGCTTTTTACGTAATAAAAAAAATCAGAAGCCCCTCCTCGCGCACCCCCTAGCTATGTCATCATTCTTTCACTCCAAGATGATAAGTATTAACGAGATATATCACAAAGCTTTAATATCCTACTATGACAACTTAATGAAATAACATGTTTTGATATCGAAAAAGGCAACTTTGTTCCCTGTTGGAAACATTACGGTTAAACAATTGCAGGCTTGTTCAGGAATGGAAACCAAAAAAGATTTTATAAACCTTCGATTTTGCTCATGTTTTAAAATCAAACTGCATTAAATAGGAATCATGCCAAAATCGAACGGGTACTGCAATGAGTCAAAATATTCACCTTACAGTCATGTTGGATTTTTGTATAGCAAAACCACCGAGTTTGTATACAGTTTGTACTGAAAATGTTCTTGTCCTCCGCGACTCTCTCACCCACACTGAAACTTGAATTTCGTTTATATTACGAAATTGAAGGTAGGAATAACAAATCTATTCGTTGTTTTCCGGAACGAAATTGATTTGTACGTGTAACTGGCAGAAGCACGAAGCATTTGTTGACACAGAAAGAACATTCGTTTATTGTACGAAAACCAATACAAAAAGCTACGAATATTTTATTATCAATCAAAAAGAAACGACTCTCTGGTGTTTGCATAATTGACTGACAGACCTTCTATATCGACTCAGTATGTAGTGTAATTATAAGTTTCTAACATGAGGTTCGATCCTGTATTTTTGGGAAGAGTTGTTAAGGAATCCGTGGTATGAACTTATAACTCTCGATAGCGCTTTAATTTTTAGTTTGGGATAAATCTATAATTCCAGCCCATCCAAGTAGCAATACCAACATGAAGAGAAGCAGCGATTGGTTGGTTTTCACGAAATTCAGTTCGTGTATTGTACGAAAAGATGTAATGATAGCATTTCACCAGCTGACAAGCATTAAGAATGTTTCATACAATTTACGAGACATTTGTTCTATATACAAAATCCATGTTTACAAAACGAATGAAAACTAATTCGCGAAAATAAATTTTCAGTGCATATATTGGCAAAGCAACACCGCAGAAATTTTTTACTCACCGTGCTCACATCGTTTCAATAGAGTATATTTTTTTAATGGTTGTACAAAAAATAAGTGATTAACTTTTAACAAACATACATTTTTAGTTTTGGTGGTATATAGGTTATACAAACACAAACCATAACCCTTAACTTACCTTTAATATATTTATTTTATAGGATATTATCTCAACAGGGAAATCATGCATACCTTTCAAACCGACGTAGGGCGCAAATGTAAGCAAACTGTGATTTTTGTGCTAAATTGTTGCTACTTGCATTCTTAATACACGAGTAACTAGCAAATAATTAAGGAAATTTTATTCATCATTGTCGAAATGAAATTCATAAGCGTTCTACTTATCTGTTACTCCTCAATATTTTGAAAATAATTCAGATTCACTGGTGCATCTGCGCTTTGAAACTTGAACCGATTTATCTGATATGATCTAAGTGAAACACGATCTGTAGAAACGTCGTATCTAACAAAATATGGTAAAAAATTGTTGTGTTTTTTGTTGGGGGTTGTTTTTTTTTTTTTTGTTAAATTGGGGTGTTTGGTGTAAGAGTGGGGGGGGTGAGGTTGGTGTGGTGTATGTAGCAATCATGGTATTGTGTCGTCGAATCAAGTTGAGTGTATCTGAATAGTATTAAACCAAAACGGTGTATCATTAAATTACGTTAAAATTGTTGTTCAAATTCGAGAAGAACGACCATTTTGCATAATTTTCTCTGGATTCATTTTTGCAGCTGCGTAAAACAATATTCATTTAGTTTTAATCCTTTTTTTTTAAGGCATGCTAGAAATTATTAAACTTACTTTTGAAAAACATTTGAATGTACTAAAAGCTAACAATGAATCAAAGAACTACTTCAAACTGCAAATAATTTACAAAAACCGTTGCGCAATTCACACAATGTGCACTAAATTCACCAACGGTGTATTTTTCTTTTTTTGAAATTAAATTTAGAATGAGAAGTAATGAACATCGACATTGATAGTAGCTTTCTTCTTGGTTCATCCGAGTGTTATCGAGTTGTAGTGGTATTCAACTTATTTTTGTTTTATTATATTGTCATACAAAGCACTAACCGAGTGTTTATGTATGTATTCTATCCAGTGATCCATTTTGTTACGAGGATTCTTCTGTTTATGAACACGCGTTGAACCATCGCATATAAATTTGGCGACGGTTTCGGCGCGTTTTTCTCCCACAGAAACGGATAAAATTTTTGATGGGGAGGTAGCTCATGAAATCTTCCGGTCCACCTCTAAGCATCTTGCTATGAGGCACCAGGTGGGTCTTGATCGATTACGTGTCGATCTTACAAATTTTGAAGACGACTGCATTGAGTTATCTCAAATTATAATATTCCGCCCACTATATCACAAAACATTGCGTTTGGTTGAGAGGAAGGTTAAAGATAATGAAATAATTGGGTATAGGCCCAAGTCTCCCTCTGTTTTTGCTAAACAGATGAGCCTGGACATCAATAGGAGCATAAAGTTGCCAGAAGGCACGAAATGCATCTACGCACTCTTATTTTTACCAAATCCCTCAATCGCAATTTTAAATGGATTAGCATAGATTGTTCTTTAGATGCTTCCAATTGATTGATGCAGATATTTGTTACAGTAGTGAAATAGTTTGTAGGATACAGTAATTGAAATCTAAAGTTTATGAAAAAAGAGTTGGCTTCGAGCATCAGCTGTGAAAAGTTTTGCCAATGCATTATTACGCACTATTTTGGTATCGGGCATGGCGTGTTTCGTATTGTTTCGGTTATCTATAATTCGGCGATGCGAGTGATCGAGTGAGCACAGAAAAAAAACAACAAAAATGCTTCCTGCTGAGATGGGTCGGTGGTGAGGATCTCAATTAATTGTGATCCATAATATTAGTTTGCCATACTCGCCAGACCACCATATATATCCTGGAGCTAGTTGACCACTATCCCATTGTGTGCGTGGCTCCAACAGCATCTTACTGTTGGCAAAAATTTATCCAAATTGGCTTTCAAGCGTGTATATAATTAGCCTTGTTTTCCTTACGGAAAACCACCATCACACTTTGTGAGTAGTTCCTATAGCATCCTAACCATTGCACTATGGTACGAATGGACCAATTTCGCGACAAAAATCGATAACTCGAAAACCATTAACTTTAGACAGATGATGTTTTCTGTAACTCGCGTTGTTACGCTCTTTGATCATAATTGTTGATGCTGCTGATCGAAAATTATGCAGAAGAAATGGAAAAACTGCCAATTTCAAACGAGTTTTTCTCCAAAAGGGAACAAAAGGGGACAAACAATTTTGCATAGATCTTGTAGATGAAAGTTTGTACTTTCAGTTCACGTACTCTGTGTTTACAAATAATTGCAAATAAGGGAGTAAGATAACTTTCCAAATCGTATTTTTTTTACATTTCAACCCCTACAACTTGTTTTCTATAATAACTAGTAACTATCTTGTATCTTCAACACGTGCGTCCTTTAATGCTCTAAACATTATCTTGGAGAAGTTTTCAAATTCAAATTGAAATAAAAAAGTTACAGCAAAAAAGTTTTTAAGTCCCACCCTAAGCAAAGTCAGAAAAACTGTTATAAAACGATACGTAGATGAGATAGAAGTTAAATTTTTTTGGAAAAGTTTCATGAAATTCATATATCTACAATTCTGTAGAAGCAAAGAATCCTCTAAATCATAAGAATAAAAAGTTGAAATTTTTATTATGAACATTAAAGGACCACCCTAGTCATCACCCAAACCAAAAGATAGACTTTATTTTTTTAAATAAATCTTTTGAAGACACCATCTGTCTAAAGTTAATGGTTTTCGAGTTATCGATTTTTGTCTCGAAATTTGTCCATTCGTACCATAGTGCATTGGTTTAAAAAATCGCCTTGTTTTTTCAATAAAAAACCACCATAACATTTTGTGAGTGGCCCCAATAGCATCCTTACTGTTTGTTTAAATCGGTTCAATTTAGAAATCGGTACAAACATTTAAATATTCTACTAAACGCCGCGTGAATTCAGCTTATCGTTTACAAATACTAACCCACACATGCTGCCACACAATTCTGTTATCCAACATGCCAGTGATTTCTCGTGGAAGTGCAAAGGTGATCTTGGCTTCCATTAAAACGCGTATCACGTCAGCACATTCCTACCCTTTCGTTATTTGACCTGCGTTTGCGCGAGGCCGGCGCAGGTATTGCCTTAGTTTGGGATCACCAGTTTTTACACATTGAGCATGTATGCTAGTCCCAAGCATCATCTGGTTCATGGTTCTCTGTTTAAAAACAGCTGATCTGGCACTAACGGAGTAGCAACCTTGAGCGGTTAATCATGCTCATTATATTTTTTTTTATTCCTTTATTATCGAGATTTTCAGCACTAGTCTGGTTCATCTCTCGTCGTAGTTACTCAAATACCCTTTTTAGGTATTTACGTAACTTGTCCGGGGGTGAGATTCGAACTCATGACTTTGGCGTGAGAGGTATGGATGTTAACCAATACGCCGGGATCGCCCCCTATGCTCATTATCTTGCTCATGTTCATAGAAACGGATAAAATCTTTGAATAGGATAAGACAACTGCAATTTCGCGCTCTGATTAGCTTGCTGTCTTGCTTTCTCACACGCTCAAATGGCTGATCTGAAAATCGGATACGAGCCGTCTCGTCTCGCCCGGATTATATCGTAGCATGAACTCCATTAAAATCTCTTGGATACGGAAACAATATTTTAAAATACTGAATCAAACTGTAAGATATGAGTAACATATATTCTCACTAATACGAAACTACAATACCGTAAAACATGGATCGGTTTGGCGCTTATCATGAATAGTTCAAATAAACATTTCCCGTTGATACACTTTCTAACTATGAATTATGTTTCTTAACCTAGTATTATTTGGCTTCCGAAAGCTATAACATTGGTTTAAAACTTAAGTTTATTGATAGCCAAGAACTAAAAATTGAATTGAGTATAGCTTTTTCAACTTTCAGCTAGCAGGGAAAAAAGCTATCAATGCTTGTCTAATAGCTAACATAACAGGTTAAAAGATATTTTTTAGATACGTTAGGTTAGATAGGTTGGGTTCTTAATTAAAGGGAATAGATTGTTATAAAATTTTTAATCATTACGATTTAAAAAAAAAATCTTATAGATGTCCACTTTATGCGCTTTTTTGCTACAACTTGTCACATAAAAAAATTGAAACAAACATTAATATTCTAAAAATAAAATCAAAAATTATGGAGGGCAACGCTCTACGCACTGAAATGTCCGAAAAGCTTTTTTCCTGATAATGATACCCCATGTAATACCAGACAAATACCCAATGGTTGCAAAAGTTTCAAACTTTTCCATTCATTAATCCTTCGTATAGTCGTCTGGATTCCATCGCATCATCGTTACGAATATGTGGCCCGTTATGTGGCGGCTCGTAAATCGAATTGCATCATCTTTTGAACTTTTCCTTCGTTTTCCATCCTTTGCCTACAGATTGTGCAAGCTCACAGTCGGCCGCATCGAATTGCCTCTTGGTGGTTGGCATAGAGCAAGACTTTACTGTGTGCATGAGATGAAACTTGGATTCAGAAGAAAAAAAAACGGTCCCCACCAAGCCCAACCCCACTCGGTGTAAAAGCAGTGAATCATTCGACTGTCAGATGAAACTAGAGTTAAAGTTTACTTCGGGCTGGTTGCTCATTTTTGGCACATGTCTTTTAGAAAACTTAACAAGGCAGGAAGAATAGCTATCTACTGGTGGGCACGAAATTCAATTTACTTATTGCAGGAACAATATTAATATAGTTTTCGAATAATGTGTTTTAACTAGCCCGTTTTATTGAACAAAGCGTTAAAACATGTCGAGTGTAACGTTTGTATTAAAAAAAAATGGACTTTTTTCGGATGGTGATAAAAATAAGCTAAGACAGATAATTGCTTTTGATAAATTTCCCATGGAAGGTAATCATTTAAGCTTACTTGCAAAAAAATACTACGCCCTTGCGAGTAACCTTCCGGCAGTTAACCGGAACATTCGCCATGGCGGACGAAAACATGCGTGTAGGCATGTTTTTGAGTTCTTTCTTCGTTTTATTTATCAATTCCTCCTCAGTTTTCGCGACAAAATTGTTGGAGTAGATCTTACGCTTCAGGTTGGTCCAGAAATTCTCGATGGGACGCAGCTGGAGACGTTGGGCGGTTTCGCCAACTTGGGTACCACATCGATATTCAGCGGCTCCATCTCCTCCAACGATTGCTTCGAGTAGTGGGCCGACGCCAGATCCGGCCAGAACACCGCGTCTTCGCCCTTATGGTATTTCTTGATGAACGACGCAACTTTCGGCAAGCATTCCGTACTATAAATTTCCCCGTTCACGGCCAGTCCGGAGCGAAAAAAGAGCGGCTTTGACATCTCGCTGATTGTCAGCCACAGCAGCACCTTCTTGAGGAACTGGGTGTGTGAAATGAACTTCACCTCGGAACTCACTTGCTTCGTGAGGAAAGTAAAATACGAAGTGCCCTGCTAGTCGTTGCCATCCAGGGTGAGATAGGTCTCGTCATCCATCACCACAGCCACGTCGCGATTTGCCGGGAAAATCAAGTCTTATTCCGCCGCTGCCGCTACGTCTTTGCCTATAGCTCCGAATCCAGTGGACGCGGCTTACGCTTGTTGACATGTATGTTCATTTTTGCCAGGTACTTTTTCACTGTTTGGCCGGTTGAACCGACCTCCCGGCCAAGCGCACGCAGCGATGTAGTCACTTTTCTCTCGGTCTTCCTCTTCAGCACCCTTTGGAGCTTCTTGTCGCTCAGGGTCGTCGGCCGTCCGGAACCGGGCTTTCTTTCGATGCTTTGATTGTTGTCTAATCGTGCCAAGATGTTGTAGATGCCGGAACGGGCGTATCCGGCGTCCACAAAGTGCCACACGATGTCCGTTTTCGACGCAGCGGGGTGCCGTTCTTTGAACGCGCACACTTGTGAACGGAGTTGCTTCACTGTTTTTACCATCACGGTTAGAGTTCGACTGATAGAGCTGTCAAATTTTGTCTGCTGACTCATGGGTTACTATGATTGATGCTGCATGGGTAGTTTTGTCAGTGCGGGTGAAGGTAAACCGATGAAAAATCGGCATTTTTTGTCCATTTTTTTTAATGCAAACGTTAGTCAGCAGATTGATGCTTATTTTTGAAACCTGGCTTCACCAAAACCTAAAACTTATTTTTAAAACACTACAAAGCTTTCTTCTTTCAGTGATGTTGATTCCTATCATGATTTGTTCAACAATTATTTTCCAAATTACAATCACTTGCGTTGTTGATTCCTAGCATGATTTGTTTTCAACGATAATTTGTCATGTTTCAAGCGAACAATACTGGCTGTTGCGTAGCGAAAATTGTCCAGCAATGCAAACTTGAGCGACAAAACTAGTGACCGTTCTTAAAGTCTGCTTCTTTGGAATTTGGCTGCTTCTTTTTTTAAATTATAGTAGTGTCTCTAGTTTTTGTAATCAGTGGTGAAAATTTAACACGTTAAAAGTTTTCGAACATGAAATGTGAAAGACGGAAAACAATGGTGCAGAATGCTGCACATTCAAATCAACTGCCGTAGCACCAAAAGCATGAATATGAAAATTATATTTTTTATATTTAGCATACGCAAAAGTTCAGATAATTTGTGCCATTATCGGAATAAATGTCGGGCGGCCTTCCTCGACGAGCAACAAATCGTCTCAGGGCTTGTAGGAAGCGTTCCGTAAATAGATCGAAGACAAGCTCTAGATGTATAGCCATGGTACTGAGGTAAATGAACACCGCTACGTAAGTCTTCACTACAGTACATCTTGGAGCTGGTCGGATGTAGACGAGTCTAAAATAGTCTTCGCCAGTTTTAGTAAATGGGCGTAAAGTAAACGGTAACGTGTGAGGATGGCAAATCACCCATAAGCTGCTGGACAGTGATCTGTTTTGTATGGTAGCATCGTAAACATACTACCTGTCTCGCTACGTTTCTCCCTTCAAGAGGCCAGAATTGTTGTTTTGGAAACGCTCCATTCTCATTCGGGTTAATCGATGCCAAGTTGGTATCACATCTGGGTGTTTGGTATCATCCAGTTCGCGGAATGTTTCAACCTTCCTCCTACTCTAATCATTCCATCTTAATGATGACTTTCTCGACACGGACTCTCCTCTCGCAAGCGCCTTCAATTCATCTGCAAAGACTTCTCGCTGGACATTTCGATCTATAGCCCGTTCGGCTGCCTTCATTTCTGCTTTTCAGATCGCTGTTCTCTTGGTATTCGTAAAATCGTGATCAACCGTAACCAGTATGCTGTCGACGAACGAGGTCTGAGTACGAACTAAACTTGCTGAGGTACATGATGTTGAAATCCGCCACGGGTGACACAGTATACGCAACGACAATTCGTCGTCTTTCTTCTTCTCTACATCAGGATCTTCTGTGGTTCCACCAGGCCACATTTCTGAACCCTTCTGCATCCAATTCTGACCATTCCACAAGAGTTCGTTTTGGATAATGTCTTCGTGTGACAATCCTCGAGATATGAGGTCCGCAGGATTGTTTACTCCGGATACGTGCATCCCATTCCATCCAAATGTTATGAATTTGATCTTTGCCACACGGTTGGCAACGTATGTGGTCTATGTCGTGGGTGGCGCAGCAATCCAACGTAGCACACACGTTTAATATGTCAAAAAATATGTTGGAACGGACCGCCTTGTAGAGGTTTTAACCTTCTCGTACAATTGGGATAAAAGAAGCGCACCGCAAAATTCGAGTCGTGGGATCGACTGACTTTGACTGACTTGATTTTTCCGTTCACGTCTTGGCTTTCAATGTAGATACAGCCACCATACGCCTTCTCAGAAGCGTCTGCGAAACCATGCAGTTCCACAAAAACTGCATTTGGGATAACAGCACAGCGAAAGACACGCATTTTGTTTAGAAGCGGTAGCTTTTCCTGAAATTTCCGCCAGACCTCACCCACCATTGGAGGAACTGGTTCATCCCATTCCAAGCGATTACCATTCGTGCCTTGCAGTTTTCACCGTTTCTGCATTAGGATCTTGGCGAACGCCGTCGTACACCCAATAAGGCGAACACCGTCGAACACCAAATAAGGCCGAGAGGGTTGAAGAGTGTGGCAATGAACAATAGGACGTTTTGTAAGAGGGATATCCACATCTTGCGGGGGAATCTGGTACTGGAACCGAAGTGTATCAGTACCAGACATCCACGTTAAGCCCAGCGTCTTCAATAGCCAAAATCTCTGCGAGAATGCCTCCCAAAACTGCGGGTTCATTGCAGGACCACTTGCTAAGCTTGAAACCGCGTTCCATAATTGTGTTCAGAGTGTTCTTAGAGAAACAGCCATGCTTACGTCGTCCGTACCAATGATGACGTCATCCATATAGACATCTTCGAGAATTGCGCTAGCTGTGAGCGGATAACGGGATTCTTCATCAGTAGCCAACTGCTGAATCGTGCGAGTTGCAAGGAAGGGGGCTGGTCTTGTTCCATAGGTTACGGTGTTGAGCTCATACACAGTAACTTCCTCCTCGGGTGTGAATCGGTACAGTATCAATTACAAAGATCGATCCGTTGGCGTAGTAAGGATTTGTTGGAACATTTCCTCTACGTCCGATACGAGAAGAATCTGTTTCGTCCGACTCCGTAGGATAATGAACCTCAAGTCTTCACGCACAACTGGTCCCACCAGAAGTGCGTCATTCAACGAAATTCCGGTTGACGCCTTGCTAGAAGCATCGAAGACCACTCTGACTTTGGTGGTGGAACTGGCCTCCTTAGGTACTGGATGAAGGGGTAGATAACACTGTTTCTCCTCGGTATTCCCTTCGACTTTCCGCATGTGTCCTAGCTTCAAGTATTCGTCCATGAATGCAACGTACTGGCTACGCAAATTGGCATCCCTTGTCAGCCTGTTGTCTGTCTGTTGTCTGGAAACAACATAACACATAACAGTGTAACTGTTCCTATAGTTCATCTCGTGGTAGTGAATATTGAGTTTTTGAACAAACCTACTTAGGTCGAAACCGATGTCCCCAATGGTACTGTAAACAGATTTCCATATTTTAACACGTAGAATAACTTATCTACTGGACACTGAACTTGAATTAATTGAAAATGATTGTTGGATGTCCAGATACAGGAGTTTTTCATTGAGGAGTAGCAAAGTTGACCCAAAATGACATTCACACCCTATGTTATGCTATCTTCATATGGATAGATAGCACTACAGCCGGAAAAAAAAAGTTTTATTTACGCTTCGTCCTACATCAAACGCCGAACCACCATCATCGTCTCCGTAGATGAAGACGAGGACGACCGCAGAATGTTGTTCTCCCATGCTGGGTTTCAGAAAAGTCTTTCATGAAATATTGTTTCCTCCCCGCTGGGCAGTAAATTGACGCCGGCTTCCTGCCTAGGATATAAGAGTTAGAATGGTTTTGGCAACCTTCTGTTCATTTTCGTAGGTTCTTTAGGAACTTTTATTTCATTACCCAAGAAAAAACATACACAAACAGACAGACAGTTCGGCAATTGTTATTGGTGCGAATATAGATGGGAATTAAATGTTATCTGCAGGCACGCCCAATTAAAAATAAGATAAAATAACTCAAATCCAAAAGTTGAAAGTTGAAAGTATCAAAACTTCCACAGTTTTCAATCCACATCATGTAACTTTTCCATTAACTACTCAGAAAATGGGTCTGTTAGTCATACGATCTATAAATTCACGTATTCGATCCGTTCAATATGTCCTTGTGTGCCTATTTCACACGTCACGCAGAGACGTCATTTTCTACTATAAACCGTATAACTTTGCTTGAAAGGAACATTTTTCTTTCCCGAAAATGTCTTCTCATCGCTTTTGGGCTTCCCAAAATACCAAGAACGTTAAACCACGGATCCATGAAACTTAAAAGCCGTCAAATCCACGAGTTTTCCAGACAATAATGGATCAACATTTTTCTAACCGTGAATAAAAAAAAAGTCATTGAGGATGCCAGAAGCAGAAGCAGCAAAAACCACCCAGTTGACGACGATACGCAACTGAGGATTTTCACATCCTTTCAATTTATCCGCTTGGCTTACCGCAGGGGTACGATGTGTTGATCCTTACCCCAAGGCCCTTTGGAAATGGGAACTCGCATTATCATCCAAGTGTGCGAGATAACAATTGAAGGTCAGCTCCGAAGAGTTATGGAACCGATTATGGAGTCTGTGCGTTAGGGTTTTAAAATAAAATGCGGCTTCTTGGTTGATCAAACTGTTGCCGCTTTCTGCTCCGGAAATCAAACAAAAAACCACCAAGCGTTATGGTTGTACGAGAAAGTGCTGAGTGGGATAATTTATTTATAAGGTGAATTATTAAATCCATATTGACGAACATTAGAGTCTTTTCTGTTGACACACTCCCACACCATTCTACGCACACAGGGTTTGACGAAATTAATTATGCAGTCATAAATCGAAGCTTTATTAAATATAGCTGGCTTCTTCGAAGGATGTTTTCAGCAAAATGTTGTTATGCATATTTATAGACGAACTGCTATTCGCTCCACTTATAGGTGTTATTAATTGATACTATATTTTGATTGGAAACTTGAAAGGATTCGTGCTGGAAAACACATGACAATGTGGCAAATGTTTGGAAAGCACACTTTTTGAAAACAATCCCCTTTGCCATACGATGGTTGATTAAATTTTCAACACAACGACAGCTGTTCAAAGCTCTATCAAGCATACAAATGGTTCCCATGCCCATAAAAGCAACAGAAATAGGGTTTTGAATCAGGCAATTATAAAAGTTCCACGGGTAACTATTTACAGACGATAAATTATGTGCTGGCCTCGAGTGTGACGCTTACCAAGTTTACACTCAGGGTCACAGAAGTTTTTCTCGCGTAATACTTCAGTCCTCTCCTTCAATGTGCTCTCCATAGTTGATTATTTTACCCTGTTTATATTAATGCTGGTGTGTTGACACTAGTGAGCATAAGTGAGAGAATGTGCGTTCGCCCATGGTTTGCAAACTCCGATGCCAGATCAGCAATTGTTTAACAGAGAATCCGCAGATGATGTTTGGAACTAATTAAAAAAATAATGTCCATATAAAATACGTGATAATGCTATTACAGGTATACCTCGATTATATGTACACGACACTAAGCTCATATAATAATAATGGGCCTGAGCATGATTGACACCCCGAGGTTGCTACTCCATTTTTTCCAGATCAGCTGTAAATTAAACGGAGAACCAACAGATGATGCTTCCCTAGTAACATTGCCAAAACCATCCAGCTTTATTAATTTCTATTGAAGTTTTGTGAAAGCCACTAAAAAATCAATCTGGTTTTATTATGGCACCAAGAGGTATCTAGAGGTTTCATGTTTTGATTAGGTTTATGGGAACCTACACAGCTTTTTACAACGATCATAAAACCTTGTTTTCTCAAATTCCTTTTACTCCTATGAAAGGTTTTATTTCGACTTTATGAACTCGTAAAATGCTTTTTTTTTCTTGATTATCGAGATTTTCAGCTTTGGGCTGGTTCATCTCCCGTCGAAGTCACTCAAACACCACTTGTGGGCATTTTCGTAACTTGTCGGGGGCTGAGATTCGAACTCGTGACTTTGGCGTGAGAGGTATGGATGTTAACCACTACGCCGCCCCCCCCCCCCTCGTAAAATGCTGTTTTGAAATGCCGTTTAAGTACTCATTCTATAATCGTATTATGGTCAGTTGAAAAAGCATGTTATAACCATTTTGCCTTCATTAAATGCATTAAACGGCAAATTGGTTTTAAAGTGGTCGTTGGGAAGATAAATTGGCTTTTAGGCAGAACTGCGATTTTTTCCCAATCACCATATTGAAATATGGCAACTTTAATTTCTAACTATTTTCAACGATTTCTAGCCAACCACACCTCATTCAAGAAAAGTAGTGAGAGCATTGGACAGATGAGACAATTTTCAATCTACTGAATGCAATGAGCTATATTAAAGAACTCTCATTCGTGAGACATTTACGTTAGAAGTCGTAAAATAAAGTTTCTTTATATCGAGGTATGCCCGTACAAGAAATAATTGAAATGTGGTAAAATTAAATTTTAAATGTAATGCACTGTCGATCGGAGACCTATTTCGGCATTCTTTTAGATAACCTTATTAAATTCTAAATTGGAAATATCTTCTCAACATCATGGGATCTCAGTAGTGAACAGCAGTTTCTGCTAGAACCAAAGATGTGAAGAGAAAGTATCGATAGGTCCGATAGAGCTCTGCAGGTTATGAAGTTGAATAGAAGTAGTTTAAAATTGAGCGTAGGGCTTTGTTTCGGCAGTATTTCGAAGCAAACACAGACACTTTTGCCAGTTCAAGGCAGGGACGGATCCGCCACCTTGACTGGCAAAAATGTCTGCAACTCTGGGGCCTTGACTGGCAAAAAATGTCTGTATCATGGGGATCCCATGATGTTGAGAAGATATTTCCAATTTCAAAACATTATAATTTAAATTTGGCGCACTGTACGCAATAAAAACATAATTAATTAGTAATGCTTATTAAATTCATTGAATTTTCGAGAAATTCATGAATAATTCATCGAATAAATTTGCTTTAATTTTGTTTTTGTTATTGTAAACTCGCATAATCTCCTAAGCGCATTAATGTTCGGCTCTTATCGTGCCAATATTCACCCTTAAAATTAAATGCGTTCAAATCATATGAACCATGATACGCTGTAAAAAAAACTCAATTTGTTTTAGAGTGGGCCACTTTGTACGAATTTCGGCTTTAAAGAAGCATAGAGGAGGTGTTAGTAGATAAAACAGTTTTCAATGTAGATTTATCATCAAAGCCGGGAGGAGTGCTATACAGCTGGAATAAAACTAAAATTGTTACTTTGGCCGAAAGTTGAAGTCCGTACGTTTTATAACTCCTATTTGCAGACCTTTACGTATTTCAAATGAGGCCAATAACGTAACCGATATGTTCAAGTTGTCTTGATCAGTCCAGATAATGTCTCGGGAAAACCTTTCCCGTCCATAACCTGCATAACTTTTCACGATCAAGAGTAACGTTTGCGGCCTCAATATTGATGAACTGTAAGGCGTATGCACTTAGCATACGCAGCATTTTTGAAACATCTGTCACAACGTGAACGCCTAGTCTACTGTCCATAATCATTATACCAGTTTCCACAGAAATTTTGCTTCAATGTATTAAATTTATTTTACAAAGGTTACGATCAAAATATGGTTGGATTACACTTGACCAAATTTATCAGAAGCAGATAATTTCTCATCCACATGAGAGGCTCTAGGAGTGGACAGTAATTTATTGCTAGAACTAAGAGAAATGAAGAGAAAGTATTGATAGCTCCGTTTAGCGTAACGGCAGGCTTTGCAAATTGAAAGATACAAGTTGAAAGCGAGCGGAGGGCATATGAAGGTGGTATACGATCGGGCGCATAATCTTTTACCAAGTTACCCTAGATGCAGGGAAAGCAAGGGGGAGGATACCCCCTTGATCGGTAAAAGAATATGCGATCGATCGTGCTCTTATACTTTGTTTTGGTTCTAGCGATTTGTTTGTTTCCCTCTCCCAATGCCTAACATAGGTGAAAATTATCTCTTGCTATTGGGTTTATTTTTGGCATGCACCGACTATTTCACACATATTATTCTTCTCGTCATACTATTACTTATAGACCTCAGAGAGGAACGACGGTGAGTGGTGCAAATACTGGTCCCCACCAGTATGAGTTAAACTCATACTACCATTAAACTTGACGCTGGGGTGGCATTATGTAGCTCGAAACGAACGACTTTTTGTACGAACGCTTGTGAGAAAAAGTTCTTCGTTTCGAGATCCGCAATACGGCTCCTGCTTCTCAATCGAGCACCTAAAAAAAAACCCGAACACCACCTATTTTGTAGGTGTTTCCGGGCCACTTCTGTTTTGTGGACAACATTTCTTTATTTATCAAAAAAGCACCCAAGAAAGAGGCGAAAGCGTCGAAATTTTGCACGCGCATCGCGAAAATCAGAAACATTCACTCACTAGGTTAGGGAAAGCGTTAAAAGTTGTCAAATCAACACTAACTAATGGAATAAAAGCGTTAAAAGTTGTCAAATCAGCACTAACTAATGGAATAAAAGGTCGGGGAACGTTTGTTGACAGCCAAGAAGCCTGGATCGAAGGGAAATCAAAACCAGGAAGCCACAGCAAATTATAAGAAGGTAGTAACTCCTAATCAAATTGATAAACAAAACAAGTCGGCTAATACACGGTCCCGGAAGCTGTACACGGCGATTCTGGTGATGTTGAATTGCTTGGTAATGAAAGACAACACTTACGTCAATTCAAACTTCAAAACATGATTCCTGGACAGGAGCTCTGTCTGAAACTGTCGGAGTCCGCTAAGAAATATCGGATTTGGCAGGCTATCTGTTGCTACATGTGCCTTAAGAAGCAACATTTCGATTGCAACCGGGACCGGCAACCAGAAAATTAACGTGAACGAGTGTCTGCAAGAACGCCTATTGTCTTTCCTGTAGCAACCCGATTGATCCGTGCTGTTTTGACCAGACTTGGCATCCTGCCATTCCGGAATAAAAGCCCATGGAGTGGTAAGCCGCCAACAACTCTGGTGCTCTAGAAACTTTCCAATACACCAGAGCTTCGCCTAATTAGGAAATATTGTGCCATTGTCAAGCCATTTGAATTCAGCATAAGAATTTATAAGCAGCTTTGTTGAGAAAATTCAAGATACTGTACACGTATATTATACGTATGCGTTATACGTATACGTATTCATTTACTTTCTAAATACAGTCAAACACAATGAACACTTTAATAGTAGTTTGATTTTGAACATGGGCATACAGCATGAACATATTGAGCATCCGTGGTTTGCTACTTCAAAATTGATCGACGTCAGCTGAAGTACACTGAGAATAATTCTCAATGTGCAACTACTGCACAGTGGTCGGAAATGGTCAAATCATGAACTTAATTGTATAGCGCCTTAAATATTAATTTTATCCAAAAAACTGAAAAACTGACGAATTGTTCACATATGTATGTGTTGCGCATAGTTTGGTAACATCAAAATATTTCTATCGCCTATTATGAAAAAAATAAAAAAAACTAACTTATTTTCCTCAAGTAATAGATAGAAAGACATTTTTTACGCAAAGTTGTAGATCTACTCAAAATATGAAAATTTGTCATAGACAAAAAATGTCCATGCCTATTAGTTTTGGAGATATAAGTCGTTTTTGGCGACAACCCCTTTAAAATTAGTTTTTTTTATTGAACTTTCCATTTATACATTATTTATACAAATTATGATTTAAACAAATGTAAACAACATGGAATTACATGTTTTGGTGAAGACAGCATGTAGATTAATGCATTCCTTGCAAAGTTAGAGAACTTTTTAACTTTTGGTTCTGAGATTTTCTAAAATGAGTCTACGTGGTTTATGAACAGGCCCAAAGGACAACAGAATCACTCCTCGGAAACCCTTCGGTGGAAAGTACGGGTGCAGCGGGAAGTAGCTCGCGATCCGCATTTTTCTCCGCCGACACCGACCAATCCATCAAAAGTCGCAGAAACACCGGAGTACTTTGTGCCGATCGCGAGTGATACCGTGGCCAGTGTAAATACCCAGAAAAGGCGGATCGATACCTTTTTCCTGTAAAGTTCAACTCCCGCGTACATGGAAATTGTGTTCTTTTCCGAATCGTACAAACGGTGAATTACAAAAGAATGGGTAATTGGGTTGTTTGCGGAAACTTTGAGAATACATTGAAAACTTTTGATTTTTGCTTGTGATGTTTTATCAAGCTGATGACGCTCATTTAAAAAAAAATCTTCTACTAAGCATTATACGCCCTCCAGAGCCCTGTCTGCCGCTCAAATTAGTAAATTAGTTAATTTCAAAGTATCCCGTCGAACAGTGTATAGCTAGCACAATGCAACGCATATTGACCCAGGACAATCGATCGAATTTCCCACTTGAAAAAGACATTCGGCTGTATCAAACTCGTGACCTAGGAAATGGAAAACTGGCGCGTTAACCGGCAACGCTATGAGACTTCCATTGAAAAATAATGCGTTTTGCGGCGAACAACAAGGTAGCGGTACAGATTTGCTCGGGAACTTGGATTCGATCAACCGGGAGCTTAGTCGAATAGTTTTTCTGTACTTTATAGTAATTGTTTTTACAATTAAATTATTATTGTTTTCACAATTAAATTATTATAAATTATTAATAACAATTAACTAATAATCAAATTATTATCATAATACCCTTTGTTTGATCATCAGTTTCCTTTTACCACTTTTTAATAGCTTGAAAATCAACTGAAGTTATTTTTCATGGTATCCTTAAAAAATCATGCCAGAATTTAGTAAGAATTTTTCTATAAACTCTGCGATAAGATTAACCTTAAAATTTCAAACATTGTAAGAACATCATGGTCATGAAATCAGTTTCCATTGTGAAGGTTAATTGGTTTAGTGGGTAATCAACTTATTTTGCTTTGAATTGGTAGTGAGTGTTTATTTACCTCTTCTCACTACCTTAACCCAATTCACCACTTTTCTGTTGAAGCCGCTCATTAGCCGGTGCACGCCTTCTTCAGTCATGGTTTTGGCAAGCTGATTCCACCAATTCTTCATCTGGTCAATGTCACCGATGACTGCTCCTTTCATCTTCAGTTTCCGCTTAACTAACGCTAAACCAATACTGCTCTATTGGCTGGAACTGAGGACAATTTGGAGGATTCAGCTTTTTTGGGATAATTTGGACACCATTGTACCATGGTAGCACTTCCGTGCTGTAATGGCAACTGGCTCAATCTGGCCAAAACATAACTGGACCTTCATGGGACTTAATGAAGGGTAAAATCCCATTGTTGACTCCCTTTTGAGCGTTTCTAGGCGAAATGACCTACCTACCAATTTCGAGTGTCTCCGATTTAATTGAAAATTTGTCCACACGTTTACCCACGAAAGTAAGTTTTCTCCACTGATGCAAAACATTTTTGGACTCAAGAGTCAGTTTTAAAAAGGCTGTAAGCATTTTGAATAGAACTTCACTTAGTAATTTGTAGCTCAAAAACCTTTGGTTTTACAAAAAAAAAACTGTCTAGGAACAAATTGTGGCCCTATGTGTAGAGATTGTGAAAAAAAATAAACACTGAATAAAAAAATTTCGGAAAAAAAATCAAAAATTAACATTAAAATTTAAATGTCTCAAAAACAGGTTTTTTTATTTTTTTTTATTTTCTAACTGTAAAAATTTGAAGTTATTACGCAAATTTGTGCGAAAATTTCAGGATATAGAAATGTCACGGAAAAAAGTGTTTAGAACATTAGCTTTTAGTGTATTTCTCAAAATTTTAGTATTGGCGAGAGTAAACGAATTCTAATGGTATAATCTGATTTTTGAAGTATTTTTTAATTTATAAGCTTCTGTTGATGATCTTCGTAAGAGCATCCGTTCTCGAGATATTTCCGATTTAATTTTATCATTTTCGAATAATATTCGAAAATACGACCTTTTCATAAATTCTTCGCGTTTCTTAAGCAACCACAAAACGTATTTCGAACTGTTTGTTAAGTTTCCTACAACTCTCTTTTTGACAGCAAGACGATTGAATGAACGATTCAAAAGATATGGGGTAAAATGGTTCAAACAGTATTTTTAAAATTTTCGTTTAACATATGCTTATTTTGCTTCTTATTGTATACTTTATACATTGTGTGTAAAAACTTGAAGCTCTAACGTCAGTTTTGGAGAAAACTTCAGGGTGGAGAGATCTGAAGTGAAAAAAGTGTCTCTAAGGTCAACTTTTAAATCATTTTTAAAATCTCAACTATTTGCCAAAATAAACGTGTTTCGATGTTGCAGTATATTTCCAGCAGAAAATACGGCCTTTTCATAAATTATTCGCGGTTGTAAAAAATTGCACACTTCCGAATTTATTGTTTTATCCGTCACACAAACTCTGGTTTTCTTGCCACAGGAACCTTGCACCTTTTTTTTTTGCCAACTTATCCGCGAAAATAAACTTGAATCTGCCAGGAACTTTGCCGCAAGCCTTGTAGAACTTGAGCACCGCGATTTGTTTGAAATCCGCATTTGCATATGTTTCATCATTGATCAAGAGACATCCATCGAGTTTCGTCTGAACTTGGTCGTACTACTTAGGGGCCCGAGTTCTGACCACTGTTTGTTGTTTGAGGCTTCGGATGGATTGTTTACTTGCTTTGTAACATTTATAACCTTCTCGAAACGGATTTGCCGCACAGTACAACGGTCGGCATTCAGTTTTTTCGCCAAATCACAATCCGAGATGTTCGGATCAGCCTTGATTTTCCGAAACACCTTCACCCACATTTAACGATCAACGGTTCCACTCCACCCCTTGATTTGCACTTTTCGGGCAGTTGTTCCAAGTTTCCTTGTACTTATACTTTTCAATCACTCGCGCAATAGTACTTTTAGGATAATACAGCAGTTTTGCCAGCTCTCTAGTTGACGCAGATGGATTTTACAGGTAACTGTGCACAATTATTTTTCTCATCTCTTCCTGCATAATGAGTACCTTGGTACCACGTTAGTTTTAAACTGTGAAAAGATAGACCGTTTACAAACAACAAAAAAAGTGAAAAAATTGTAATATGAGACCTTGGGGGGCGGCTATTTTTGAAAAAAAAGCCCCTTTTTTTAAAATTTTATCGTTTTAAAACCTCTTTTTGTGGTGGGTGGTAAAATTTTGAAATAAAAAAAATTCCAGGGGAAAGATGGGCCGCCACGTTAAATTTCGACACCAAAATAATATCAGCAAAAAAAAATTTACACATAATTCAACAAAACCGATTGTTTATTTCACAATAATAGAGTTATATCTACATTAGAAACAGTTGATTAAGATGTTAATCCTTCTTTCTGTTAAATTCTCGAACTTTCTGTGGTACACCCGCCATCAGGTTCCGTACGGTATCCTCAGATACGCCCGCCGTGACGATTCTCCATCTTCTCTTGAAATCATCGGTACCATTTGCTTTCTTCTTAGTTTCGAAGAGTTTCCGCTTAACTAGAGCCCAGTACTTCTCTATTGGGCGAAGTTCTGGACAGTTTGGTGGATTGGCTGTTTTTGGCACGTATTTGACCTCTTGTACCTTATACCATTCCAGGACGGATTTCGCATAGTGACAAGAGGCCAAATCAGGCCAAAACAGAGCTGGAGAGTCGTGGCTTCTGATAAACGGTAGCAACCGCTTTTGCAGACATTCTTTCTCGTACACATCCTTATTGATAGTGCCGGTAGAGACGAAACTTTTAGATTTTCGACCACAACTACATATGGCCTGCCAAATCAAATACTTCTTCGGGAATTTGGACACCTTCTTTGTCCGGAAATGCTCGGCAACGGCGTTCCTTTGCATTGCGGTGTAAAAAGCCAGACCCGGAAGCTGTTTAAAGTCTTCGAGTACGTATGTTTCGTCGTCCATTATGATACAAGAAAATGTTTGCAAAAAATTGGTGTAAAGCTCCTTAGCACGACTTTTTGCAGTGAAATTTTGCTTGTCATCACGGTTGGGCACCTTTTTCACTTTGTACGCCTTCAGTCCTTGCCTCTGCTTCACTTTTTGTACGTATGATTTTGACTTCCCAACTTTGCGAGCCACATTTCGCACAGAAAGATTGGGATTTTTCTCAATAATGGCTACCACCTTCTTGTCCATTTGTCGGGAGCATACTTTTCGATTTGTTCCACTTCCAACCTTCCGATCCACAGTCAAGCGCTGGTCAAATGATTTGCAAACACAAAACACGGTACTTTTTGGTAGTTTTAGTTTCTTGGCAAGATCGCGTACCGATAAATTCGGATTTTGTTGCCGTTCGTACAAAATGCGTTTGCGCACTTCCACTTGATTCGACGCCATTTTACTGAATGTAACAAGAATGTAAACATGTTGTACCACGAAATAAAGTGGAGAGTTTCAGCTGTCATATAAGTGAAACGTTTCAGCGATCCGTGAAATAATTCAAAATCTACACTGAAAGAAAAGTGTCCGAAATTTAACGTGGACAGTTTTGTAAAATTTAACTGAAATTTACGTTTTTTCTACTAATTTTCATATTTTCGTCAAATATGTTATTTTTGGTACCATTTATGTGTTGAACCTTATCATTCGCGTATGTTTTGGAAGAGTTCCTATAGTTTTGGGACATAACAAGCGAAATATTAGCCAAAACTTTAAAAAATATCATGAATTTCAAAATTAATTTTCTCAAAATATTGCAAGTTGTTGCAAAAAATTACTCATGTTTCAGAAAGTACCATATGTGACCTTTCAATTCTGAGATTATGCCCGATACATATTTTGATATATTTGAGATATCTGGATTAATTATAATTAATATTTTTGATCTAGCAACTATTTTTTATTTTATATTTACTATTATTTCAACAGGTTTTGAACGGATTCTGGAAATTGATTTTTATCGGTTTGAGGAAACTGTTTTGTGAGTGTCATCACGGGGTCAGAGGTTAGCAAAAGTCTTCTAAATACATCTTCGATGTTCGCCAGGCGACTGAATTGTCGAGAATGGTGCTCCCGAAATTTTCTGATCGATTTGTTCCGACGCTCTTGTGCTTCTTCCGACAATAGTCCAATAGGAATTTCGCAATGACTTATTATTTCAGATCCATGTACCAAGATCCTGTGAACTGAAGGCGAAAGGGGATAATAATCATAATAATGGACATATAACTTTCTAGTTTCTTCTGCATAGGTTTCGAATGATTTGACGTCGATTTCTAATTTCGATGATAGCGCGCAAAGAAGTGTAGCGACTCGACGAACGATGTCCACCTCAAGTCCTGTAATTCTTGCCGTTGTTTCTGGATCTTGAAAGAATCTTCTAGCAGTGTTGCCATCATTTGTGTTACCTGATGAAAAAATAAAGATGAAGGGATCTACTTCCCGATAAAGAAGAAAAATGCAGTTACCTCCGGATGGCAAAGGTTCACTTATTCTCAGCCCAATCTTCTTAACTTCTTCTCTAATTGCACGTTGCCGTTCAAGAAAGGTTTCGTTTCCTTTATTTATACGCCATTTTTTAAGTGGGATTCTGTACGAAACATTAAGCAGAAGCTCCATACTTCTTATGTAAGCATGCAAAACAGGAATGGTTTCAATTTTATTGCGATCGTCACATATTTGGGCTTCGATGGGATTACTGAGTTTTTTGCCTGATGCTCCGCAAAGATTGCACGCCTGGGAACTTGTTCCTGTGAAGCTGTTAATAACTTTGCCATCGACCATACTCAAAATTAACTCAGAAGAAACATCTACAGAAATCCTATTTATCGTCAATGTGGTTGCTTTCAAATTTTGTATTTGTAACATCATACTCTCCACTTCTCGTTTGATAAGATCAGCAGTTTCTTTTTGAAAAACCATTTTGATGGGGCGGCACAAATTGATGGATGATGGACTGTTGTTGCTCCAAACTTCTTGTCGTTCGCCGGAGACTGCGTTGAAATATATTCGCAAAGGAACCAGGCAAATCAAAAAAATATGCGAGTCATTACATGATATAACATCATCGCTAACCTCTTCAAAAAATGTCATTTTATACCGTGAGTGGTTGTTTGAACCATCCAATCCCCATTTTAAAATAACACATAAATTTCCCTGTTCATGAATGTACGGTTCAATATATTTATTCAGTGTCATGAAGAGACGCTCTACCGTATGGTCAACAAGATTTTGAAGAGGAACTTCTGCGCATGATGGCCGAATGGAAATATCTGAAATACGTTCAAACATGCAAACTTTTAAAACGTTATTGTAAAGGTTATTATCATTTGCGTGCCCAATATAGTTTGCAAATAAACTTTGATACAGCTCACATTCCTCCATGAAACAGCTTCCAATCAATTGGGAATTGTTCCAATTTTTAAATTTTTTGGTTTTATTAAAAATAATTTCGAAACTTTTGAGGAAATATTTTTTTTTTTTTTTTTCAATTGGAGAGTTAAAGTAATTTTGAAATAATTTAGAATTATTAAAAAAGCGACTCAAAACCACCACAAAATCCAAAACTTGAAAGAATTATCGATCTATTGGAAGCTGTTTAGACAAGAACATAATTAAATGAATTTGTGCTTACCACGTGGATAACAAGTACTTTTATTATCGCGGATGTCATTGTATGCTGGATAAATGACATATCCTTTTAGCCTCATGTTCCTTATGTTTTGGTACTGTTGTTTTGTTAGATCGTTTTCACATAAAAACCTCAATACATCGTCGACTGTAAAACGTATCATCTCTGGTTCAACAGATAGAGCAAGTTTTTTGAAACGGGAAGCTTTCTCAGGAAATGCAAATAGGTGCTCGACAACCCAAGCAACGGAACGATATCCATCAGTCCTTAATGCCGTTACCGTGGCTGAAACCAATTCTGTTGTGGTGTGTTTTTCTCGCAAATCTTTGGTTTTACGGAGCCTGGTCCTAGGGGTTTCTGCACCAAAAGATATTTTCTTCCTTCCACCAACATTTTTCTTCGGAATATTATTCAAAATTTTAAATTTTGAATGTTTCAGGAAAAACAAACTCTTTATGCGGTGGCACTTTGCGTATCGTGATTCAATATTTGACAGTAGCAAACGTAGTGAGTTTTGGACGGAATCAGAAAACATTTTATTATCAGGACATGTTATTTTCTTCTTCACATACGATGCCACATCACCAAGTGGAAGATTCTGTAGGAATAATTCTACTATTTCTCGTACGCGAATACTGCACGCTAATAATAAAATTACTTGAATGAATTCCTACTGGATTAATTAAAATAACCTACCTTGAGCCATAGTGATCTGTAGAAGGCACCAACCACAAACTAGAAGTAATCTGCCGAAAGAACCAAAAGGGTAAACCAGCGCTTCCAAACGGTTGATAACTACACAATTATTATGACATTTGACGTTTGAGATTTGAAGTTTTGAGGCGTATTCAAATGTAATGGGGAAAGTCGTGGTTGCTTTGATATTTCATCAACATTCGTGCACTCATGGACATAGAAAAAATTACTGTGAGGCACGTTTTCAATATTCTCGTGGAAATGAGTGAGGCAACACCAAAACACGGCTAACAGTCATATCAAAAAGGCAATAGAATTATGGCAGCGTGCACAGGCTCATGCTTCAAAATTTGCTTCGATG
Source organism: Aedes koreicus (assembly GCA_024533555.2). NCBI lineage: Eukaryota > Metazoa > Arthropoda > Insecta > Diptera > Culicidae > Aedes > Aedes koreicus. Next base: position 438,436 of record JAHHFK020003389.1, read on the forward strand.
ATGACCCCTTGGTTTTGACAGTGAAGGAAACAAGTATGTGTGTCAGCGATCAATCGTATTCGTCAACACACGAATACAAGTGCAGAGGAATACTTATTTTCAATTGACTTTTATAGCACACTATCTTTTACAAATTAAAAATAAAGATATTCGAGGTGAAAAAATAATTCCATTTGACATGTTGACATGAAAACATATCAGATTTTGTACAATGGAATGCATATGTATTTCAGAATTGAAAGGTCACATATGGTACTTTCTGAAACATGAGTAATTTTTTGCAACAACTTGCAAATTTTTGAGAAAATTAATTTTGAAAATCATGATATTTTTCAAAGTTTTGGCTAATATTTCGCTTGTTATGTCCCAAAACTATGCGAACATTTCCAAAACATACGCAAATTATAAGGTTCAACACATAAATGGTACCAAAAATAACATATTTGACGAAAATATGAAAATTAGTAGAAAAAACGTAAATTTCCGTTAAATTTTATAAAACTAATCGTCACTGTGTTATTTGTAGACATAGAACTTTGATGTCTTAGGCAAACTTTCTTATTATTTTATGCTCTACAACTTTGCCGAAGACATCAAACCGCTAGAAGGCGAAATAAAAAAAGTTAGTATCGCAGCGCCGCCCTTGCGGTGAAAATTGGAACTAATTTTTATTACCAAATTGTGGCGCAGATAAAACTGAGCAACAATACTGAAGCAATCATCTTGATAAAATGCATGCTCAAAGCGCTAGAGGTTTTGTCTTGCTAATTTCGTCTCCTGGCCCACTGTGCAGCGGTATCATGACTGGTTTCAGATGTAAATGAGTCTGCAAGATCTGATTCTGGATTTTTCGCATTTTTTTTTCAAATACCTTTCTAGAATTACGGAGACCTTCTGCCCTTGCAATCCCAATTCTTCGGTGTTAAGTATTGATTTTATTTCCCGCAAGTTGTTCTGCTGAGTTCTTCTGCAGCTTCTGGAGAATGGTTTGAGCTTCCTTTTCCGTGACGTTTATGAAGAATTCACAGCAAAAGCCACATTTCCGCGCAGCCAATTATCACTCTGCTCTGCAGCAGCTGCCAATTCAATTTACCGTGTGATTTCAACAACAAGTTCTGAAAAGAGTAACTGTATTTCATTTCAAACACTAACTACGAAACAGCACTTCTAACTGAAAACCGTTGAGCTACTATGATCCAACAGCAAAAAATCCAATAGTGAAATTACTCATAAATAATATTGGAAGTAGAGACAGGACAGTTAGAGACAGAGAGACAGAAAAGTTAAAGCAAAAAACAAATGTTTTGCTCTAACTTTTTTTATTTCAAATTTGCCGACAAATTTGTCTCCAGATGATGTTTAGAACTTAAAAATATGTAACTTTTGGGGATATCTTTTACCTTTAGCGAGTTATTTACAATTTTCCCATAAAATTACGCCCTTTTCAAATGAGTTTTATTCAATTTTAAAAAATAAACCTATCTTTAGTTTTCAGATATGGTATGCAATAATATAAAACCTTTCAAGTACAGTTGAGAAATATTTTTTTGTCTGCCCCAACCAGAGGGATCAACATTTGAAAAAGTCCTATTTTTTACAAAAACCATAACTTTTGTTTGACATACGATAACGACAATTTCAGCACTTCAAAAGTTGTACCTTTTATTGCTCTAGAATCAATGGCAACACAGCTTTGCTGAAAAATTTGAAATAAAAAAGTAAGAGCAAAATAACTGATTTTTATAGGGACACTCTAAGCGACGTAGGAAAAATTGCTCTAATTCGGTCATTTCAAAAGCTACAGAAAAATTTGTTCAACCAAAGTTGCTTAAAAATTTTTCATCTACAACTTTTCGAAAAATGTATGCCTTTATTTCTGCAAATAAACTAGTTAGATTTTCGATTTCTCTGAAAACAAGGACCACCCTAGTTTTCATTCATACCAAAAGAAGGGTCTTATTATTAGAAACAACTTTGTAAAGTATAACTTTGCTCCAAAACTTCAAACTTAGGCTTAAAACGTATCTTTCCAGCTAAATTCGCATTTTGGACCACTGTGCACTGTTCTGAAGCGTTGTTATAAAAATACTCATCATATAAAACGGAAATTTAAAAGTCCTTTGAACGTGTTTCTAATATTCAAAAGTATATCATGGTAAATTGAACCTCTTATGATTGATTGATTGATTGATTTCCTTACAAAAGAGACAGAGTTCCTGAAATTAATTTATTGTGCATCCAGAAAAAAGAACCAAAATACTAGCGCTATTAAACTAGAAACACTGTTTACTTCCGACGTTTTTAATCAATTATCTGGCCACTATGAATACTATACTATGAATACTGAAACAAAACCAAAGATGTTGCGTATTGTAAAACGAACTAGTCTCGAGTCTGTTGAAAATATTTCCGGAGAAATTAGCGAAATGGGCGAGTCTGCTTTTGTAAACAAACATTAGAATCCATGTTTCTTAGCGAATAGAAGCTCAATTTGAAAAATTAAAAATTAAAAATGCTGGCTAGCAGAAGCTTTCTTTTACCCGATTGAGGTCTTAATTTAAAAAATTGAGCCTTTATTCGTGAGAAATAGCCGATTTAAATGTTTGTTTACAAATTTCTCCGGATTCAATTTCGAACAGTTGTTGTAAGTGTTTTATTTAATTACCGTTTTGCTAAATCGATGGATAGTTAGTTCTTATCTCGGTTTTTTATTGAAAATTTTCAAAAATTATGGTTTTAGCTCTTACGAAGAGGAGGAGCATTTGATGGAGGACGTTTCGGTTTCGTAACCACCTCCAATCAGCAGGGATGCCAGATACTTTTTTCAAAAGTCTGTATCAATCTCATTAAAATGTCTGTATTTGTTTGCATAAGGGTTTTCGTTTTGGTTTTAAGGTGCTTCAATGGAATGTTGAAAATCGCTATTTATAGATGCTGACAAACGAGTAGAGGTGAGATTTTGTGTTGTAAACATCGCAAAAACAAAAATCTAACGCAAATTTCAAGCTCTAAATTTAAATGTCAACTTTCCTTTCACTTCCATACATATGATTAAATCACTGACACTTTTCAATCACTAAATATGAACAAAGCAAAATATTTTGATCTTTTACATTTGATGTTTTGAAAAATTCTAGGAAAATCATTTCTTATTCTTATTCATCATTCATAAATTTAATGAAACAACTCACTTTCACTTCAAAACTACAAAATTCATTGATTCCAAACGCTTGAGCAACTTAAATTTTGCTGTACAAATCGCTTGTGAACAGACATTTCAACGGAAGAAGCAATGTAGTGGAAAGAAGCCAAATAAAGAGTGAAATAGAAGAAGACAAAATGAATGAGAGAAACGTAACACAACTGAAGAAGAAGAAAAGTGGAAGGAGAAAAATCAAAAGAGAAGGAAAAATAACAGAGATACGAAAAGCAGAACAATCGCAAGAAGCAGGACAAATGGACAAATTTGGAGCAAACCAGCAAAGGAACAGAAGGATAAGTAGATAAGTTGATGAATAAGGGTTGAGAAGGGCGGAACGAAGTGAAGTGGGAAACGAATAATTGGATTATTAATATTATATGTGAACATCAGAATTCGTTAGACACGAATGCACCCTTCTGGTGTAAAGTGTCATTAATAAAAAAAAAAAAAAATCAAATTAGATGAAATTTCAACCACTCCGTTTTGCTTTTTGTGCGATCTATCGTACTCTTTAGCCGACAAAAAGCCTTTCATGGTTTATGTGGCAGTGCGATTGCGAGTATTGGTTTTATTGATATTGTAAATTGAAATAATTCGCTCGACAGTGGCCGTCCAATATGGTATCAATGACGTCTATATAAGGTCTGGGGCAACGCACTGCTTGCTTGTGTTGGAAGCAAAAATAATTTATTTGTTTATTTATTTATTTTCATCATCTGGCTTGGTGCCTTAATGAACTTTTCTCCGATGAGGAAAAGCCCGTTTGAATTGGACGTAAAAACCTCATATCTTTTCAGCACAACATAACATGACATGAACATACATTAAAAGAAGGTCGAACAAAATAAAATACAATTCAAAAAGTTAAATAAAAAATAAAACATAGAACTATGTCCATATCGGTTGGAAACAAATCGTTTGAAAGGCAAATCGGCGTGTGACGGTCCAGGCATCATTTCATTTAGCTCCAGCAGTCGAGAAAAAAGATCACAGGTAGCAAAATTAATGACTTCATACAAATATTGGACAAGGACTCACCTGTTTACATATTGTAGAAGTCATCGGGTCAGTAATCTGTGCTGAAATGCAGTTGCGGAAGAATTGAAGTTAAACAAGTGGTAAACTTCGTTAAATCTTGCCGCCATGAATCGGATGGGGTCATGTTGACCATACTCGGCGCGGCGGGCATCAAGGTATAAGAAACTTCGCTGTCGTAAGGTCCTCTCAGGTGCGTAGAAATTTAGTTGTGCTAGAATCTCCGCTGCATCGGTTTCACCTAATAGGATTTTTGCCAAGAACATGACTTGTGCAGAGAATCTCCTACGTTCCAGTGTATCAAGTCCAATTAGTCTGCATCGTTGTTCATATGGTGGTAAATTCGTGGGATCTCGCCATGGAAGGTTGCGGAGGGCATGTCTCACGAATCTCTTTTGTACTGCTTCAATTCTGTTTATCCAGATGGCCTGATATGGACACCATACGACTGCACTTGACTCTAAAATTGAGCGAACTAGGGCGCAATAGAGAGACCGAAGGCAATGAGGGTCACGGAATTCATTAGTCACTTTAAATATGAATCCAAGTTGTCTATTGGCTTTTGCGATGATGCCATCGTAATGGAGCCGAAATGTGAGTCCAGTATCAAGGATAACACCTAAGTCACGTATGTGATCGACACGAACCAGAGGTTGGCTGCGAATGCTGTAGTTATGACTGATTGGGTTAATTTTCCGATGAAATGTTATTACATTGCACTTAGGAATACTAATCGTTAACATGTTTCTAGTGCACCACTCTTCGAATCGGTCAATCAGTTTCTGTAATGTATGGCAATCCTGGATGCACTTCACGATAAAGTATATCCGCGTAGAAGAGACGGCATCCCTGTGGCAGTATTTCTGATAGTTCGTTCATAAAAATAGAAAAGAGAAGTGGGCCCAAGGTGCTCCCTTGTGGAACGCCCGAAACGCTGGAAAAACACTCCGATGTTACAGATCCTATTTTTACGCAAAGCCGACGATTCGTAAGGTATGATTCAAACCATGTAATAAGATCTCCAGAGATTCCCAATTTGTCAAGCCTTAGAAGAAGTATCCTATGATCAACTCGGTCAAAAGCAGCTTTCAGGTCAGTATATATAACGTCAACTTGTGAACCGGCATCTATGTTACGCAAGCAAAATGAGGAGAACTGCACAAGGTTTGTAGAAACTGATCGCTTGGGGTAAAAACCGTGTTGGTCAGCTGATATATAATTTCTGCAGCTGGAAAACAGCACATCATTGATGACAATCTCAAACACCTTGGAACAAGCACACAATGAGGTAATGCCTCGATAGTTTTCCACATTCTGTTTATCTCCTTTTTTGCGTAAATGTAAAGATTGTGGGGGAAATACTATATGGGGGAGGAAAAAAAGGTAAATTGTAATTGAAGGGGGGAATTTTGGGGGTTGGGGTGGTTGTTTGGGGGGGGAGGGGGAGGGTAAGGGGGGGCCCAAGTAGCAATTCAAATGCAAATTGGTTTTATTCATGTTTTATGGTAGTTTTATCAGAGCATTATGGAGTTCATCCGGTTTTATCAGGGCATTTTCCAAGTTAAGGTGGTTTTAATTCATTAACAGTTCTCAAGAGTGATTAAAGAATACTTGAAGAAACCTCCATAAAACTACATCATTTATAAGTGTAATTCACCTTATCAGTAGTTTTATAAGATACTTGATCCCCCTCTCAAGACATCGTTTCGCAACTTGCATAAAACCTGATAAAAGTTTTGTAAAAGTTTTATGACATTCTTCTTTAAGATGAATGTATCTTGGAAATGCTGCCATAAAACTCTCTTAGAACCATTTGATTTTAAATAAGAGCACATATTCTTGAGAAAGAACATTATGTGAAAAATAAACAAACTGTCACAATGGACGCCCACAGGTGGAACAAATTAAAAACCAGCGGATCGTTCAAGCGGAAATTCAATAAAAACCTATTCAATATATTGAACACTCCTTCATCTCAGCCACCAACGACATTTTTTTTACCATTCCATTGGATTCGCAGCCTATTGAGACTAACTTATCAAAAGGGTCTATGCGTTATGCGTAAAACGAATAAAATAAAATGGTGCAATGTGTCGCCAGTTGAAAACCGAAATGCATAACTCATGATATTTGATTTTATGCCAGTTATGCAAGTTAAACCTAACGTCTCAGGTAGTGCGTTATATGGCGCACCACCGTGGAAATACAGCGCAGCACTTTTGACGTAAGGTTTAATGTGCACTACGATTGTTAAATGTTATGTTAATGTTGAATTCTCCCGAGTCGTGCATTTCAGTTCCCAATAGGCTACACAATATTTATACTCGTTGCAAGTAAAAATTAGTATATCATCTGAGCGGAAATCGATTTTTCCCATGATTCGCACGTTTAATCCAAAGTCGGAAGTAGTGCGCTGAAATCGCTCAGTGATCCACTACACAGTGCACTTCTTCCAACGCTAGGTTCAGCGTACAGATCAAGAGAAAAATCATCTTTCGCTCAACTGATGTTTCAGCCATCGACGCAATATAATATCTGTTCTTCTTCCCAAATCCATTGTTAGCATATTCAAGTTGGAGTTTTTTTTATTAATCGCCTTACGCTGGTGATTAAAAACAATACATTATAAGCTGTAATGATGAACAACAATTATGCATAGGCACTTTTGATTTGAACGTTCACATTTTCTTTGTTTATGATGTGCCTTCTCCACACTGATTTTATGGCTATCTTATGAAAGACTTGTTTACCTTGAGCAATTCAAATAAGTTTTATTCAAGCGCTACTCCTCTTTTTCAAGAATAGAACAAGTAGAGATGAACTTATCGCGCTCCTAAAAAAATCTTGTTAGTCTTGTGCAAGAAATATTAGTTTTATATGCGTTTTATGGTAGTTTTAGATAAAACCACTGAAAAAATGGCGAGCGTGGCTATTCTGGATTCCCTCCGAATGGTAGCCATTTTTATATATATGCAACAAAACTCTCGTCTTTCCAATGCTACAAACAATTTCTGCTGTTTAAAATACATTTTGAAACTTAAAATGGATTGTAGACACAATTTATTCAAGATCTAACAATTTATCAGCCTTGTCACCTAATTGTTGAATTGTCAAGTATTTTTTATTTTTCAAATAAATCAATGTTCTAGCAATGATTCCGTGGCGCATTAAAATTTTCGAACTTTTATGTTATAAAACACCAATAAACTGAACGTCGCATGAAAAATTTATCAATTGCAGGCAAAAAAACTCATGCATTTATGGCCAATTTTACAATTAATTTACATACGTATCCACTTTGGAAAAGAAACATCATGTGTCTATCGATGTTTTTTTTTCTCTTTCTCCCCATTCAGCAGAACGAATCCAAAAATGGAATCTTCGAAACATATTTGTGACGGACTGGAAGTGTTCTTAAAGAGGAAAATCATAAAACTACCAAAACTTGTGGTAGTTTTATCATAGTTTTAAGCATGTCCTGCATGTCATTACAAGTATGTACCGATAAAACTATCAAGTTTTAAGCGAATCTTGGGAAATAGTCTTGAGAACCTCCTGTAGTATGGGCCTTTTTGAACTTATGAGGGTTTTATGGCCGTTTTATCGATGTTATGTAGCATATCTAGTTTTATGCGTGGTTTTATCAAATGAGTCTTGAGAACTTCTTCAAGTGTACCTTAAAATTGAATTTGTTACTTGGGTAAGGCTGGGCTTCGAACGTTCAAGGTACAAAAGGCCCCTAATCGGGAGAGAAGAGAAAAGTACGAAAACCGTGGGGGGGTGCAAAGGGGGGAAAGGGGAAGGGGAGGGGGGGAAAAAAAAGGGGGGGGATAAAGCCCGGGTGTTTTGGGAAGGGGTGGGGAGAAGATGTCCATATTTGCGAAGAAATTCCTGGTTTGGCAAGCCATCTGCACGTGCGGGAAGCGGAGTGCACCTTTCGTGACCCAGGACACGATGATGGACAGGTGTACATAAAAGAGTGCCTCCAGAAGCGGCTGCTTCCTCTCCTGAAGGCCCACAACGTCCCAACAATCTTCTGGCCGGATTTGGCCTCATGCCACTACTCCAAGGACGTGCTGAAGTGGTATGCGGACAATAAGGTCAATTTCGTGCCGAAAATGTTCAACCCTCCCAACACTCCGGAGCTCCTTCCCATCGAGAAGTACTGGGCGATTATGAAGCAGCACCTTCTTGTCTTGAAGACAGTCGAGGAACTGAAGAAAGTATGGGTATACATGCAAAAAAACGGTTGATTCACAGGTTGTGCAGAATCTTATGACCGGGGTTAAGGCCAAGGTGCGGGCATTTGCGTATGGACTGTAAATAAAATACGAGTAAAATAGTAAAATGAAGTTTAATAGTTATTTCTCAATCCCTGAAAATTTGATGGCAATCGGATGAAAACTCGAATTTTGCGAATCAATTTTGTGTGTGGCAATTTCATCGTGGACACCCTTTAATAGAACAGATAGTGCAGAACTGTGTCCGTCGAGATGTAGTTTTCCGCGACAATGCTCCATTCTGCGACGAGAAACTACAACTGCAACCAGATTTTTCATACTTCGTTTTCTCATCGATGCATTTTGAGATCGAATAAACATTCTGCAAAAGTGACCTAAACCCTTACCACCCCAGAGCGGTATAAATCCACTTGCAAATGGTCAGTTTCGGTTGCTAACACATTGCTCAAATAGCCATGAAGTGGACCCAAACAATCGAAAGCCCAAACCTAGGAACAAATGTCACTAAAACTCTCGCAAAGCTGAGAAATACGCTACCACTGAATTAACAATAACAAATCTAATTTAATTCCACCGAAAGTTAGCCCTCTGTTCGGTGCAGCTGCCACAAACATTAGAACCGGTTTCGTAAATTTCCTGCGCAGGAAAAGCTGTCCAGCGTGACCATCCCCAAGAACAATAACAAAAAAGCGGAGTTTAAAATATGAAACTGTGAAAATGCGCTTCTGGCGTTGAAATATCACAATCGAAAAAGTGGCGCATTGTTGCCACGTTGAAAGTTGCTTAAAAACCAAAAAGTAACTTACTAAATCTGTCCCATTCACACTTTCCGCTCATTCTGAGAAAACCGGTTCACATGGCAGGGGTAAAAAGCCAAATTAGTGTCTAGATAATAATTGGGCGGAAGAGGACATTATTTGCATTTGTGCCGCTAATTAACGATCGCTGTGGAATTCTCTCGGATGATTTTCACGTTCTACAACTGAAAGTACTACAAACCCCAGTGGATAAAGTACGGATTTAGAATCTTTCAGGCACAGAACAGAAACTGCCATTGCATAAAAAGGATCGTAAAAGCTGTTTATTCGTGATGCGGGGGGGGGGGGCGGTGTTAGACGCGAGCCGTTATCACACCCGTTGAACCGTTGTCCACGAACAATACTCATTCATGGCCTTCTGTGCCAAGCAGGCAGGGGCAGTGAATTCGGACTAGCATCAGAAGGAACTGCTCCAGTAATGCTGTCCGTTATCACCATGAAGCTTATGGGTGCTTAACAATGAGGACGGAGCAGCGGAAGCCGTTTTGTCTCAATTTGGCATGCTTTTCAGCTCGTTCTGGAGGAACGTTTGCTGCAGGAAATTCAATACTGCCTTTTGTGTCGGTGCACAGACGTGTGTTGTTTTACAGCCAGCACAGATACATTGAGGATGCATTGTTGGACCTGGTAAGACAAAGGCAAGCGACACATGGTGAAGAGTTATGTAAGTTAATCAGTGCTTGCTATTCTAGTTCTCTACTAAATCAAAAGCCTGAACATGGGGAAATGACTCGTACCGGTTGGGCAGTTAGAGAATAAGGATATCCAGCTACTGATTGCGCAATTTTACAATTGCTGACAAAGATAAGCTGAACTTGCTAATTTCTAGGAAAGAAAAGTAAAAGTTTCACCACTTTCGACGGATGAATATAGGACAAATGTGGACTGAGCTGGTGGTTGAAAACTGGCAACCCTGTATCAAACATCTCAACCCATGATCAACCAATTTATTTCCCAACTCCCGACCAGGAAGACAACTTATCTTTTGTTCGAGCCAGAGTCTGGGTGGATTTAACCACAAACAGAGATTGGAAAACATTTGTGACAACAACGCAGCGGGAACGAAAGTTCGACGATAGACGATGGCTTCGGACAAAGAGCAACTTTCTAAGCGATTTGATTCCCATGTATGGTTTTCTGGCAATGCACCAGAAGCCAATCGTCTTTGCCGTCAACGGACCCATATAGTGTTTACAGTGTGGAGAGTTAACTTTTTCCTCATGTGGGGAAAACAATTTAGGATGTATTTCTGTCCCTTCATGGTTGGTATGTCGGATGACTCTCGGTGGCCACCGGCTAGAGGATTTTGGTTTACGGAGAATTTTTAATTTCGTTTGACGAAATTTACATTATAACTCAGTGATAATGATGTAAATAAAGTTTTGAATACGCAATTCTCGAAAGCATTGTCTCCGCTACTCTCTACTAGTTATTACACGGTAAGAAAAAACGTAATCTCAATTTAGTTTGAAAATACTCAAAGTAAAGGGCCGGAAATCCACAAAAAATGGAATGGTTCGGCATCAAATTGGAGAAATAACTATTAAACTTCATTTTACCATTTTACTCGTATTTTATTTACAGTCCATACGCAAAGCCCGCACGGAACCCGAAAAATTCTGCACAACCTGTGAATCAACCGTTTTTTGCATGTAAACCCATACATTCTTCAGTTCCTCGACTGTCTTCAAGACAAGAAGGTGCTGCTTCATAATCGCCAGTACTTCTCGATGGGGCGGAGTCGGATGGGAGGGTTGAACATTTTCGGTACGAAATTGACCTTATTGTCCGCATACCACTTCAGCACGTCCTTGGAGTAGTGGCATGAGGCCAAATCCGGCCAGGAGATTGTTGGGACGTTATGGGCCTTCAGGAGAGGAAGCAGCCGCTTCTGGAGGCACTCTTTTATGTACACCTGTCCGTTCATCGTGTCCTGGGTCACGAAAGGTGCACTCCGCTTCCCGCACGTGCAGATGGCTTGCCAAACCAGGAATTTCTTCGCAAATTTGGACATCTTCTGAGTGCGGACATGCTCCGGAACGCTGAACTTATCCTTGGCCGTGAAAAACAGGTGGCCGGGGATCTGTTTGAAGTCGGCATTCACATATGTTTCGTCGTCCATGATGCAGCATTCAACTTTCGTCAGCATGTTGAGGTACAACTTCCTGGCACGGGTTTTGGCGGACTTGTTCTGCTTCTCGTCGCGATTAGGGGCCTTTTGTACCTTGAACGTTCGAAGCCCAGCCTTAGTTTTGGCCTTCTGGACAAAACTTCGGCTTAGGTGCAGCTTCTTAGCCACATCCCGAACGGAGGCGTTCGGATTTCGGTTGAAGGCCCCAACTACGCGGTTGTGATTTTTGGTGTTGTACGGAATACTTTTACAACCGTTCCTCGAACCGCTTAATCACTCGCGACACCGTGGAATTCGCGATTCCCAACGTTTTAGCGATGGAACGATGCGAGAGATCCTTGTTCTCGTGATGAATGCGCAAGATTTTATCACGCACGAGCTGTTCTTTCGACTCCATTTCCGCGAGTTTTGATCACAGGACTTTAAAACTTGCAGGATGTAAATAATGCACTATGAACTAAATCCACCCAATTTTATTAAATTCTACCCATTGGTTAAAAAGTTAGAGCAATTTCATAGTGTGGCAATTTCATCGTGGACACCCTTTAATAGCTATCTTGATGACGTTTTTCATGTTGATATTTTTCAGAACACCCTTGTAGCATGTTATAACTCCGTAGTCTGAACAAAGCATTAGGAGCTATTAATCAAGGTTTAGCATTGAATCAATTCTAACCGAATATGTGAAAAGGGCTTATGTGCCAAAATGTAAATATTGAGTAATTTTAAACAGAAGATTCCGACTAAAAGTTGTAAGCTATTTCGTTATGATAGTAGCGTTCAGTATTTATCTAGTTTCAAAGTATTATTAAAACGGTGTTCTCCGTAAAAATCAACTTTAAAATTATTTCATCAAGATTGGTAGAAATAAACAAAATTACTAATTATAATAAAAATAACTATAACTGTTTTCAGCACGCGCCTCCACTGGACTGGCACGCTTCCCAATACAGTCGTAGGCACGAAGCAGCCGTACCTCTATTCCCGTTTGGACGGGACACCGATAACAAACGATGTATAGATATGGATGATAGTAGAAGGAAAAATAAAGACAGCAAGAAGAGCAAATGATAGAGGGAAATATTTGTTATTAGTAATAGAGAGCAACGTGCAAGTCTAATGAAGGCATGCAATTAATTATTGATTGTAATTACCCAGTGCATTTATAAGTACCTACCTAAACTTATTCCCTGTATAATAATTGATGTCCTAGTTTGAATTCCGCTTACATTTATATGCTCCAACGGTAAGAATTTGTACTTTCAAAATATGTTGGCTTACAATCTAACTAAAGTGTATTCCTAAAATAGCTCAACCTAAATTTTCCAGTCTGCACTACGGCAACGCCCAAAAAAATTAGTTGAAACCTTTATAAACAGTTGGTAAAAGTAGCATATTAGAGCAGAAGCCCAAAAGGAAACAGTTGAATCAAACCAAGAACATTAGGGCATCTTCTGCGGTGATCTATTTTTGGAACAACTTTATACTTGATCTGCATCAGCAAAACTTGAATAGAACCAGCTAAAATAGACCAACTTCGCGTTCCCCGCACCGGTGTTGTATTTCTTGTTGTTAAACCCGCCAACACCTGTCATCCTGTCAATCATTCAACATCAGAGGTCAGAAGTTTATTTATCAGAGATCGCACAATTTTCGCAAAATTGTTGCCATGGATTCGTTTGACCAAATATTTTTTACTGCCAGTAGTGTGTCGTTAGCAGACGGCTAGGAATACCCCCGCAATGCCCTTTTGTTTGCCTGAAGGTTTCACACCTAGGGAACGTCCATTAATTATGTCACGCAAAATGTGACTTTTTATAAGCCCCCCCCCCCCTCATTGTCACGTTTTTTGTATGGACCTTCAAAATTTTTTGCATGGATTGTCACTTCCCCCCCCCCCCTTCCCTTTGTGGGTTGATATATTTTATAACTCTCCCCTAATTGCTAAAATCTTTTTTTGAAAAAATTGGGTTTTTTTTTTTCTTTTTTGCGGGAATAAGGGACTTTTGAAAAGAAGTGTGGGTTGTGGTGGGTGGTGGTTTGGGGGGTGGGGGGGGGGGGGGGCCCAGGAAAGGAAGGCCCCGTATGGAGGGGGGGGGCCGGGCCCCCAAGTAACATTGCCAAAACCATCCAGCTTTATTAAGTTTTATTAAGGTTTTATCAAAGCCACTAGAAATCAATTTGGTTTTATTATGACACCAAGAGATGCCAATAGGTTTCATATTTTAGTCAGGTTTATGAGAACCTACACAGCTTGTTTAAAACGATCTTAAAACCTCGTTTTCTCACATTCCTTTTACTCCTATCAAAGGTTTTATTTCGACTTTATGAACTCATAATATGCTGTTTTGAAATGCCGTTTTAGGACTAATCATATTATCTTATTATGGTCAGTTGAAAAAGCATTTTAAAACCATTTTGCCTCCAGTAAATGCATGAGGCGGCAAATTGGCATTGAGGAAAGCCACCAAAGAACCAAATAGTTTGAAAGTAGTCATTGCGAAGATAACTTGGCTTTATGGCAGAATTGTGATTTTTTTTCCAATCGCCATATTGAAATATTAGAAATAAGAGAAATGTGGAGAAATAAATGCATCAAATTTTCAATGTAATGCAAATGAACTGTATATCGGAGACCAATTTCTACATTCTTTTAGATAACTTTATTGAATTTCATCAATTTTCAAGAAATTCATGTTTAATTTATCGAATATATTTGTTTTTATTTTGTGTTTGTTGTTGTAAACGCGCATAATTTCAGAGGCGCATGATTTTCGGCTCTTATCGTGCCAATATTCACCATAAAATTCAATGCGCATCTGATTTGGAGCATGCTACGCTGTAAAAAACTGAATTTGTTTTGGATATTTTGCAATGAAACAAAATTTCCCGCAGCCTTTTTTCCTCAGATATTATTTACTGCTAAATGAATCAGAAGAGCAGAGAATCGAACAAAGCAGAACAACAAAAACCAACCACGATATCACAGTTAAGTTTGACAGCTGTGGCCATTTGGCCGCATGCTGGTTTTCAATGCAGCCAATAGGTTTTATGAAGGTTCTCAAGTGGTCATAGCATCTATCACTAGAATATTTTCAAAATCTTTATGGTCTTATAGAGGTTTTATTAAATTGTTTTCACAACCGTCTATAGAGTGGGCCACTTTGTACAAATTTTTGCTTTAAAGAAGCATAGAGGAGGTGTTGGTAGACAAAACAGTTTTAAATGTAGTTTTATCAACACAGCCGGGAAGAATGCTATACGGCTAGAATAAAACCTAAATTGTTACTTGGGCGGGTTCCACCGGGAAAGTGGGCAGTTTTTAATAGTGACAAAAAAAAAGTTGGAGACACCTTTTTATAATTGTTATTGTAGAAAAGGAGAATGTTAGGCGGGTGGGGCGGCACAAGGGGGCTGGGGGGGGGGTGGGGGTGGAAGGGGGGTTGCTTTTTTTGGGTTGGATAAAAATTTTTGTGTGTGTGACGGAAATTATTTTTTTTTAAAATATTGGTGGTGGTTGTTGTGTAGTTTGGTGGTTGGTGTGCGTGGGGCCGTGACGGACCGACGAAAGGGGGGGAGTGGAAGGGACGGAAAAAAGAGTAGATAGCTTAAGTTTGTTTGTTGTTGTGTTGTTGGCGAATCGTCCGTGGTGGTGGGAAGAGGTTGGGGGGTGTGGTGGGGAATTGTATTGGTTTTTTGGTGTTTTGGGGTTTTTTAAGGTGGTTTTAATTCATTAACAGTTCTCAAGAGTGATTAAAGAACACTTGAAGAAACCTCCATAAAACTACATCATTTATAAGTGTAATTCACCTTATCAGTAGTTTTATAAGATACTTGATCCCCCTCTCAAAACATCGTTTCGCAACTTGCATAAAACCTGATAAAAGTTTTGTAAAAATTTTATGACATTCTTCTTTAAGATGAATGTTTCTTGGAAATGCTGCCATAAAACTCTCTTAGAACCATTTGATTTTAAATAAGAGCACATATTCTTGAGAAAGAACATTATGTGAAAAATAAACAAACTGTCACAATGGACGCCCACAGGTGGAAGAAATTAAAAACCAGCGGATCGTACAAGCGGAAATTCAATAAAAACCTAATCAATATATTGAACACTCCTTCATCTCAGCCACCAACGGCAATTTTTTTTTTACCATTCCATTGGATTCGCAGCTTACTGAGACTAACTTATCAAAAGGGTCTATGCGTTATGCGTAAAACGAATAAAATAAAATGGTGCAATGTGTCGCCAGTTGAAAACCG
This sequence comes from Aedes koreicus, assembly GCA_024533555.2. NCBI lineage: Eukaryota > Metazoa > Arthropoda > Insecta > Diptera > Culicidae > Aedes > Aedes koreicus. The sequence goes on from JAHHFK020003389.1 coordinate 454,129, forward strand.
AAATGCATAACTCATGATATTTGATTTTATGCCAGTTATGCAAGTTAAACCTAACGTCTCAGGTAGTGCGTTATATGGCGCACCACCGTGGAAATACAGCGCAGTACTTTTGACGTAAGGTTTAATGTGCACTACGATTGTTAAATGTTATGTTAATGTTGAATTCTCCCGAGTCGTGCATTTCAGTTCCCAATAGGCTATACAATATTTATACTCGTTGCAAGTAAAAATTAGTATATCATCTGAGCGGAAATCGATTTTTCCCATGATCCGCACGTTTAAACCAAAGTCGGAAGTACTGCGCTGGAATCGCTTAGTGATCCACTACACAGTGCACTTCTTCCAAAGCTAGGTTCAGCGTACAGATCAAGAGAAAAATCATCTTTCGCTCAACTGATGTTTCAGCCATCGACGCAATATTATTATCCGTTCTTCTTCTCAAATCCACTGTTAACATATTCAAGTTAGAGTTTTTTTTTTAATGTTTTAATCGCCTTACGCTGGTGATTAAAAACAACAAATTATAAGCCGTAATTATGAACAACAACTATGCATAGGCACTTTTGATTTGAACGTTCACATTTTCTTTGTTTATGATGTGCCTTCTCCACAATGATTTTATGGCTATCTTACGAAAGACTTGTTTACCTTGAGCAATTCAAACAAGTTTTATTCAAGCGTTACTCCTCTTTTTCAAGAATAGAACAAGTAAAGATGAACTTATGGCGCTCCTAAAAAAATCTTGTTAGTCTTGTGCAAGAAATATTAGTTTTATATGCGTTTTATGGTAGTTTTAGATAAAACCACTGAAAAAATGGCGAACGTGGCTATTCTGGATTCCCTCTGAATGGTAGCCATTTTCATATCTATGCAACAAAACTCTCGTTTTTCCAATGCTACGAACAATTTCTGCTGTTTAAAATACATTTTGAAACTTAAAATGGATTGTAGACACAATTTATTCAAGATCTAACAATTTATCAGCCTTGTCACCTAATTGTTGAATTGTCAAGTATTTTTTATTTTTCAAATAAATCAATGTTCTAGCAATGATTCCGTGGCGCATTAAAATTTTCGAACTTTTATGTTATAAAACACCAATAAACTGAACGTCGCATGAAAACTTTATCAATTGCAGGCAAAAACTCATGCATTTATGGTCAATTTTACAATTAATTTACATACGTATCCACTTTGGAAAAGAAACATCATATGTATATCGATATTTTTTTTCTCTTTAAAAAGTCCCCATTCAGCAGAACGAATCCAAAAATGGAATCTTAGAAACATATTAGTGACGGACTGGAAGTGTTCTTAAAGAGGAAAACCATAAAACTACCAAAACTTGTGGTAGTTTTATCATAGTTTTAAGCATGTCCTGCATGTCATTACAAGTATGTACCGATAAAACTATCAAGTTTTAAGCGAATCTTGGGAAATAGTCTTGAGAACCTCCTGTAGTATGGGCCTTTTTGAACTTATGAGGGTTTTATGGCTGTTTTATCGATGTTATGTAGAATATCTAGTTTTATGCGTGGTTTTATCAAATGAGTCTTGAGAACTTCTTCAAGTGTACCTTAAAATTGAATTTGTTACTTGGGCATCGTCATGGAGACGCACCACACTTAGTGTCACCATTCCTGGCTGTCAAATTTTACGACTTGATCGTTGCGCCTCTGATGGAGGAGGAATCGCGATCACCCTGCATAACAATATCAAATGCCGCATGCTTCCGAGCTTCCAGCTGCAGTTTATTGAATCCAACAACGGTGCTACGAAACGACATCCGCAAAATAACTTGGAGACAGGGGCAGTTTATCATCGCCGGTGACCTGATTGCGAAACACGAAACCTGGGGAACATCCGGCGCAACCAAAACGGCATCATTCTACAGGAGGACCTGGAAGAGGTCCATTACACCATCCTGGGCACGGATATTCCCACCCGGTTGAGCAGATCTGGGGCCCACTCGACAATCGACATCTTCCTCACAAACATGGGGACCAACATCGCCCAGGAGCTCAGTTCGAACCACTATCCTGTGGTGGCCGAAGCTGGCTCCTCGGCCAACCGGCAACGAATCACCAGACGGAACTTCCATCGCGCCAGATGGGAGAAGTTCCGCCAACACGTTGAAGACAGCATCGATTTCGACATGCACCTTGATTCGGTTGATGACATCGAACGGCAGCTGCAGAGCATCGAGCAAGCGATCTCCCAGGCCCGGGAGCAGCATGTCCTAGTGATAGATCAGGTTAGAAACTCTGCACCCATTGATAGACCCACTGAAGAACTGATTCAATTGCGCTACACCACCCGAAGACAATACCAGCTAACTGGTCTGCCTAACCTGAAAAATCATTGCAATCGGATGACAAAAATTATTAAGGCCAGAATGGTGGATTCGCTGTCTCCCAAATTGTTCAAAACCGTTTTGGAAGTTGAATTTTTTTTTTTTTAAACTAAACCAAGGCCCATTCCACCGTTGATCCCACTAGACAGCAATAGCTCCAAGAACCGCTTGATAACTCCTGCAGAGAAGGCTGCTGAGATAGGCCGACACTTCGTCAGCTCCCACAATCTCGGACAAAATATCGTCAGTCCGCACGAAGCCACCGTTAACCAGCTTATAAACAACATCCTTCTAAGTGCCAACGACTTCTCGGAAGAGTTGGAGATCTCAGCTGACGAATTGTTGACCTATATCAAAGCGTCTAAGAACATGAAGGCCTCAGGTTTCGATGACATCAAGCTCAAGCAAGTTCTATGTTCATCTGGCGTTGATCTTCAACCAATGCCTGCGACTTAGCTACTAACCTTCGTCCCCCTCCATCCAGAAACCTGGGAAAGATCCTTCCTTTTCCAAGAGCTATAGAATAATCAGCCTTATCTCAGAATTATCTAAACTGTTTGAGAAAGCGATCTACCGTCGGCTTCTCTCAACTGCCGACGAGCTCAACATCTTGCTCGACGAACAATTTGTCTTCCGACGTGGTCGTTCAACAATTCACCAACTTAATCGATCATTAACATCCTCAGAACAAGTCTGTAACAAAATCATCTGCTGTGGCACTTCTCGACATCGATAAGGCCTTTGATAACATGTGGCAGGATGGCCTGGTGTACAAGCTGAAAAGATACAATCTTCCCATCTTCCATGGTGAAGATAATTAAAAATTGTTTGTCGGACAGGACATTCCGTGTTCCGCTACATGGTATAGTTTCCGATGCGCAAGAGGTCTCCACCGGCGTTGCTTAGAGAAGTATACTAGGTCCACTGTTCTGTTCATCCTTTGCACCTCGGACATACTACCGCTCCCTGAAAGTGGATCTCTGTCGTTGTTTGCCGATGATACCGCAGTCGTCCACAATGGTAGGGTAACAAGAGCGCTTACCGCGAAACTGCAACGAAGCCTGAATGTCCTGTCAGAATATTTTACTGAATGGAGGATCTGTACCAACGCAGCACAGACCCAAGTTATCCTATTCCCACACTCCAATTCTCCTAGATTTGTTCCGCCTGAGAATTGTAAAATAAGCCTGAACAGCAACCTGGCGTTTCCTTAGACAGCTAATTGATGTTCAGGGAGCAGGTTGACAAAACTGCCACAAAGTGTAACGTTCTGTTGAAGCTACGGTACGGTGTTCAGAATAAGTTCCTCAGGATGTCCCTTAACACCCATTCCGAGGACAAGAACAACTGAGGTCCAGTGTCTGGCCGAGATGAAGTTACTCAGAAGTAGACTGGATTCTGAGAGTCAGTGAGTCAGTAAGTTCAGTGTGTGTGTGTGTGTGTGTGTGTGTGTGTGTGTGTGTGTGTGTGTGTGTGTGTGTGTGTGTGTGTGTGTGTGTGTGTGTGTGTGTGTGTGTGTGTGTGTGTGTGTGTGTGTGTGTGTGTGAAGCAGATTATTAACATCAACATGAGAGGCTCTAGGAGTGGACAGTTATTTATCGCTATAATTAAGAGAATTGAAGAGAAAGCATTGATAGTTCCGTGTAGAGTAACGGCAGGTTATGAAAATTGAAAAATTTTAGTTGATAACGGGGGGGGGGCATATGGAGCTAGTATACAATCGGGCGCATTATCTTTTTCCAAAAACCCCCCGGGGGGGGGGGGGGGAGGGGGGGGGCTCCCTTCTTTTGGGAGAGAGAGCGCACGCGCTCGTGTTTTTCTTTTACCTTTTTTTTGGTTTTTGTGGTGCTGGCGTTTTGTTCTTCCCCCCCCCCCCCATGGTGAGGGGGGATGGCAGCAGGGTAAATGCACCCTTCTTTTTGCGGAAATGCTCCTTAAACTGTGGAAAAATGCTCCTTAGATGCGTTTGCCCGGTATAATGCAATCGGAGGTATTAACCTTCTGGTTAGCGCTTTCCAGTTGTTTTGACGGGTCTTAAGTTTCTTGAAGATTGTATAGTGGAGCTTTGCTCCGCAATCTTCTAGGTAGTTTTGACGGGTTTAAATTTTATTTTGACGAGTCTTAATTTAATTTTGAAGAGTCTTAATTTCATTTTGAAGAGTCTTAATTTTGTTTTGACGGGTCTTAGTTTCGTTTTGACGACTCTTAAATTCAGAAACTTAAGACCCGTCAAAACTATACAATCTTGAAGAAACTAAAGACCCGTCAAAACATCCGGCAAGCGCTAACCAGAAGGTTAATACCTCTGATTGCATCTAAGGAGCGTTTTTCCAAAGTTTAAGGAGCATTTCCGCAAAAAGAAGGGTGCATTTACCCTTTGCCGTGAGAAATTATCTCTTGCTGTTGTGTTTACAGGGTGCAGTAGGAAAAAATGCGAAAATGTTCAAACTTGAGTATTGGGTTAATTCGTGTAGCTAGTGACTAGTTTCTGTCGAAAGTGTATTTGTTTATGTTTACTTTCAAGTGCTGCATCCAAACATTCTATTTGTTTTATTGCAAATACGTCAAAATGTTCGCGAAACAAGTGATCACCAGTTTGTTGCTCGCCCAGAAGAAGCCGAAAGAGATTGCCAAGGTGGTAGGGTGCCATTTGGCAACAGTTTACCGCATAAAAAAGTCCCTGCAGGATGGTCCTAAGCAGCGGAAGCCGGGAAGCGGACATGATCAAATCGATCCGTGCAAAAATTGCTTGCAACCCGGTGCGTTCCATGAGAAAACTTGCAAAGGAAGCCAATATTTCGGAGAAATCCATGCGGAGAATCATCAAAGAAGACCTGCATCTTCCAGAGCCAAAGTGAAACGCCACTTGATTACGGACCGGGTCAAGGAACTACGAGTGACTCGTTCCAAGAGATTGCTTTCCTTAAAGGAAAAATGATAATCCTATTCTCCGACGAAAAGCTTTTCAACATCGATGCTGTGGCCAACAGCCGCACGGACCGGTTCATTTCACCGCAGAAAATGTAGAACGTTCCGGAAAAAGTTAAATTCAATGCTTTCTCTTCAATTCTCTTAGTTCTAGCAATAAATTACTGTCCACTCCTAGAGCCTCTCATGTTGATGGAAATTATCTGCTTCTGACAAATTTTGGTTGTTGTTTTTCATGTTGCACTTCGCACATTGAGCCAATCCAACGTCACGTGTGGTCTACATTATGTTAGCGAAATCTTTTGCACTACTGATAAATAAAATTGAACAAGTGTGTTAATTGAGACATGTTGACACTCTCCACACAATTACTGTTAAAGTGGAATGTGGAATATTAGTGCTACAAAATGTCCGAAGAATTGTTGCAAAAAAAGATGAACGCTACTTTAAGCTCCGTTGCTTCGCTACAGTCCAACTAGAAGGGACTTGAAAGGGATCCGCCACCGGAAGGTCATATACAGGCTTGGTCGAAAACACTGGAAACGCTGTACGACCTGTTTCATAGATCTGCAGCCGAGCTCGAATCTTTGACTTCTTTCTTTCTAAGCATTTCCAGTTTACTGCTTGCTCTCAACTTAGTGTTCGAAATGCACTTCCACAGTTATTAATTGAAAGCTTTCGATGCCATGTACCATTGTTGCATTAGTATGATTGTGTAGCAAGTACAATCATACGCTATGCCCAGGGAGTCGGGAAATTTTCCTTTACGAAAATTTCTACACCAGACCGGGATTAGAACCCAGCTACCTCCAGCATGGTGTTGCTTTGTAGCCGCGCCTTTACCGACTGAGCTAAGGGAGGAGAAGGGAAACGCGGCGAGTCTGAAAACTGAACGACATAAGTTTGATACACGATATTAAGCCCTACGTGCATTTTACTTAAAGAGCGTTTCCAGATGATATCAGCCGGAAAAAGTCATATTCTTGCACGACCCTCTCCGATTTGGATGAAACTTTGCACATGTCTTCGGAATTGGTGATGATGGATTTTCCGCGGGATAAGGGAATTTTTGACTCAAAACATTTTTTCCTAAAGGGCGTATGTGTTTTGTCATGCGTATTTTTCAAAAAATCATAACTCGAAAACCGTTCGTTGTAATAAAATTGCGTCTGAGAAGAAGTTGAAGTTAATTAATTTACTTTATGAAAAAAATATGTACACTGTAAAAAAAATTTTTTTTTTTTCTTCAAAAGAATCAAAAATTAAACTTAAAAATCAATTAGCAAATCTGTCCAACGTACGAATTTTATAATTTTTTTCCAAAAAGACTTGAGGTCTTAAAATAAAGATTAAAAGTTGTTCTACGATGGAGCAACTTAAGATAAAACAGTTTTTAGAAGTAAGAAAAATTCAAGTTTAATTCAATTTGTTGTTTTTGCATGAATAACCATATTTAAATAATATAATACAATTCTTCTAGAGACTTTAAACAAAAATGCTCTTGGTGAGCAACATTCTGTATGTACCCGTTTTCGAGATAATTTGAAAGTAATGTCGAAAAAATGGCTTTTTACATGAAAATATCCCTTTTTCAAAAGTTAGTCGTGATTGTCCATCTTCAAAAGTATTTTTTTCAAATTGTACATAAAATTTTCAACAACTATCCTTTTGATACCAAGAAGATTGAACATCTTCTTAATTAACGAAATTAACGAATCTTAATTACCAAATAAAAATTTTGAGTTTTTTTTTTGTTCATACATGATTTATTTATTTTTTCTGCTATTTCTAAAAAAAATTGTATTTACATTTTTACAAACACCATTTCCTAACATTCCTATAAATATTATGAAAACTCAGTATTTCGTCAGTTGAAAATATTTTCGCAGCGATTTTGTGATATTTCTGTGTACCAGGAATCATTTTTGTTTGCTGATAACTACCACCCCATTCTGCAGCTCCCTCTTCATATTCTTCTTCTGAAACATAGCAAAATGATATTTTTGTGAAATTTTCTTAATTTCTCTTAATAGCCCAATCATACAAAGTTTTCGCACTTGTTATTGGATGTTCATGTTGTTTGGCCAAGCTTGCTCTTGTTGCCATTCATTTTAATGTGCCGCCAATTGCATCACATGGTCCCTTACCATGTGAAGTTGCGAAAAAATGCCACTCAGAAGCAATGTTGTATTTCTCTTTAAACTTGCAGAGGCTTGCAAAAATGTTTCTATTTTTGTATTGGGAAGCAGCCCCATCAGACATAAAAATGGCCTTTTTTATATTCATTAGTTGATTTAAATACGTTAGTAATTTAGAAATAAATACTTGTACCGCAATTGTATCATGTCTTAGAACTTCTGATACAACAACAAAACTTAGATTTTTAAGCATTCCTGACTCCATACAATAAATAACAAACGGATGAATTGTAGCCTGATCATTTTTCCAATGATGACTTTGCACAGCATCCTGAAGTACAAATGAATAATTCTCTGCAAAATCGCAAATAATAACTACTTCTCCTTCTTTTAATGACGACTTTGTATTTTTTTCAAAAATTTAGATTGCTTTGTTTTTATATAATCATGAGTTAATAGTTTTTTTCTAATTTCTCGCTAAAATATTCAACAAATTCATCGACAGGTTTTAATAGCGTTTCTAAATTACATCTATCAGTTGTAATCCATTGTTCGAACGATATCTCAGACAAGTTATCTTTCTCAAGTTCTTTTAAAAATCTTATCTCAAATTCTGACAGCGTGGGACAATTTTCGCATTCACGGAGGTAACAATATTTTGATCTTGATGATGAATTACACAATAACTGCTCAAAATGTTGATTACAATCAGTGTTGAATGAATATTTTTTTAAACTGTGAAGCATTAAATCAATATTTTCGTGAATTGCGCAAACACAAACGTTGTGAGAACCTGAAGCATTTAGCAATTTACAATGTTTTGGTCGTAATGCTGCAAAAGTACTAAATCTAATTTTATGTTCACTGACTTCTTTAAATCGAGTGAAAGTTTATCTAAGTGATGAAAGTAATAACCGTTTTTGAATTTGTTGACGCTTATCATTAGTGTTTTCGGAGACATAATCTCATTATCCCGGCATGGCTCGGCTGATGTCGTCCTCGTCAAAAAATTGTATCACTTGATTCTTTATATCCGGATTCCAACGATTCCCCGATCTGTCGTTGGGGGTAGCCAATACTCCATTTTCGGCTGCCAATTCTTTTGCTTGTAATGCAAGGTATTTGTTTGTTTCAAATTTGCTCATTATCTGCTGAATCGTCCACGAATTAGGCAAAACTGTTAATATACGTATTTTATCTATTCTCGAACAATCTGGTTCTATGAATTTTACTTTCAATTTGGAAATAATTTCATCATATTCCACAACCTTTGTTTTCAATGTAGCTAACTCTTCGACTTCTTCTTGTGGTGGTAAGCTGAATAGATATTTTCTAATACCTGCTACAATTTCGGCAAATTTTTGCCGACGGTATTTATCGTTTTTAAATTCTCTAATGGATATCGGAGACACATTTATTCCTGCAATTCCATTATTGAATAACTCAATGTTGTGTATCCTGGAATAATCCGGTAGGTCACTGTCCTGAGAAGATGCCGAGGTAATTGAAGCTGCCGATGGTATTTCCTCCAAATCGTTCCGTGATGTGGTTGGTGCTTCGTCATGTCCACCGTTTTCTGGTTGCTCCACTCTTTCGACAGGATTACGACGATACGAATATAACCGACATGAATCACAAATTCTTAATGACGTGTCCAAATGGACCGTACACTGCATGGATAAAAGTTTTTCAATTAACTTGTTAGTTAAATTTCTAAGTTTAGGCGAACACTGTCTCCCGATTTCACGAAAAGGTTTACAACAATGCTTTGTTTCGAGTTCCATTTCAAATCGTTTTACACTTTACGCTACTTATGAAAGACACTGTTAAACTGATGTCATGACTTTGTAATGTAATCCTTCTTATACGTACTAGGTACGCACTTTAGGTACTTTTTTGAAATATTGGTATGTGCAGGGGTATGGATGTAAATTATATTTTCTGTCAACACCAAAGGGAATGCATGAATAGGTATAAATGGGCGTAACAATTGTATTCTTACTGGTATAAACAGTTTAACTAATTAAATACATTATGTTTCTACCTGAACAAAATACGCTTGTACACTAACATGAATACTAATTATTTTTGTTTCGGGTTAGGTTTTCATAATATACCGTAAGTAAAAGCAGCAAATTTTGTCGTGTTACCTACAGTAAATATCAGGAATCAGTTTGTCTAGTATTCTCGGTAATAAAAGGTATATTGTAGAAAATTTTATGTAAAACTTGAAAAGAATACTTTTGCAGATGGACAATCACGACTAACATTTGAAAAAGGGATATTTTCATGGAAAAAGCCATTTTTTCGACATTAATTTCAAATTATCTCGAAAACGGATACATTTAGAATGTTGCTCATCAAGAGCATTTTTGTTTAAAATCACTAAAAAAATCGTATTATATTATAAAAAAAACTGGTTATTTATGCAAAAACAACAAATTAGAAAAAAAATGAATTTTTCTTACTTCTAAGAACTTTTTTATCTTATGTTGCTCCATCGTAGAACAACTTTTTTTCTTCTCCTTATGACTCAAAGCCTTTTTGAAAAAAAAATTTATAAAAATCGTACGTTGGACAGATTTGCTAATTGATTTTTAAGTTTAATTTTTGATTTTTTTTTAAGGAAATTTTTTTTTTTTACAGTGTACATATTTTTTTCATAAATTAAATAACTTCAACTTCTTCTCAGACGCAATTTTATTACAACCAACGGTTTTCGAGTTATGATTTTTTGAAAAATACGCATGACAAAACACATACGCCCTTTTGAAAAAATTGTCTTGAGTAAAAAAATTCCCTTAACCCGCGGAAAATCCATCGTCACCAATTCCGAAGACATGTGCAAAGTTTCATCCAAATCGGAGAGGGTCGAGTTCAGTAATTTGCTCATTTGGCAGAGAAATGCTCTAAAATGTCAGTCCCAACCACTTCTTCCAACAAGTAAGCAAACCAACATTCCCGATGTGTTAAGCTTCCGGAGCTGATTCTTCCCCCAATTTTCCGGCAAGCTCGAAGACTGGTTTTCCTTTCGGGACTCGTTTGCTTGACCCTTGTGTAGTTTTTTTAATCGATCTTGTTTCCGATAAAGCTAATAGAATACTTGCAAAGCATCAGAGTAGAACGACACACACTCTAAGATCAGAATACCTAAAGATCGTTAAGAAGTACCGATAATCGCTCAAAAGTGCACATACCTAAACTTTGCGTAAACATAGATAACCTAATATTGGGTAATAGTATTGAAAGAAGATAAATTTTAAATATTACCGATTTTTTATCGTTACTTTTTACTCAAAATTGGGTATTATTTGTAGTTTTATTTTACAGAATGCTTCAAAAACGACATGAAATGTAACTTTAATTTAAATTCTGCACTCAAGGAGAAACAAATTGTCAAATGCATGACAGATTTTATTTTGTATTAAAAAAAAAAAGCATCAATAAAGAGTATGGATGAATCCAAGTAAAGCTAAGGTGAGGTTAAACATCGTATTATCTAGAACTGAAATTGATAATAACTTTCTGGTATTTCTTAAACTGAATGGAATTGGTCAGTATTGTCATTATCGACGATTTTCTGCTCTTTTATTCACCAATTACTTTGCTTGAACAGCTCAAAAAATAATTTTGCAAGAGCGTCATCTACGACGTTTAACCTCACTTTTGCATTTTGTACCTGAATTCCTCCACTACAGGAATATTTTTTCTGCGTCGACCCAACATTGATGCATAATAATGCAAAAGTTATTGCTTCAAAGATTTGGACATGAGTAAACTATTTATTGAGAGACTAATAAGAAAATTAATAACGTTTTCACTTGGAAAAAATTTGGCGACCCCTTTTCTTAAGTAACGTAATATCTATTCAATTTTAGGTAAACAATAACGTCCAAAGTTGGAAAGGGAACATTACCCAAATGTCAGTAAATATTACTGTTTATTATCGTTTAATTTTACCGATATTTTGGGTATTGTCAACAATACCTAATTTTAGGTAAAATGAATAACTAATTTTAAGTATTCTCATCTAAACGTGCATAGCGCATAATCTACACTGAAAAAAAGAAATTCTTCAAGAAACTACATAAATCACCTAATGCTTGTTATTTGGTTGCATTCGGGAATTTGACAATAAATTAAAAGTTTTATTCAAGCACCCATGTCAACGTATGAATTGACTTTTAGTTTAGTTAAAATGCATTTGATTGACACAATTATGATTATGAAATCAGACACCGGCAACAGAGCAAAATTATTTTGCAGCTGAGGGGTGTAACTACTGCAATATTAAACATGGAATGAAACTTAATGAAATAAGAAGAAGAAGAAAATTTGAATCATTTGCTGGACCCTGGTAGGGAAAACAAAATGTTCAACTTGATCATATGCAAATTTGTATGGCAGCAAAAGTAGGTCATTTTTAAGTAAAAAATTGAACCGCTTATTCTAATGGAACTTATTTCAATTATTTTCTGATCAAATGGTGTATGAATAAAGTCATTCTGTTCATTTGAACGAGAGTTATTAGCGTTCAAAAACCTTATACTTTAGCGCAACGCTTTCGTTTTTGAACATTTTTAAATGACACCCGCTATAGAAAATGAGAAACTGCTACCCGGATAAAAATAACGATACAATTACAATTTACTAATATACAATAACAACAGCATGTATTGCCGACCATGGATCTTACTCTTCATGTATCAGACAATTCGAAAAAGCACATTGTATTTACAATAGGTCTACTATATGCTAGTATTTTCGACAATAGTGAAACAATACAATTAATAGTTATTAACTCAAATTTGATTAAAAAACGTGATATTTTTTATTGTTAAGATACATAACAACCCCCTTATTCTATTGTTGATGTCTCAATTTACAATAGATTCTATTGTAGAAACAGTAAGTCCTCATGTTATCTTATTGTCGCGAACAATACGATCAATTGTACATACTATTGATTCTATTGTATGGTTACAATACATTTTATTGTCAATCTATTATACTTTTTTATTCGGGTAGCCCTACGTTAAAACATTCGAAGGCGCTCAATTAGGCTTAGTTACATTTAACGCACGCACACTGCAGTGCCATTTAGATCAAAGTAGTGCAAGCTAGAAGGCAAATCATTTGGAGGAAAACAAACCGTCATTCCTCTGCAAGTGCTAGAAAGGGATAGGTGATTAAACGTCAAAAAGTCTAATGGTACCACTATATAATTCGCTTGTCGTTTGTTTCATGCAAACCGGTCACTGCTCGCTGAGAAACATGTCGAATTTTCAAGCGATCGTAATACCCTTCATTGTAAGAAGAGTAAAAGGAATGGAAGAGCGCTATATTCTGGATGGATGCTGCCATTATGATAATAATGCATATGCATATGATGATGCATAAATGCGCTTGTATTGGCATGGCGGACTATCACGAAACAAAATGTATTGAACCTTTTGGAACATTGGAGTTGTGATTTCTTGCATATGCTGTTATGCTTAGTTGGTATAATCAAAATGGTACTTCCAGCTACTGATTGCTATTCCCATCTGGCTTTGGTGATCCTAACCGAGCCTTCTGTCAACTTCACGTTCTATATGCACTTTCGGTGCCATTAAATAAGCAAATATTATGTGGTTTCATACGGATTTATGCACAAGAAAACTGAGCATTGTTCTAGGCTTGACTAGATTATCTGAGGTCTGAAGCAACTTGGTTGTTAAAGACTGCCATCGTGCTGGACTACAAAACTCAGTTCGAAATTTCACCAACGGCCTGAAAATGTTTCATTTCTTAGCACGGCATCGGAAGCGGAAAACCACAGCCTCGTGCATGGCAAGAGTATCAACGCACGGCATCGAACCACGTCCCCGGCTGCATACTTTCCAATGTCATACATACTGCTTAAGACCAGTGTTATTCACCAGGTTCCAGGCAGGAAGGAGTGTAAATGAGCATAATGAGCCGGGAGCATTCAGCGCAACTATCAACCGGACCGCAAACACTTCCCCCCAGTAGCACCATGTGGGGTTGGATTCCGTTTGGAATTCAACAGAGGACAGCAAGAACCGACGAGAGTGCCTCCGGGTATGCATTATCGAAATACACTGCTACTGCATGGCTCCATCCCACCCGTTGAGTGCGGTTTCCGGATCTGGATGTAGCATTGGTGTGGAAGTGGATTGCTAACTGTTTACTCACTTCACCATGGGCAGCATATTGGACACTGTAATTGAGAATGTGGGCAGTACGGTTGGCATGAAAAGGAATTCAGAAGAACCGGAGAGATAGGGTGTGGATCCAATTTTTGGGCCTACAACGTTTGGAATTACTCCAAATAGTTAACATCCAGCACCTCTCACGCCAAAGTCTCGAGTTCGATCTCACCCCGGACAAGTTGCTAAAATACTCAAAAGGGGTATTTGAGTGACTACGACGGTAGATGAACCAGCCCGAGGCTGGAAATCTCAATAATCAGGAAACAAAACAAAATATAGACGAATCTTTAGAGGTAATTCATGAAGGAGCAATCGAAGCAACTCGACCTATTTGCAATCCAATTGTAGCAATCTAGATTAAGAAATTGTTAAATAAACTTTAGTTTACTTTCATCACTCAACTAGAGAGGTTGCACTTATACTTTGTTCCAAGAATTCAATGGTCTTTCTTCAATCCTTCCACACGTTTTACTTGTACAAAGCAACTTCAAATGAACAAGGTCGGCTTACTTATTTCTTAAAGGCTGACTAAAAGTACATGGTACGCCACTCGCGCGCCGCTAGCACGCCTCTACACGCAAAAAAAATCCGCAGTAGAAACTACCATTTTGAGGGTTAAATTAAGCGCAAACACCAACAATTTTCACCTGACTAGACCCAAAAGTTGAAAAGGTGGCAAAAAACGCAATTGCAGTTTTTGCAATCATATCTTGAGAAATATGCATGATTCAGAAAAGGCACTTTTGCCCATCATGATCCACAAAGCGTTTTATGGTATAAACGAAGCCATGCAAGTGTGTGCAAGCTGTTGGCGATACACAGATTCCTTGAAACAAATTTAGCGCAGTGTGCTTGGTTTAGTGCCTTGACAGTCGAAGCAACCGTTGGTTTAATATGGGTGAGACAACGGTACTGGCCACTGTTGTAATTTCGCAGTCAAGTGTTCTATTTTTATTTTCACTCGTCATCGCACTCCCATCTCCCTCTCTACAAGTGTGCTTCTTGATCACCACGCGAAGCCATGCAAGTGTGTGCGAGCGACATTTGCTTTGCTGCTGTACCACTGAGTGTCTCGACAATCGAAGCAACTATAGGGCTTTTATTCCATCCACTTAACTTGTCAAATTGGCTGAATGGTTATTATCTAAAGACGCGATGCTGGCGGCCACGGTTCGAATCTTGGATCCTACTCTAATTTTTGTTTTTTTGTCAGCCCGGACTCCAATCTTATACTCAACAACTAATACACTGCACAACCCACGCACACTTCGAATTTTTCAAAGCAAATTGACGTGATGCTTTTTTGCCCAAGACCAATGTTGCATTTTTTCTCCAAGTTAAGATCCATTACGAGAAATGAAACAAAATCATTCGAAATTGCATTACAATCTTGCTTTTTTATTTTGGGTGTATAAATGCGTTTGATTCTACCATGCCTGCGATTAGATCAACTATGGTGTGGTAGATATCAAAATGAGGTCTCTCAAATATACCACAAATGTTGAAGGTTGTACCATAAACGTAGTAAATTTGTCTGAAATTTCATGGTAGTTTTGAAAATAGGCATAGTCGGGTAAAATGGTAGTTTTTACCACAAGATTTTTTTCTGTGTAGTGTTGGAAATCGAAAATCTTTGATCACACTTCTAGAGAAAACAACTGGTGTGAGTTAGATCAAAGTAGTCAATCGCATACAAAAATAACGTCAAATGGAACTTGAAAGAAGAAAAAATATTGTGCACAAACAACTGGAAAATTCGGAGTGGTCCGGTTCCAAGCTGGCTAAAGTGCTGAAGATGCCGAAAACAAAAGTTTGTTGAGTGCTCAAAACCAACAAGGAACCGCTGAATGTGGAAAAGAATCAGCGGACCTACGAAAAAACTGGAACCAGGAATTGTCAACTTCGCAGCAAAGTGTTGAGTTGCGTCACAGCCAACCCCGGTCTTTCAATCCGAGATGTGGCCAGAAGGTAGAACGAAAACTTTCAAACTTAAAGACTGTATTCGATGAAATTTGGACACACGCAATTTTTCGTAACAGTTTAGCGTGTGGGTAAAAATTATTGAAATTTTAACTGAATGTATTTCATTGTGTTGTGTCAATTGTGTAATGAGTTTCGTGAAAATCGGTCGAGTGATTTCAGTGATGGCTTCGAATGAAGAAATAGTGCGCCAACAAATTTTGGGCACTCACTTCGAAAACCCAAACGCTTCTCATCGATGGATCGGAAAACAGCTCGAAATCGCACATTCAACCGTATCTCATGTGATCAAAATGTTCAAGGACCGTAAGACAACCAAGCGGAAAAATGGTAGTGGCAAAAAACGTGGCACATTAAAGGCCAGGATGGTATTGAACCAATTTAAGCGTTATCCCAACATTTCGATCAGGGATGTTGCGAAAAAGGCGAAAGTTTCAGTTTGTTTTGTGCAGAAAACAATGAAACGTTCTGGATTACATGTGTACAAGGTCCAGAAGGCACCAAACCGGAGCGATAGACAGAACTCGGTGGCCAAAACTCGTGCAAGAAAACTGTACAGGGAGTGGCTCACAAAACCGTTCTGCATTGTGATGGACGATGAGACCTACATTCAAGCCAACACCAAACAAATGCCAGGACAGGAACACTACGTCGCCACCTCTAAGTTGGCCGTTTCGGAGAGTGTACGGAAGAAGAAACTGTCGAAATTCGCCAAAAAATTCCTCGTCTGGCAAGCGATCTGTGGATGTGGCAAAATGAGTCAGCCCTTCATCACCTCTGGGACCGTCAACGGACAAATCTACAAGGACGAATGCCTCCAAAAACGACTTCTGCCCTTCTTGAGATCTCACGATGGCCCGACACTGTTTTGGCCGGATTTGGCATCTTGCCACTATGCCCGGCCCTTCTTAGACTGGTACAAAGATAATAATGTAGTTTTTGTACCAAAAGACGTCAACCCTCCAAACACTCCGGAACTTCGCCCGATTGAAAAATTTTGGGCAATCATGAAGGCAAAGCTCGTTAAAACTCCAAAACTGATAGAAAATGAACTTGAACTAAAGAAAGTGTGGTTAAAAGTAAGTAAGCAAGTCGGTCCTATCATTGCCCAAAGTTTGATGAAAGGGGTCAAAGCGGGTGCGGGCATTTAGGTTGGGAGAAGAGGTTCAATAAACCAATGATGTCAAAACTTAACCATTTAGTAGTACTTTATTTCCAGAAAGTTTGAAAAGAATCGGGCTCAAGGAAAATTTTTGGTGACCTATTTTGTGTGTCCAAAGTTAATCGAATACAGTCTTTACAAAGGCAGTAAACATCCGAACCGGCACATTAAGTAAAATTCCGTGGCCAAAATGCGTGCAAGACTCTTGTACGACCGTGTTCTGACGAAACACAAGGACTGCACCTTGATCGAAAACGAAACATTCGTCAAACTCGATTTGAAGCAGCTTCCCGGTCAAAAGTTTTACATCGCGACTGAACATGCGGATGTGCCGAGAAGATTCAAGTTCGTGCTTGCCGACAAGTTCGCGAAGAAGGCCATGATTTGGCAAGCGATTTGCAGTTGTGGCCTGAAAACGGAACCATTCGTCACATCCTCGACGATGGCATCCCAAGTTTACATCGAAGAATGCCTGAAAAACGTGTATTGCCGTTCATCCGCAAGCAGAGGGGCAAAGTCATCTTTTGGCCCGATTTAGCGAGCTGACACTACTCCAGTGTGGTTCTGGAGCGGTATGCTGCCAACAAGATCGATTTTGTCCCCAAGCTAATGAATCCTCCGAATTGCCAGGAATTTTGACCAATCGAAAAATACTAGGCAACTTCAAAGCAGCGACTGAAGCGGCGGAGCAGTCAAGGACATCCAGTAAATGTGGGCGAAATGGAAGAAATGCGCTGATTCCGTGTCCGTGTCCACCGTGCGGGCGCTGATGGGCTCCATCAAGAAAAAGTTAGAGATTTCGTTTGAATTGGAGAAATGAAACCATCTTGCTGTAACTTTGAAGTTTTAAGAAAAGTACTGTAAAGCAACCATTAATGGACTTTTTAAATTGCAGGTCTTTTTGTGCGAAGAGAAAAAAAACTTTTTTCTTGCCAAGGTCCAGCGAAAAAAAATTCGAAACCCTAAAAATGTAATTATAAAAAGTATTTTGAGCGTGAATTCACGCAGTCATTAGAATATGTATACAACATATATTATTTGCTTTAAATAAACTTACATGCAATACAGTACCTTCATCAAAATATAATCAATCTTGTAAACGATTCAATAGTGTTACTTCTTTCTTGCCAGTACTGTATTATATCATCTTCTCTGTGGCGGATTAAACGGCAACGAATGACTCTAGCGTTTTTGGTCGACGCGTGGGGTGGGTGTAGCTAATGCTGAGGTTTCAGAAAATAACTTCAATTCCGAACCGACTTTTGACACCGTACTCCATTAGGACTCGCCGCACACCGGATGTCGATAGTGTACGAATGATTCGCTTCAGAAACAGCCAGAAAAAGCTCTGTGATAAATCGTTTTCGCTTTGAGAATGAGTGGGTGCTTTACCATTGCTGGGCTTCGGAACTGTGTACTTCTACGATACGCTCTCTAAGTGCAGTGGATGCACACAAGCGGATCTGATGCAGCGTTATTCAGATAATGGATGGTGTTGATTTTGGCAAACTGCTTCCGGTTATGCCATCAATGATCGTTTAGAAGTCGATTTATGCTGTATTGATTTCAATGCTTGGGAAATGTTTGGCCAGAGTAAAAATGAACCTTGTCCGGCCGAGTTAAAATGAAATTGCTTTAAAATGTTATTGTCTTTCAAGGTGTTCAAGGCTGCTTTTCAAGCATGATGTACTCTATGGACAGTCCATTATTTGTATCTAGAGAGTTAGGCTCATTTTGTGTGTCGAGTGAGTTGAAACGAATTGACAATAGTCTAATGTGCAAGTCAAATGGAGAGTCAGCTCACTCGATTCGACAATCGTCGACTCATCAAGTGAGTTCAACTTAAGCTTTATTGTGAACATTCAACTTGGTGTGGGAGAAATAATCGACGTCATCGCTAACCACCTTGGTGGGGGACGTAACGTACTCGGTCTTTTGTCAGTCGTTGCCATCGACGCTCAAAATAACCTCTCTTTCGTTTGTATTACTGTCCTTTTTTTCTCACGGAAAAGTTACTCAATTTCCGTTAAAAGTTGATCAACTCAAAAATTGAGTTGATCCACTTTTAACGAAAATTGAGTAACTTTTCCGTGAGAAAAAAAGGGACAGTAATACAAATGCAAGAGAAGATGTTTTGAGCGTGCCCATCGTCAAGAAGGTCTCGTCATCCTTTATGACCACATCACGCCCTTCACTGGATAGATGTTTTTCGTCTGCACCTTAAGCCGCTCCATTTAGGTGATTGCCTGTTGCTCAGACACGGCCGGCCTCGCCTGGCCTTTCCGCATAAGGAGTGTATCGAATATAAGCTATCCACATACATTTGCGTTGTACGCATGTATTTGTGATGATTTTTTTATGTTCGGAACACTGCATGCTGAGCGTTTGACTGTCAGCTTTCTTTTGTTTACTTGTTTGTGCGGTTCAAATTCTGCGTTTTCAAAATGTCGCGTATTGAAAAGGAAGTGAAAATTAAGGTTCTGGACACATGGCTAAGTGAGAAGGGTATTACTATGCGAAAATTGGCGAAGCGGTTTGGAATTCATCATGCGAGTGTTAAAACCATCATTAATAAGTTTGAGGAACACTATTCTTTGGATGAGCTACCAGGAAGAGGCAGAAAACCCGGTTCTTCCAACCCGAAACTTGAGCAGAAAGTGGTATCTCTAATCATGAAGAACAAATCAATGTCAATACGTGATTTGGCCAAAAAAGCAGGAACGAGTGTCGGAATGATCCAGCGTATCAAGAGACCTACAAGAAGCAGAACATCTCGAAACAAAGTGCAGAACAGAAGAAGCGAGCAGCAACAAGGGCCCGGAAATTGTATTCGCGTCTTTTGCAGCGTCCGGATGCATGCGTTTTGATGGACGATGAGACCTATGTAAAGGAGGACTCAAAAACCCTTCCAGGTCCACAATACTTTACTGTAGTCGTTGGGGAGGATGTGAGCGATGCGGACAGGTCGATTCAAGTGGAGAAATTCGGTCGAAAGGTACTGGTATGGCAAGCAATATGTTCCTGTGGTTTGAAGTCAACCATTTTTTACACTACCGGAACTATAAATGCGGAAATTTATCGATCTGATTGTCTCCAGAAGAGATTGTTGCCTTTATATAAGAAGCATAGTACACCTCCACTGTTTTGGCCGGATTTAGCGTCGGCTCACTATGCCAAAACCACTCTCAATTGGCCGCGGAAAAGGGAAAAACGGGAGAAAAAAAACCACCCCCCAACCCCCACCCCGGGCCCCCCACAGGGGGACGAAGGCCGGCAACGGAGAGGGGGGCGGGAAAAAAAAAACGGCGCGCACCCCAAAAACGCGCACACCGAAAAGAGAGAACAAACACCCCCAAACACAAAAACGAAGAAAAAAAACAAAACCCCCCCGAAAAACAAACAAAAAATAAAAATTTAAAAAAAAAAAGAAAAAAAAAAAGAACACCCAACGGCGGGACCCCGGGTGTTTTTTGTTTTTTGGGGGGGGGTTTTGTTTTGTTTTTTTTGTTTTTTTTTTTTTTTTTTAATTTTTTTTTTTTTTTTTTTTTTTTTTTTTTTTTTTTTTTTTTTGCTACAGTAACCTTTATTCAGTAAAATGGCGTCGAATCAAGAACGCGTGCGCGAAGCAATTTTGCACAAAAGGGTGGAAAATCCAGATATGTCGCACGGCGATATTGCCAAGTCATTAAAAATCGCAAAATCGACGGTTACTAAAGTGCTAAAAAACTTTCAGCAGCGCTTAACTTTAAAGAGAAAGGTCGGTTCCGGAGGTAACCATGATTCTCGTTTCGTCGCGGAGAGGAAGAAAGTGATTAAAGAATTTAAGAAGAAACCGAATATCTCCGTTCGTGATGTGGCGAAAAAAGTGAAAATGTCTCCATCGTTCGTCCAGAAAGTGAAGAAAAGTGCAGGCTTGAAATCATTCAAAGTAGGTGTTGCTCCAAATCGTAACGATAGCCAGAACAAGAGCGCAAAATCTCGATCGAGAAAATTATATGACACTATGCTGAAGGAATACGACTGCATAATATTGGACGACGAAACATATTGCAAAGCTGACTTTAAGCAGATACCGGGACTACAGTTTTATACCTCGTTGCAAAGAGGAAATGTTGCTGATCGTTTTAAGCAAAAAAAATTGTCGAAGTTCCCAAAAAAATACCTCGTATGGCAGGCAATATGTGGATGCGGTCTCAGAAGCGACATCTTCATCACGACTGGCACTCTAAATGGACAAATTTACGTAAAAGAGTGTCTGAATAAACGACTGTTGCCGTTCATTCGGGAACACAACGGTTCGGTGCTGTTCTGGCCTGACCTGGCATCTTGCCACTATGGAAAACTGGCTAAGGATTGGTACATTGCTAATGGTGTAAATATTGTCCCAAATTATTGCAATCCGCCAAATTCGCCAGAACTCCGTCCGATCGAAAAGTATTGGGCTCTGGTCAAGAGGAATCTTCGAAAAACGAATAGCGTAGCAATTGATGAGAAAAGCTTCAGGCGTAACTGGCAGAAAGCTGCAAAATTGGTGACGGATGACACTGTGCAAAAACTGATGGAAGGTGTCAAACGAAAGGTGCGGGCATTTGGATATAACAGGTCAAATTGACTTAACTGTATATGTTTTATATTTGTATTTTTATGAAGTCTTAAATAAATGATTTACTTTTGATTTTCTCATATTTTCCATTTAATACCACTAATTTCCCGTTGACTACTTTTTGGTGTGCACATTCTTTACGTTACAAAAATTTCGCTATGTTTGGTAAAACATTACATTTTGTAAGGAATAAAAATGTTTCGTAAAAGTGCTCAATTTATATTTCGCGGTATAGACATAATTTCAAAAATATATAAGACATACTATAATTGTTATATCTGTATTCTCCGTACGTGGAGTAACGATTATGATGTAGAAGGAGATGTCCGCTCATCACCATGAGGCACGAAGAGTGGACAGTAATGTTTACTTCATATCTTTCATTCTAGTTACGATATCTATTCAACCATGTATATGAATAGTTTTTTGGAAGATCAACAGATATTATGAGATTATCTGGGATGTTCCAAGTCATCCAAACTGTCCTGAAGTTTAGAACTTTTGATCTACAGTCGTAACTGTAGCTTTTTTGGCTATACATAGTTACGACATGTATTCAACCATGTTCACTGAATCTTTTGGAAGGTCAACAGACATTTTGAGATAATCTGGGATGTTTTAGGTCATCCAAAGTATTTTTGAGTTCATAACTTAGGATCTACAAATGCAAATGTAGCTTTTTAAGCAATACAAATAAGCGATTTGTATTCAATAAAGTTCATCGAATCTTTTGAAAGGTCAACCGACACTATGAAATAATCTGGGATGTTCTGGGTCAATCAAACTGTCCTCGAGTTCAGAACTTAGCATATACAATAGTAACGGTAGCTTTATCAGAAGTACAAATGTACGATATGCTTTCAACTATGTTTATTGAATCTTCTGAAAGGTCAACCGACAGTATGAGATAATCTGGGATGTTTTAAGTCATGCAACCCGTCCTGGAGTACTGAACTTAAGATCTATTATTGTAAATGTAACTTTTTCGACTGTATGATATGTTTTCAATCATATTACATATCGTAACTTTGTGTAGCCGAAAAAAAATTATAACTGTAGACCATAGAGTATGAGCTCAAAAACAGTTTGGACGACCTAGAACCTCTCAGTTTATTGAATTATATCTTTTGCGGAAGATTCAATGAACATGGTTGAATACATATCGTAATTTTGTACAGCCGAAAAAGCTACAGTTACAACTGTAGATCCTTAGTTCTGTTCTTCAGCACAGTTTCGATTCACCAAGAACATCCCAGATTATCTTATGTTGTTTGTTGATCTTCCAGAAGATTCAGTGATCATAGTTGAGTAGATATCGTAACTTGTTATAGCTGAAAAAATACAGATACCATTCGACTCAGCTCGACGAGATCATAAAATGCCCGTGTGTGTATGTGTGGGTGTGTTTGAATGACTGTGTTTATGTATTTATGTGACGAAATAAAGTAATCCGTGTGTCTCAGCAACCACTCAACCGAATTAAGCGCCAAATAAAAGGTATCATGGTCTCATTAAATGCTATTGAATTTTCATTTCCAAAAATACTCGGAGTATACGGATTTTAGGAACTAACCCCTGTTTCTCAGCAACCACTGGTCCGATTTTGGTTGCATCGACCACCAAATGAAAGGTATTGTAGTCTCATAGAACTTAATTGAATGTTTCTGGAATTTGGTTTCGGAGATATGGCTGCCAGAATATCAGAAAAACACGGATTTTAAGAACCACTTGACAGAATAAGACACAAAAACTGTCAAATGAAAGATATTGTGGTTTCATAGAGCCTATTTAATATTTCTGGAATGGGTGAACCAGTTCTGGAGATATGGTAGGACAACATTCCAAAAACTTGGATTTTAGAACTATGTCAACTATCTTGGTATCAACTAGACTGAATTGGACGCAACAAACGCCAAATGAAAAGTATAGGGGTCCGATAGAAAAGGTTTTTGAACAGTTCCATATTGTTGGACATTGTTGGATATTGTTGGACAAAGTTTCGGAAAACATGGATTTCTGGTATTAATAATTGAACGCAATAGCCATCACATGAAAGGTATTTGGTCTTAACGTTTGCTATTAACTTTAAGTAGTTATGGTATCGGTCATCCAAATTGGATTCAAGGTGATAGTAATGGAAAAAAAAAATATTGAGGTCTACCAAATATCCCAGGTATCCAGGGAAGTCTCTAGAAATATACACATTTCACATAACATGATATTTAAAAAACCTGAATTCATCCCCCTAACGTGAGATCTGACCCTTCTTACGTATTATATATTTTTATAATCGCTTGATCCTGTATTTAGGAGAGAAAAAGCGGTTATGGGCACTTGTTTATTTTTTAATTCTGATGTGATTTGAGGTGTCACATGATATGTTTTGGTCCAAGTGAAAAACTGGCCGTTTCCTCGAAGGTACATGTTCGGACGTCACCAATGGGGTTCTGGGCACTTGATGTCACTACCATTGCACTTAGTTTTGAATTCAAATAAAATTTGAGATTTCGGTCCGTGTCAAAAACTGGCCACTTCATCGGAGGTACCCGGATCATGTTCAGATGTGGTCAATGTAGTTCTGGTCACTTGATGCCACCACTATTGCCCTTATTTTGGATTCCGTATGTGATTTTGGGTGTCGCATGTTTTGGTCCAAGTAACAAAAAAACTGGCCTCTTCCCCGGAGGTACCCAGAATATGCCCATAAGGTTTTGGACGCTTGATACGACCACTATTGCATTTATTTTTGAATACTAATGTGATTTGATGTGTCGCATAATATCTTTTAGTCCAAATAAAAAACTTGGCACTTCTCCGGGGTACCCGAAACATGCCAAGATGTGGCCAATGAGGCTATGGGCTTTTAATGCAACCACTATTGTACTCATTTTCGAATTCTAAGGTAATTTGAGGTGTCGCATGGTATGTTTTGGCCCAGATAAAAAACTAGCCACTTCTCCGAAGGTTCCCGCAACATGTCGGGGTGAGACCAGTATTCTCCAGGGCACTCAGTATGACTACCATTGATCTTGTTATCGAATATTCATGGGATTTGAGGCGTCGCAACGATAGATTTGAAACATTTTCGATAATATCTTCAAAAGCTACCCATACCCACCAGAACTTGTTCTGGCAATATCTCTGGAGCCAGTTGACCGATTTCAATAACATTCAATGGGACCATTTGGGACTCCATTTGGCGGTTGTTCCGTCCAATTCGGTCCAGCGGTTGCCGAGAAACGTGAGCTCATTAATTTTTGTAAACACATACACACACGTACACACATCCACACATACATACACACATACATACACACGCAAAAATTATCTCTTTTCGGTAGATGCAACATGTGACATGATTGAATTTATTTTTGTTGCATACAAAGCATCATACATACATCGCAATGTCTCTTTCCTCAATAACAATACGATGTTATGAAACATTATAATCTTGATTCTACTGCCATGTAATTTATCATTATTGTGTTGAGCATGCAACAATGATAACGATACTATATTTTTTGTCACAACATTGAAAAGTTAGGATAATGTCTTTATTATTCGTGCATTCGCGAGTTTGGATTCACTGTTCTGCGGGTAACGTACCCAAATTTAAGAAGTTTCAAATTCCCATCCCAATCATGCCAAGATTACTCCACAAATGAAACACTTGGCTGTTATTTGAATCGATCTGAGTGCTTTCGAAAGCTTTATGAATCATCCCATTTAGCAAAAAATCTTCCATACCATACCATCAGCATTTCGAAGAAACCGGATGAAACCAGCCTACATTTTTCCCATCTTTACGTTAACATCACAAAAGTTCCTCTGTGAAAACTTTCTAGTTCTATGATTTTCACGCTTGAACTATCTCGGAAAGTAGACAAACAATAACCTACTTCTCTGAAGGAGGGGGGTTTCCACTTTTACATTAAAGAAATTCCAAACGGAAAGGATCCTGCAACCCGGAAAAAGGTATGCGCACAGCAAAATCCAGCCAACGAAATACTCGCAGTATAACATTTATTCTAAATCCGAAAAAAAATCATCGTAAAGCTTGCTTCAGATACAATTGGAACAAAAACAATTGCCTGTATTTCAGTTATTTATTATTGAATTCGAGATCTTTTTTTATACAAATGTAGCGTTTTCTTCATACTTTTAAGAAAAAATGCGGATAAAATTATTCGTCACGGTTTCGAAGGAATTCTCGAGTTTTTCCTGTAACACGGCTCATTAGGCGGCGCACACCTTCTTCGTCCATTGTTTTAGCTATCTTATTCCACCAGGTCTTCATCTGATTGATGTCTTTGACAACCTTTTCCTTTGCCTTGAGTCTCCTCTTCATGATTGCCCAGTATTTCTCAATAGGGCGGAACTGGGGGCAGTTGGGTGGGTTAAGGTTTTTCGGAACAAACTGGACCCCTTTCTCTGCATACCATTCTTGAACGACTTTGCTGTAATGACAGCTTGCCAAATCTGGCCAAAACATTACGGGATGGTCGTGGGATCGAATGAACGGCAAAATTCGTTTTTGGAGACACTCTTTTTGGTATAGTTCCGACGTCATTGTCTTATTTGTAACGAAAACTTTCGTTTTTTTGACACAGCTGCAAATGCCCTGCCAAATCTTGAATTTTCGTGCAAATTTGTCGGCAAAAACAAATTTAAATTTGGCTGGAACATCCCCGGAGCCGTTGCCAAGTAAAATTTTTGACCTGGGATTTGCCCGAAGTCAGCCTTGACATAGGTTTCATCGTCCATCAGAAGACACCCGTCGAACTTGGTCAGCACCTGGTCGTATAGCTTCCGAGCACGGATTTTGGCCACATCATTCTGTTTTATGGTCCGATTTGGCTGTTTGCTAGCTCGATACGACTTGATTCCTTCCCGGAGTCGAGTTCTCCTCACGGTACTATGGGCAGCACCGAATTTTCTGGCCAAATCACGGTCCGACAGATTGGGATTCCTTTTAATCGTCTTCAAAATCTTACCACGCAGTTTCCGGTCGACAGTTCCACTCCGACGATTGGCTTGAGGCTTCCGAATCGTCGTCAATGTTTCCTTATACCGTTTGATAACGCTCCATACGGTATTTGTGGGCAATTTCAGCGGTTTAGCTAGCCTAGATGCAGCCACAATGGATTTTCCAAATAACTGTGCACATTTTTTTCCCTTCTTTCGTCTTCCATGTTGATTGTTTACAAAGTACAGTCAATTTGCGGAATGTCAAAAATCTTATTATTCGGACTTGTTATATCCGTAAGCTCTAACTTTACGTTTGACACCATCCAATAAGCATTTTCCTACTTTTTAGTAAAATCTTTCTCATTAACGTTTGCGTTCAAAAAAAATGGACAAAAATTGCCGATTTTTCATGGGTTTGCCTTCACTCGCACTGACAAAACTACCCATGCAGCATCAATCATAGTAACCCATGAGTCACCAGACAAAATTTGACAGCTATCTATCGGTCGAACTCTCACAGTGAAGCAACTCCGTTCAGAAGTGTGTACGTTCTAAGAATGGCACTCCGCCGCGTCGAAAACGGACATCGTGTGGAACTTTGTAGAGGCCAGATACGCCCGTTCCGGCAACTACAACATCTTGGCATTAGACAACAATCTGAGCATCGAAAGAAAGCCCGGTTTTGAACGGCCGACGACCCTGAGCGACAAGAAGCTCCAAAGAATGCTGAAGAAGAAGACCGAGGAAAAAATGGCTACATCGCTTCGTGCGCTTGGCCGGAAGGTCGGTTCAACCGGCCAAACACTGAAAAAGTGCCCGGCAAACATGAACATACATGTCAGGAAGCGGAAGTCGCGTCCACTGGTTTCGGAGCTGCAGTCAATGATGCCGTGGCAGCGGCTGAATAAGATGGTCAACTCGATTTTCCCAGCGAATCGCGACGTGGCCGTGGTGATGGACGACGAGACCTATCTCACCCTGGATGGCAACAACTGGCAGGGCGCTTCGTATTTTACTTCCCCCACGAAGGAAGTGAGCTCCGAGGTGAAGTTCATTTCACACAACAAGTTCCCCAAGAAGGTGCTGCTGTGGCTGACAATCAGATGGGGAGGGGAGAGGGAAGAGAAGGGGATGTCAAAGCCGCTCTTCTTTCGCTCCGGACTGGCCGTGAACGTGAATATTTATAGTACGAAATGCCTGCCGGAAGTTGCGTCCTTCATCAAGAAATATCATAAGGGCGAAGACGCGGTTTTCTGGTCGGATCTGGCGTCAGCCCACTACTCGAAGCGATCGTTGGAGGAGATGGAGCGGCTGACTATCGATGTGGTACCACAAGTCGGCGAACCCGCCCAACGTCCCCCAGCTGCGTCCCATTGAGAATTTCTAGGCCAACCGGAAGCGTAAGATCTACTCCAAAAAATTTGTCGCGAAAACTGAGGAGGAATTGATAAATAAAACGAAGAAAGAACTCAAAAACATGCCTAAAATTTTTGGTCCGTCATGGCGAATGTTCCAGTTAAATGCCGGACGGCCGCACGCAAGGGTGTAGAATTTTTTGCAAGTAAGCTTAAATAATTACCTTCCATGGGAAATTTATCAAAAGCAATTATCTGTCTTAGCTTTTTCTTTATCACCATCCGAAAAAAGTCCATTTTTTGTAATGCAAACGTTATTTGCCACTCCTTTTGATTCCCCAGGGTTTTGTTACAGTGGCCCAATATCTTTCAATCGGGCGACGCTTTGGGTTGTTCGGAGGATTACAGTCCTTCTGCATATCATTCCTGCATAAAGGGTGATACGGTCAAAATTTGGTCAAGGGAAAACGCGTGTAAATCGGTGAAATCGTTTATTTAAAAAATCAAATTAAATTTCTTTTTCAAGCTCAATTAGTATAAAATTCCGGAAAAATATTCAGTTAGGCTTCCGCTTTTCCAAATCCGAATTGCCGGGCCTTACGCTTGACCCCTGCCATCAGATTTTGTACAGCCACCTTGTCCACCTTCTTCGCCGCAGAAAGCCAGTTTGCCTTGAACTGCTGCTCGTCCTTAGCAGTTTTTTTGGTCTTCTTTAGGTTCCGCTTGACAATAGCCCAGTATTTCTCAATTGGGCGGAGCTCTGGCGTGTTGGGAGGGTTCTTGTCCTTGGGAACCACCTGCACGTTGTTGGCGGCGTACCACTCCATGGCCTTTTTGCCGTAATGGCAAGATGCCAAATCCGGCCAAAACAGTACGGAACAACCGTGTTTCTTCAGGAAAGGCAGCAGACGTTTATTCAAACACTCTTTCACGTAAATTTCTTGGTTGACAGTCCCGGAAGCTATGAAAATGCTGCTTTTCAAGCCACAGGTACAGATGGCTTGCCAAACCAGATATTTCTTTGCGAACTTTGACAGTTTCGTGTGCTTGAAAATATCTGCTACCTTTCCCCTTCCTTTTGCCGTATAAAACTCCTGTCCCGGAAGCTGCTTGTAGTCGGCTTTGACGTAGGTTTCGTCGTCCATTACCACGCAGTCAAACTTCGTCAGCATCGTCGTGTACAGCCTACGGGATCGCGCTTTGGCCGTCGTATTTTGTTTATCATCGCGATTTGGAGTCACTACCTTCTTGCAAGTCGATAGTTCGGCTCGTTTTTTGGCTCGATGCACGGTTGTAGACGATACACCCAGCTTATTTGCGGCATCTCGGAGAGATAGGTTAGGGTTTCGCTTGAAACTACAGGCAACTCTCTTTGTCGTCTCAGCGGCTTCCGGTTTTCGATTTCCCCCCCGTTCCAGACTTCCTGGCTGTCGACAAACATTCCCCAAACACTTTAATTACATTTGTAACGGTTGATTTGGCAACTTTGGCGATTTTGCCAACTTTGCGTGCGAGTAGCTCGGATTTTCGCGATGCGCGAGCAAAATTTTGATACGCTGCTCTTCTTGCTTGGACGGCATTTTGACAACTGAAGAGTGAATTCCAAAATCAAAATAGGAGCAACATTCTACACACACACACACATACCTTCAAAATGAGGGGTGTTCAGGTTTTTTAAATGCAAAATTGAAAGAAATACGTCAAGTTGATATTGACCAAATTTTGACCGTATCGCCCTTTATCATTCCTGAGCCACTTTACCATAATGGCAAGACGTCAAATCAGGCCAAAACAACACAGAACTCAGGTGATTTTGGATAAATGGTAGCAACCGTTTTTGCACTCGTTGACGTAAACTTGTTGGTTAATCGTACCTGTAGTTATGGAGATTTTGCTCTTCAAACCACAACTTCAAATAGCTTGTCAAACCATGTACTTTTGTCGACAACTTTTTGGCCTTGAAATGATCGTCTACTCGCATAAAACTCAAGACCAGGAAGCTGCTTGAAGTCGACTTTGACGTTTGTTTCATCATCCATAACTTCGCAGTCAAATTTTGTCAGCAATTTGTCGTACAGCTTGCTGACCGATCCTGGTTTCCGATCGAGAGTCAACCGATCCCGGAAGCGTTTCAAAACGCTACTTACTGTTGAACGAGGGACTCCGAGTCATTATGCTTATGTCATGCTATGCGACGTAGACAGATTTTCTACACTTTTGTGCAAAATGTTTTCACGCACTTTTGTGACAGCGAAGTGGTAAGCGTGACTGCTACTTGGCACCCCAGTGGGTCTGGGTTCAATACCTGTCGACGTCGGTGGTTTTTTCTGAGGCAAAAAAATCTGGTCACGTCTTCCTTCGGAAGGGAAGTAAAGCCGTTGGTCCCGGCTCATATTCATGAGTCGTTAGGTAGGGTCCAGGTGGTGAAGTCGCCTTCCTGGCGTCGGTGATTGTCACCATGTGAGGAAATAGGCCGACGTAAAATAAAGAAAAAAAAGAAGAAAAAAATGATGTGACTAAAAAATTATGGCTAGATTTTGCTGTGCGCTTACCTTAGTCCCAACCCATTTCCACTAGCATCAAATACAACGATGTGATTGTCTCTTGCTCGAGGTGCTGAACATTTTCAGTCCATTAACTAACTTTTCAGGGATTTTCGATCTACTTTATTTAAAAACAAAAAAAAACTTACCATCAAAGGTTGACGAATGCTTTCGACAGACGGTTGGTGGCTCACCTGGATTTTCGCCAATCTCTTCGCTTTTGCGGATTTTGCTTAAAGGGGGAAAAGTTTTTCGGTAGATGTTTTGGTTTTGTTTTGAAAGTTGTTTTCCAAGGCTGGTCAGCTGCTGGCATGTTCCATTTTCCGGGTACATGTTCATCTGGCTTGATTGGTCCGTTGTTTTCACTGCCTTCAACTTTTCACATAATTTTTCCGAGGAGATGGAAATTAGGAATTTTTCAATCAGCAAATAGCGAATCTAATGTCTTGACTTGAAAATATGTGTATCGCGCATCTGCCAAACAACGATAAATCATTCTGAAAAGTTTTCAGCACCGAAAAATTCACCTTTTAAAATTTCCCATTTCAGCAGCAACTCCTCGGTTGTGTAATTTCCTGGCAAGCCAGGTGTGCTGCTGTAGCTAAATAATCAGCGCCTTCTTCGACGTTTCCTTGGTAAATAAATTTCTTGCGACATTTCGCGAACGGACAACTTTCAGCGCGTCTAGTACGTGACTTGGGGTTGCGATGTTGGTATGATATTGCCACGATTGGTTGATGGATGAAACAGCTTACAGCTCATTGAGGATTAAATTCGGTGGAAAAGTGAAACTTTTATCCACCCAGTCGTTCGAGGTTTAATTGGTAATTAAGGTTTGGAGCGGGCGAGCGGTGTTTGTTCTTTCATCAGTTCTCGAAAAGCACTTAAGACCAATGGCGGTTGGGTGGATGCTCGAGTGGTGTAGATGGTCATTAGGAGGGATTAATGACGTGCCATTTAGCTGGCGACAAGCGATCTGACGCCATGGTGATGAAGCTGCCTGGTTTGTTGTCAATATTTGAACTGCGGTTGGTTTTGTTTACTGAGGATTTATTGGGAGTGGTGTTTGATATTCATCGATGGGTTTTTCGACACAAAGGCTTAGTATAATGTTATATTCATGGGATTTTTGACATCTCGCTCCAACTCGTCCTCTGAGCGAGCCAACACCATCTCAGCATCGAATGAAACTTTTACCGTTTTTGTTTTTGAAACTAGGTTTTCGTATTTGAAACTGCGACACCGAACTTGTTGTCAGATCCAACCTCAACCCACACACCGACGTTCAGCACACAACAAGCCGACCCAATCTTGATATGCGATCCAGGATGAAACTGAATCACAAACGAAAACGGCGTATGTGTGTGCCAAGACTTTGTCATTCTAAGGCCGATCCCAACGCCGTTGTACTTTGTATGGGCTGTTTTAGTTTACAATTAGAACTGAAATAAGCCATTCCCAATGCTATATGGCAGTTCTACTTTTCGAGCAAATTTTTGCAACAGATTTATGTCGTGACCTGACCGATGTTTTTAGCCTCGATGGCTTCACTGTGGCTGCTAGTGGTGCTAGTGGTCCGTCGCTGTCAAAGTTCGTTTCAAGAATGATCTGAATCAGTTACTTACTTCTTAAGATGATCTTTATTTCTTGTGTTTGTTGATGGTTTAACAGATTCTTAGTTTAAGCATAGGCGTAGCCAGGATTTCAAATAGGGGGGTGGCGAGTTTTTTTTAGAGAGAGAGAGAGAGAGAGAGAGAGAGAGAGAGAGAGAGAGAGAGAATTACATCGTCTCCAACCAGTGGTTGCACATACTGAACAATTAACATTAACGGACACTTAACGGACAATACAACGCCCGGTGGACCAGTAGAGTAGGGTCATTTTCATATTCCGACAGATGGAGCGGGAATGGAGCCCCATTTATGTGACATTACGCCTGAATGCGGGTGGATTATCTTCTCTACTCTCACCCAATGTATTTGACAATACCCGTCCGTTTCTTGCAACAAGATTAAACAATTCTAGGCTTGTTCTGGAATAAAAAATAACGATTTTAAAAACTTTCGATTTTTCCCATGTTTTTAAATCAAACCACATTGAATGCCAAACATTTAACGGGTCATGTTGGATTTTTGTATAGAATAACCACCGAATTTGTTTGCAGTTTGTACTGAAAATGTACTTTCCATCCGCGACCCTCTCACCCAAAGCAACACAGAAGAAACACCGTTTTTTACTCACCATGCTCACACCGTTTGAATAGATTATATTTTTTTAATGGTTGTTCAAATAATAAGTGATTAGCTTTTAACAAACATACATTTTGAGTTTTTGTGGTTTATAGCTTATGGTTTGTGTCCCCTTTGCTCACCTTTAGTATAATTATTTTATCTGATATTTTCTAAACAGGAACATCAAACATAACCTTTTAAAACGACGTAAGTAACAAATGTAAGCAAGCTGTGTTTTTTGTGCTGAATTGTTGCTACTTGCATTCTCAACACACGAGTAGTTAGTAAATAATTTAAGAAATTTTATTCATCAATGACGAAAAGAAATTCATATGCGTTCCAACAGCTATTCCTCAATATTTTAACAATAATTTATATACACATCTGCATCTGCGTTTTGAAATTTGAACCGATTTATCTGATATGATCCAACTGAAACACTTTCTGTCGAAACACGCTTTATGTAGCAATCATGTGTATCTGAGTAGTATGAAACCAAAACGGTGTATCATTGAATTACATTTCAAATTGTTCTTCAAATTCGAGAAATACAACCATTTTGCATATTTTTCTATTCGTGGTTATTTCAGCTGCATGAAAAAACATTCGTTTTGTTTTGTTTGCTTGTTTTTTTTTAATTACATGCTGGTTTATACTTACTTTTGAAAAACTTTCGAATGTCCATTTATGGTACTTGTGGATAAAATGAATCAAATAACTGCTTTAGACTGCTTATAATTTAAAAAAAACAACCGTATGTATTTTACCCGATGATTCGTTTTGTTATGAAGGTTCTTCTGTTTATAAACACGCGCAGAACCATCGCTTATTCTTCCGGTCTTCTTCTAAACTCTCCACCGATTGCTTGTCGATCTGCCAAACTTGGAAGACATCTGCATGGAGTTATCTCAAATTATAATAATCCGTCCAATCTATCACAAAACGTTGCGATTGGTTGAGCGGACTGGAGATAATGAAATCCATTTGTATAAGGCCAAGTCTCTCCCGGTTGGTATTAAACCGATGAGCATGGATATCAATAGAAACATAAAGTTACCAGAAGGCACAAAATGCATCTACGGACTCTTATTTTTACGAAATCCCTCAATTTCAATTTTTAATGGATTAGCATAGATTGTGCATTAGACACTTCAACTTGATTGATACAGTTATTAGTTACAGTAGTGCAATAGATTGTAGGATACAGTAGTAAAAATTTAAACTTACGAAAAAAGAGTTTGGTTCGAGCATCGGCTGTGAAAGGTTGTGTCGGTGCTTTATTACGCACTATTTTCCTATCGAGCATGGCGCGTTTCGTGTTGTTTCGGTTATCTATAATTCGGTATAACGAGTGATCGAGTGAGCACAGTAAGAGAACAACAAAGCGTCTCTCAAGCGTTCATAAAATTATCCTTGTTTTCCTAACGGAAAACCACCATCACACTTTGTGAGTGGCTCCAATAGCATCCTTATTATTGGTTTAACTCGGATCAAATCGGATTTCCAACATTATAAAAAATCACCTTGTTTTTTCAATGAAAAACCACCATTACACTTTGTGTGTGGCCCCAATAGCATCCTTACTGTTGGTTTAAATCGGTTCAAATCAGAAATCGGTACTAGTATTTAAATATTTTACTAAACGAAGCGTGAATTCAGCTTATTGTTTACCAAAACGAACCCTGCTGCCACCCAATCTTGTTATCCAACATCCCAGTGATTTCTAGTGGAAGTGTGGCGGTGGTCTCGGCATCCAATAAAACGTCCAAATAAACGTTAACGCATTCCTACCCTTTCCTTATTTGACCTGCATTCGGGCGGGGCCAGCGCCGGTATTGTCTTAGTTTGGGAACACCAGTTTTACACATTGAGCATGTTTGCATCATCTGTTGATCTTCTGAGTAATAACAGCTGAACTGGCAGTAACGGAATAACAACTTCGGGCGGTCAATCATGCTCATTATCCTGCTCATGCTCATAAAAACGGATACATTTTTTGAATAGGATAAGACAACTGCAACTTCTCGCCCTGACTAGCTTGCTGTTCTGCTTCTCACACGCTGAATCAAACTGTAAGATATGATCAACATATATTCTCAATAATACGAAACTACAGTACCCTAAAACGGGGAAAGCGGGGTAACGGGGCGGTTTGACCTATGCCATGAATAGTTCAAATAAATATTTTTCGTTGATACTCTATCTAACTATCAACTGTGTTTCTTAATCTAGTATTATTTGGCTTCTGAAAGCTATAGCATAGGTTTGAATATTCAGTTTTTTGATTAACCAAGAACTGAACATTTTATTGAGCATAGCTTCTTCAACTTTCAGCTAGCGGGGAAAAAAATCAATCAATGCTTATCTAATAGCTAACATTACAGATTAAGAGATATTTCCCTAGTAGCATATTTGTTTCAAACCAGTAAAGGTGACTGCTCTGTGACTCAATTAAGTCACAATAGAGCTGCTGAAACCAGTTTTGACTGTTGTGTGCTGCTTGGGGTTTTTAGATTCTTTAGGCTACATAGGTTGGGTTCTAGGTTAAAGGAAAAATATTGTAATAAAATTGTTACTCGTAACTATTTAAAAACTATTATATAATTACAACTTTTTTCTCATGGATGTAGATTTTCTACGCTTTTTTGCTACAACTTGCCCCCCCCCCCCCCCCCCCCCCCCCCCCCTGGCTACGCCTATGAGTTTAAGTGATTCAGTTTTGTCTTTTCATCTTTGGTTTTGAATATAAAATAATAATTAGTTAAAAATTCCTAGTCTTATTCGATTTGTTTATCGATTTACCACCGTGGTGGGATTGGTTTGTTTTGAATTTAAAAAGAAGCTACCTAAAACTACTATGTACTACCTACAACTACCTAACCTACTTTGTACAACTAACCTACTATATACAGATTGCTTATCAGCTCATGTTCCGATACGTTACATTTATGTACAAATTTGTTCTTAATATCACTAATTTTCAAATTTATGTTAAGGATATCCGCCTCCCGATGAAGGTCGGTTATCCTTGTGTCGAAAGGACGGTTTAGAATTATCCTCAGCGTTCGGTTCTGCGCGATTTGCAACTTGTTCCTGTGAGTTTGTGCACATTGTTCCCACACTGGAGCTGCGTAAAAGATCGCAGGCGCAATTATTTGTTTGTAGACTGCCGGTTTGTTCACCCCTGAGAGGCGGGATCTTCGACAAATCAGCGGATATAGCGACCTAACTAAGGCGGAGCACTTGACTAACGTTCTCTCAACATGCGACCGGAAGAGAAGTTTTTCGTCAAACAGTAAACCAAGATACGTTACTTCGGCGGACCACTCAACCCTTGTGCCGTCCATGAATACTGTACACGCTGGCGGAGGTTTCAGTTTGGGTGATTGCCGGTGAAGGAACATAATTGCTTTGAGTTTTAGAGGCATTGATTTTAATTCTCCACTTTCCAGCATAATCGGCAAAGGTGTTAAGGCATCGTTGAAGTTTGTTCGTTATTTCGCGAGACATCCTTCCCTTGACGGCTACTGCGGTATCATCTGCGAACAGGAAAAACACGCAACCATCACCAAGGGGAGGAATGTCAGATGTGTAGATGCTCTACAGCAGTGGGCCTAGCAGGCTACCTTGCGGCACTCCTGCTGGGATCGAAAACCGTTCTGAGAGACAACCGTTCAACGATACCCTGAACAACCTTTGCTGAAGGTAGTTGCGAGTGATTTTCACAAGGTGTGGTGGGAAGTTGAGGTTACAAAGCTTGTACACAAGCCCGTCGTGCCAGACATTGTCAAACGCTTTTTCGACGTCTAACAAGGCCATGGCTGTGGACTTGGATACAGCTTTGTTACTTCGGATGTTGTTCATCACCCGAACTAGCTGATGAGTGGTGGAATGCCCCTTCCTGAACCCACACTGTTCCGGCAGGAGAATGTTATTTTCCTCGACACACTTGAGCAAACGATTAAGAATTAGCTTCTCGAACAATTTGCTCAGCGCTGAGAGGCTTGAAGGCGATGTTGGATCTTTCCCGGGTTTGTGGATCGGAATGATTTTGGCTTCTTTCCAGATGCTTGGAAAATAGTGCAGTTCCAAGCATCTGTTGAAAACAGCACTCAAGAAAGAGAAGGCTTTGGTGTTAAGCTTCTTTAAGATCAAATTAAAGATTCCGTCAAACCCGGGAGCCTTCATGTTTTTAGTGTTCTTCAGCGCTGAGCAAATCTGTTCGATAGTAATCCTATCCTCCGGAAGGACGGCACAAGGGGAGGCATCTAAATTTATTGACGCATTGCTCAACCTGATCTTCAAGTGAACTTGGGATGTTTGAGCCAAGCAAATGCGATGCGGCAATATGATTGCCGATCGCATTTGCTTTCTCCGCTGGGGTCAGTAGAATCGAATCGACAACCTTCAGAGGAGGAACGGGTTTGGGATGCGTCTTGAGGACTTTGGCTACCTTCCAGAATGGTCTCGAGCGATCATCCAAATTTTGGATGACACGTCCGAAACTCTCGTTTCGGAGCCATTCCATTCTGGAAGCAATCTGCCGGTTCAGATCGGCCACTTCTTGTTTCCTATCCAGATCACCTGTCCTCTGAAACTGGCGTCTACGAACATTTCGTAAGCGGATCAAAAGTTGGGTGTGGGAATCAATGGCAATAAACTTACCCCTCACAGGAACTTTTCGGACGCACGCCTCGTCAGCCACGGTTATGGCTTGTTGCAGTCCCTCTAGGGCACGGTTGATGTCGTCGACGGAGTCAAGCGATGGATTTTCGTCGATGTTCCGGTCCACAATTCGGCCGAACTGTACCCAGTTCACATGGTGGTAATCTTTACGTTGGTAGGATGGAGCAGGAATCACGTTGACACCGACTTCAGCCACCACCGGTTGGTGGTCGGAGCTGAGGTCGTTGTGCGCCACCGGCTTTGACATTGTGATGTTTGTCAGGAAAAAGTCCAACGTGGACGGATTTCCCGCTGGAGAGATGAATGTCGGTTCGTCCGGAAACTGCACCGTGTACAGACCATGCTGGGAGTGGTCGAATAACAGCCGACCGTTCTGGTTTCGTTTGTGATTCCTCCATGCCTCGTGGCGGGCGTTCAGGTCCCTTCCGATGACGATACGAGAGCTAGTACGTGTGATGGCGGTTAGGTCGTTCTTGAATTTGATAGACACTTCGTTACTGGCAGCACACTGTCGAGAGCAGTAAACAGCGATAAACCGGATACTTCCAGTCGACGTTTCCACCTCCACACCAAGGGCCTCGATAACGGATGTGCGGATATGTGGCAGAGTGTGGTACTTTATCCCTTTCTTCACGATGATCGCTACACCACCCCCCCTGGAGCTGGTGCGATCAAGCCGGATGATATTGTAGTCGGGCAACCAGAAGCTGTCGCCAGACTTTAGGTGGACCTCGGTTAGGAGGCCCACATCGATGTTTTGCTTGCGGACGAAGTCGGCAAGCTCGATCTTTTTCGTTCTTATAGAGCGAGCGTTCCACGGTTAGCGCTTTAGACGCCATATTGAATAATAAACTTACCGAGCACTTGGATCTGCTCTGGCTTGCTGCGGCACTGTCGAAGCGCATCGGTCATGTTGACGAAGATCTCCATCAGCTCGTCTGCGGAGAACAGGTCGGGATTGTTGCCTTGAGCTTGTCCTTGTGTTCGTGGTCTCCAGAATCCAGGGGGGGTTGGAGCACCGGAAGCACCGGGAGTTTCCTGACGGGGAGCTGATTGTGTCCGTGTGGTTGGTTGCCTGGGTCTACTAGCAGAGAGTGACGGAAAATCACTCGCTTTGAAAGCCGGAGCAGCTTCCTTCTTCCGCCCCACTTTGTTGTTTGTCGATGCCTGTTTACGGATTTGTTTGAATGCTTCGCGTTTTGGGCACTGTCGATCAGAACCCTGATGGTTACCTCCGCAATTGGCGCATATGTACGCCACGGTTTCCTCCACGGGACAGTTTGATGTGTCATGGTTCTGGGCGCAGTTGCTGCAACGTGCGTTCATGTTACAATTCATGTGTACCATGACCAAAATCGAGGCACCGCTGGCACTGCGTCACGTCACGATGGCCACCATGATATGGTTCCCAGCGAACGATGATGGAAAAAATGGATCGGATGGCTTGCAAGGCATCGACCGTCACGGTCCCTTTCTTAAAATGCACCAGGAAAAGGCTATCCGGGTACGTTCTAGCATTCTCGTTCCTCCTCTTCATTCGGAAAACATCGGTTGGGGCGATCTTGTACCGGTCCTTAATTTCCTCTTCGATTGATTTTGGGTCGTGGTTCGGGAGACCTCTGATGACAGCTTTGAAGGGTTTCTCACCAGGAATGTCATGCGTAAAAAATTCCTCCTTGGAATCTTTTAGGAACGATTTAACCAAATCGTATTCCCCTTTCGTGTGGAGCATCACTTTGGTTCCGATGCGGGAAAGCTTGAACTCGGCGGCTATGCCCATCGATGCGAAATTGCTCACGATCTTGCTGAGCGGAACATTTTTCACAACCAGCGGTGGCAGTTTTATTGTCGCTGGACTTGATTCAGCAGCTTGGTCGTGGGTACTGTTAGCTGCGGGTCTTGACGGGCCAGCAGCTTGGTGGAGCGCAATGGGAACGGAGGCATCACCAATCGAGTGGCATCCGTGTGACGAGCGGTCGCTTCTGGAGCGAATGGAGTTTCGTCGTTTTCGTTCACGGTCGTTTTCCCCCTGGAGCGATTCATTGCCCGATGACGCTTCGGACTTCTTTTTCTTCTCTCTTTTTCGGTGCTTTCCTTTTCCTCCCATCTTGCACGATGGACGACGAGCGTACGCGACGGTAACTTCCAAAGAACTACGATACTAATAGCAGCGTAAAACACGACGACCGATTGTGTCGCTGTACAGTGAACGAATGATGATGATCTGAATCAGTACTACTACTAAAATTGTTTTTATTTATCATTCTTTATCTTATATACTAACTTACAATTTCAAGTGTTTTAGCCCAGTGGGCTCTTCAGCTTTGTTTATGTGTGTTATATGTTTAATGTGTTAAGTGTGTTTTATGTTACAAATTAATTTTCAGATCAGCCCTTGGGGCATTGTTTGTTAAAATTTGATAACCTACTTAGTCTACAACTACAACTACAATTTGAAAATCCTAGGGGAGGGAAACCAGATTCCGAATGATCTGGTGATCCGATGTCAGGCAGCGTGCCCTGTACCGATTGATAGACTCGCTTAAGCGATCGTCGAGCATTTTTATCTCGGCCAGACGGTGGACCTCAGATGTTCTTGTCCTCGGAGGGGTGTTCAGGATCATCCTGAGGAACTTATTTTGCACACGCTGAAGCTTCAGGTGATGTGTTTTTGCGCAACTCTCCCAGATTGGCATGCCGTACTCGATGACTGGAAGTATGATTTGCTTGTAGACAGCAAGCTTGTTTATCAGGGATAATGTAGACCTTCTGTTGATCAATGGGTACAGTAGTTTCAACAGAACGTTACACTTTGTGACAGTTTTGTCAACCTGCTCCCTGAAAATAAGCTTGCTGTCTATGGTAACGCCAAGATAGACAGCTGATTTGGCCCATTCCACCGTTGTATTGTTTAGGCTTATTTTACAATCCTCAGGCGGAACAAGTTTGGGAGAGTTGGAGTGTGGAAATAGGATGACCTGGGTCTTTGCCGCGTTGATACAGATCTTCCATTCGGTGAAGTATTCTGACAGAACATTCAGGCTTCGCTGCAGTTTCGCTGTGAGCGCTCTTGTTACCCTACCATTGTGGACGACTGCGGTATCATCGGCGAACAACGACAGAGATCCATTTTCAGGGAGCGGGGGTATGTCCGAGGTGAATAGGGTGAACAGAAGTGGACCTAGTATACTTCCCTGTGGAACACCGGCGAAGATCTCCTGTGCATCTGAAACTGCACCTTGCAGCGAAACACGGAATGTCCTGTCCGACAGATAATTTTTAATTATCTTCACCAGGAAGATAGGAAGATTGTATCTTTTTAGCTTATACACCAAGCCATCGTGCCACACGTTATCGAAGGCCTTCTCGATATCGAGAAGTGCCATGGCAGATGATTTCGCAACAGACTTGTTCCGCCTGAGGATGTTGGTTACTCGGTTAAGTTGGTGCACTGTTGAGCGACCACGTCGGAAACCGAACTGCTCGTCGAGCAAGATGTTAAGCTCGTCGGCATATGAGAGAAGCCGACGGTGGATCGCTTTCTCAAACAGTTTTGATACTCCTGAGAGAAGGCTGATGGGCCTATAGCTCTTGGAACATGAAGAATCTTTCCCAGGTTTCTGGATGGGGATGACTTTGGCAGACTTCCAAAACGAGGGGAAGTAGCCAAGTCGGAGGCATTGGTTGAAAACCATCGCCAGATGCTTATAGAACTGGGGGCTCAATTGCTTGAGCTCCAAGTTCAAGATGTTATCGAAACCTGGGGCCTTCATGTTCTTTGAGCCTTTGATATAAGTCAACAATTCGTCAGCTGAGATCTCCAACTCCTCTGTGAAGTCGTTGGGACTTATATGGATGTTGTTTATAAGCGCGCTAACGGCAGCTTCGTGTGGACTGACGATGTTTTGTCCGAGGTTGTGGGAGCTGACGAAGTGTTGACTTATCTCAGCAGCCTTTTCTGCAGGAGTTATCAAGCGATCCCTAGAGCCATTGCTATCTAGTGGGATCAACGGTGGAATGGGCCTTGGCTTAGTTTTCATAATTTTGGTCAACTTCCAGAACGGCTTTGCACAATCTGGGAGAGAGCGGATCTTGTCGGAAAAAATGTTATTTTTAAGGTCCACCATTCTGGCCTTGATAATTTTTGTTATCCGATTGCAATGCGTTTTTAAGGTAGGCAGACCAGTTCGCTGGTATTGCCTTCGGATGGCGTTGCGCAATTGTATTAATTCTTTAGTGGGTCTATCAATGGGTACAGAGTTGCTCACCTGATCAATCACCGGTACATGTTGCTCCCGGGCCTGGGAGATTGCTTGCTCGATGCTCTGCAGCTGCCGATCGATGTCATCAGTTGACTCGAGGTGCACGGTAAAATCGACGGTGTCGTCGACATGTTGTCGGAACCTCTCCCATCTGGCACAATGGTAGTTCCTGGTGATCCGATGCCAGTTGACCGAGGACCCAACTTTGGCCACCACTGGATAGTGGTCCGAGCTGAGGTCCTGGTGTACTACCGGCTGGGCGATGTTGTTCCCCATGTTGGTGAGGAAGATGTCGATTGTCGAATGTACTCCGGATCTGCTCAACCGGGTGGGAGTATCCGGGCCCAGGACGGTGTAATGTCCCTCTTCCAGGTCTTCCTGCAAAATTATTCCGTTCCGGTTGCGTCGGGTGTTCCCCCAGATTTCGTGTTTCGCATTTAGGTCGCCGGCGATGATAAACTGCCCCTGCCTCCGAGTTAGCTTGCGAATGTCGTTCCGTAGGACCGTTGTTGTTCCGTTAGCGGTGCTAGCTTGCTTGGGACAATAGGCCGCGATGATGGTGATGGGGCCGACGGCAGTTTCGACCT
Source organism: Aedes koreicus (assembly GCA_024533555.2). Classification (NCBI taxonomy): domain Eukaryota; kingdom Metazoa; phylum Arthropoda; class Insecta; order Diptera; family Culicidae; genus Aedes; species Aedes koreicus. The sequence continues at coordinate 496,140 of JAHHFK020003389.1, forward strand.
TGATTCCGATGGCTTCGATGGACTGCAGCTGAGAACTCGGGAGCAGATGGCAGTTCATGTTGTAGCGCAGAGCGATCGCCACTCCTCCTCCACTAGAGCTGCTACGATCAAGGCGCACAATCCGGTATCCTGGGATGGAAACGCTGAGTTCCGGCTTGAGATGTGTCTCGGTGACAATGGCGATGTCGATGACCTTCCTATTAAGGAAGTCACCGAGCTCAATTGTTTTGTTCCGGATGGAACAAGCATTCCAATTGAGAATGCTGATGGTGCGATTACGGTCCATTCTTGAATATAAATTTCATCGTCACGGATGTGGATTGAGCTGTTCCTCCTTTGAGCGGCAGGAACGTAGTTGGCGGTAGAGCTCTTGGACGAATTCGATCATTTGCTCCATGTCATAGAGCTGTCCATCGGTAGGTGGTTGCGTGGAGGAACTACAACTCGGATTGTACCAGTCTGGAGGAGGAGCTGGCATGGGGGCGTTGGCGGCTGCCGCGAATCGTTGCTGAACGGATGCTGACGGGCGGTTTGCATGGCGATAGTTTAATGGAACTGGCGGCAGGTTCGACACTTGGTACCGGAGCGTCGGGAAATTTTCTTCGTCCATTCGAGGTGGCGGGCGGCGTTGTCCAGGTCGAGACTTGGTGGACGCCTTCTTGCGGATGGCCAAATAATCCGCTCGTTTGGGACAAGCACGGTTGCTGCCTTGGTGGTTAGCGCCACAGTTGGCGCACTTTGATGGGGCACCTGCATCCTTCGGGGCGCAATCCATGGTTGTGTGCGGACCGGCACACTTTCCACACCGGGGTTTCATGTGGCAGTTTCGGGTCCCATGACCGAACGCCAGACACTTGCCGCACTGTGTCACGTCGTGTTGCCTCGGGCGATACCGGTCCCACTCGATAATGACGTTGAAAAGGGCTCGTGTTTTCAACAGGTCTGCCATCGTGACGGAACCCTTCTCCAAGTGGACCAGATAGAATTGGTCCCGATGATTTCCCTGTTCTTGACGTCTGATTGGGAACACCTTCACTGGTTTCAGAGCCGCCGCTTGCAGCTCAGCGACTATTTCCTCCGGAGTGAATTCTGGAAGGCCACGCAGAATCACCTTCAGCGGCTTGTTTCCGGGTGCGTCGTGGGTGTAGAATTCGTGTTGCTTGGCGACTAGGTGAGCGCCAACAGCACGGTAGTCAGCCTCCGTCGAGCACATTATCTTTGTGCCCGTACTGCACAGCTTGTACAGCGGATTTACTTTAATCGCTGCAAGCTCCGTCCTAAGGGCAGCGATGTTTCTTGACGTGGTGAAAAGCGGCGGAATCTTCGCCTTTTTCGGTATCTTCTGTACCGGGAGCGTAGCAAACCGATTACTCGCTAGTAGCCGGGCGTTGGGGTCCAATGGTCCGGTGTCGTCATGCCGCAGACGCTTGCTGCTGCTTGGTTTCGGTATGGCTTCAGGAGCTGATGACGCTGGCGTGGATGTCACCACGTGTTGATTTTTTCGACCCATTGCCACGGCAACAGGTCGAGTGGAAAAAATTTTACAACCTTGCAACACTTTCTTCTGGCCTGCTACCGCTAATAACTTAGCAAGCGCTGGCGATAGATCACGAACCGGACGCGCAATCGCGAGAAATCGGACGAGGGGGGAGAACGGGAAAAACTTTTTTACGAGGGAGCGAAAAACACGACCGTACGTGTCGCTTGTTCGAACTGGAATGATCTGAATCAGCACAGCTAGCTGGTATTTATAGCTATCTGCCTCTCATGTCAATGCGTTGCGTTGGTTTTGTTTATTCTTACAAATGGAGGAGATTTTCGCATAGCTTACTACAAATTTTATTTCGTTTCACGCTAAGTTAATAACACTCAAATCGAACGATTATACCCAAATTGAATGGTAAATTAATACTCTTAAAATCCTATAAAGCATCTTAACATTTCTTTCAAACATACACAGCTCGAAAAAGTAGTGTGAATTTCTGTTCAATATCATGCACATAAATGGAGCGTCACAAAACATACGAATTTGCGTTATACATCGTGTAATGTTCTGGGACATTCCATACATTGCCGATAATATTGTACGCAAAAGCTCATCTTAGATAGAACTATGTCATGCAAGTGGCTCCTTCGTGTGGAATGAAATATAAATTTACATGCTCTTATCATCACAATGAAAATTCAGATTTTTTTCTGTGTACTCTGTATACTACACACCTAGAAATTATGAATTTTACACGGGACGTAATTCATGTTTGTAAAAAGTCAGTGAACGTAAAGAAAGATTTCGTGTAAAATTATGTCTCCTAAAACTGACAAAAACGCAAATCGACGAAAGATGTGTTTGCTTGAATTTCTTTTCTCATCTCTTTGAACTCATTCTTATGTACTAACGGACGCTTGCGTGTGTCGGCTCAGGGGACAGAAATTTACATGACATTTTGGAAGTGTGTACAGTTTACAACTGCTCGACAGCTCTGTTCTATTTTTCACCGCGATTTGAAACACGGATGCAACATTGTTTTAAATTTCATTTCTTTGTAGTTATGCCAGCTGTTATGACTGATGATTTGTGTTTTTTGGGTTTGTTTTGCAAGTGAGTTTTGTAAACGTGAATTTATGATCGCAATCGCATTGCGATAAATGTATTCTAGTTTTGTTATTGACAGTTCCAAATTCTCAGCGTTCCAAACTCAGCGTTGGGATCGGCCTGAGCCATTTTGAATACTTTGTTTTAAAGTGATATGCACTAACTTTTAAGAAGGGCTGAAGTTTTTCGTCTTCTTATTTTCGAATCGATATAACTCAGAAATGAGAAGATCTACAGAAATCTGGCCGAAGGCTGACTTTTAGAAAACTGTCTAAATTTTAAATGCACATGCAAAAACAAAAACAAAAATTGTTTTAATACACTGAAACAAAATCACCTCACAAACTAAAATTGATTTTGCAATTTTAGAAGCATGTTTTTTGCAAAAGCAAGGCTTGTAGCGACTGAGTTGAATTGAAAAATTGATACTTTGCTGATCCAAAATGGGACCAGAAAGAAACCATAAAGATACCAAATAGAAACTTAATGTTGAAAGGAAAGTAGCCAAAAAAAAAGGTTTTACGTACAAATCAGGAATACAAGTCGGATTTTAATCAACTTTTAAAGATGATAGGAAATTTAGGCAATCTTTGTGCACTCATTTGTGAATCTAAAATTCCTGTTGATTTGCCGGTTTGGAAATTTACATTTGAATATTGTCACTGTTAACCCAAAAAACATCAATGCTGAACAACTGCTTGTTCAAACCAATTTGGAGAAGTTGTTCAGCTTTTTCCTCTTGAAAGCTGAATAACTTCTCCAAATTTGATTGAACAAGTGGTTATTCGGCACTGATGTTTGTTGGAAAGTCGGGTATTTTGCTGATATACATCGTAAGACCCCTCGATACACATACACTAAGGTGTTTTTTTACAAGGGGGATACGTTCCACTTTTACTACACGGTTTCAAACCGTGTAAAAAAAGACTAAATAGAGTTGATCGATTTACATGCCTAAACATTTTAAATTGTTTCGATTTTGTTTGCATGTGTTACCTTTCCATGTAATGGTCAAAATACAGTTTTTAAAACTTCGATTATTTACACAAAAAATTGGGATTTTTTTTAAAAACTGTCATATGATTACTTTTGGACAAAAACGTAAAATGTAATTCGAATTAGGTCGATAAGTTGTTCCGTTATGAAGTTACGGCCGAAAACAAACCGTGTAAAGGAAGGCCTTAGTGTACAAGCTAATCTAGTACTGTGTGCTTTTTCCGTCATGCAGTCTTCGTGATGGGAACTTCTCTCGCTTGGGCATCATTCTATTCTTGTTCTTTACTTTTTCCGACATTTTAGTGATCCTTCGAGCCAGATTGCGGCTCTGCTTTAGGGTTCCATGGTTTTTGTTTTGTTTTTAGCATTGCAGGTTAACAACGTATTAAAAGTGTTCGGTGAACGTTTGTCGACAGCCAGAAAAACTGCATCGGGGGAAATCGAAAGCCGAAGGCCACAGCGACGACAAAAAGAGTTGTCCGCTGTTTCGAGCGGAACCCCAACCTCTCCGTCCGAGATGTCGCAAAGAAGCTGGGAGTAGCGCCTTCGACCATGGATAAAGCTAAAAACTAGCTGGACTGTCGACTTACAAGAAAGTGGTGACTCCAAATCGCGACGATAAACAAAACACGTCGGCCAAAGCACGATCGCGAAAGTTGTACACGACGATGCTGACGAAGTTTGATTGCATGGTACAGGACGATGAAACTTACGTCAAGGCAGACTTTAAACAGCTTCCTGGACAGGAATTTTATACAAAAACCGGACGGAAAAGGTGGCAGATATTTTCAAGGACATTAAACTGTCAAAATTGGTGAAGAAATATCTGGTGTGGCAGGCCATCTGTACCTATGGCTTGAAAAGCAACGTTTACATTGCGACCGGAACCGTCAACCAGGAAATTTATCTGAGCGAGTGCCTACAAAAACGTCTACTGCCTTTCCTGAAGCTACACAATTGTTCCGTTCTATTTTGGCCGGATTTGGCATCTTGCCATTACGGAAAAAAGGCCATCGAGTGGTATGCATCAAACAACGTTCAAGTGGTGCCCAAGGAGAAGAACCCTCCCAACACGCCAGAGCTCCGCCCAATCGAACCATATTGGGCCATCGTCATGCGGAACCTTAAGAAGACTCAAAAATCGGTTGTGAGCGAGAAACAGAGAAACAGTTCAGTTCAAGGCAAACTGGCGTTCTGCGGCAAATAAAGTGGACAAGGAGACTATACAAAATCTTATGGCAGGTGTTAAACAAAAGACCCGGAAAAATCGCATTCGGTAAAATGGAAGCTTAGCTTAATGGTTCTCCTGTATTCTGTATTAACTGAACTTGAAAAAGAAAAAGAATTTGACTTATTAATAAAAACTTTTATCGATTCACACATATTACTGTTTGACCAAATTTTGATCGGAACACCCTTTGTGTACAAGCTAACACAATGCACAGTGGGCAAAAATGGACCCAAAATCACATTAAATTAGCTTATCTCATGGGAAAAAAAATGTGGGGAATAGAATGGTGTTGGTCTCAATAATCCAATAATAACTGAATGGAAGCAATTTTACTTTGATCGGATGCCAGGAAATGGTCCATTTTACCCGATTTCCCCTCATACATGAATTAACTCATATACCATGCGGTTCCGAAGATTGGCACCAGAATCAGTTATTACTCTCTCTTGCACTGTACTTATGGTAAACTGTACGGAAAACCGAATGGTGATGGTCTCGTTTAGGGTTAACCTCAGGAAATGATCCACTTTACCCGATGTCCCCTAAAACTTGAAAAAAAACTCATACACCATGCGGTGCAAAAGATTGTCATTTGAACACTAGATTTATTCAAAAAATTTTTTTTTTTTTTTTTTTTTTTCTGTTGTGTTTTTTTTGGTGGGGTTTCCTTGTTTTTTTAAATTTTTTTTTTTTTTTTTTTTTTTGTGGGTATTATTTTTTGCTTTATTTTTTTGATGGGGGGAAAAAATATATTTTTTGTTTGTTTTTTTTTTTTTTTTTTTTTTTTTTTTTTTTTTTTTTTTTTTTTTTTTTTTTTTTATATATATATATTTGTTTATTTTTTTTTTTTTTTTTTTTTTTTTTTTTGGGCTTCAAATGGTGAAATGACAACTTCGAAGGAGGGTGCGACCGACCTCTCGTCCTCACAAGTTCCTACCTCACGCCTCCACGAGTCATATGATCACAAAAGACTGCCAGCTGAAACATGGAGACGCTGGTTGGCGTAGCCTGGGCAATGTTGTCAATCTGACAATAGCGAAGTGAGGGGGTTCGACCGAAGATCTTATACCTTTAAATCATATTGTATATTTTCTATTCTCATTTTATTAATAATTTCAGCACGCTTTGGAATCATCTTTGCATTCCAAAACTATGTAAGAGCCAGGCATCAAAGGCGGAATTTGTATCTCATCATTTCAGCATACCATTTTATTTAAAATTGCACTTCTGAACTTCAACTATTATATTCATAAAAGACTGGCATGTGCTTATACGTAATGTAGGATTATATTTTAATGTTGTGTTTGTGGTATTATGGTAAGATAAGCCATTTCTTTAAGAAATTATCCCACCGGACTCTTCGTTCACTCTATCTTTGAAATGTTGCTAGAACAGTATAAAGAAAAATATTACAAATATTACAATGTTTTATAAAATAATATCTCTTATTGAAATTTTATCTTTTATATTTCGAATGATCTATTCTGTTTTCAGCTTTCCCAGGACTAGTAGGATATTGATACATATCTAACTTTTATTTATTTTTCAGTAACAATCCATTCAGGTTTGAAATTTGAATAAATTAGCATTTTTGTCTATAATGGTATCTTAATTTGTGGTGTACAAAATATATTATATATTAAATAACATACAACGGGGAAAGGGAGGGACCATCAGGGCACCCAAGTAAAACGATTTGGATAGAGAGCATGGGACTGCCTCCTCCCTATTGTTAACATTTCGTGGAACGAGGGCGGGCTCTTCGACCCCATCTATTGGGTTTATTCTGTCAATCGAGGGCTCGATTCTAGTGCTGTGAGTGTGAACTTGCTTTTGGAAGGAGATTCTCTTCCCTATATTCGCGGGTTTCGCGTAAGTGTCTCTGCTTACGGGCCCACCCAAACGTTTTTGGCCCTTCATACAGGAGCTTGATGATCACAAACAATAATAGAATCCTGATCAAATCGTTTTTCAGATTATTCCACTGCTATGGAAAGTTTCCTTGCTGCAATAGATGGTAGTATTACATCATCATCATCATCATCATTACCGTTACCATTATTATCGTTACCAGGATTTTCATGATTTATTTTAATATTATTTTATTATATTTACCTCGGAGCGTATGGTACGGTATGTCCACGTATCCTCCCCCCTCTGTAGATTCACGAAATGCGTTGTGGTGCAAATCTATTCATTTGAATCCTAGGGGTGAGAAAGCTCTACTCTGAGTTGCTTGGAGGCACTAGGTAACTCGCGAGTAACTCAACATAGCTTCAAATCGAATCAATCTTCATCGATTGCCTGGGTTTCGAAAAGTTTGGCTTCCAATTTGTTTGAAAACATTGTGGATATTCTGCTAATGGCAATAAAAGACGGCACAACGGTAAGCCCTATTGCAGTGGTTCCTAACCTTTTTGGGCTCGCGACTCCCTTTTTGAATCAGTAATGGCCCCGCGACCCCCTTTGAAAAACTAATGTGATTATGTTGCGATAAAAAATAAAGAAATACATCAATTTACGATCTTTTGATTTAGTACGACATTTTATGTTATAACCAGGGAAAAACACTCTCAGTGTGATTGCTGTGCCTGGATTTGGGACACTAGATTTGAAATTCGGGGCTGTGTTTGAGACAACGCCAATCTCATGTCATCTTCAACGTTCAGTCTGTTTCTTGTCTTCGTTTTGATTTGTAGTAGAGTTGAAAATCCGCTTACACAAAGGTATGTTGAAACGAATGGGATTAGGATCTTCAATGCCTCCATGGAAACTTTGGGGTACGAGCCATACATAGCACACCAGAACTAGCTCAGTTCCTTTTCATGAAACAAATCGCGAGACGAAGAATCGTTTTTCAGGTCCAAGCATTCATCCTATATCTCATCTGGAAGGCTAGCCACATCCAATGAAGATGAAAAGGGGTTGCGTACTAAAGTACCTACTTCTTGCTTCAACTCGGGGAAATACTTCTCAAATTGCTGCTCCAGTGAACCCAAATGTGCAATAATTTCTTTAATTTGCTCTTTTATTGGTCATATTTCTCAGACGATCAAACATGGCAACATTTCCTATGCTAACTTTTCGGCGCCATTTTTTTAGTTTTTCCGCGAATGCATGAAGATGATCTTGGAAGTGAACAAGATTGGATTGTTTGCCCTGAAGTTTCAAATTCAGCAAATTCAGATGCTCAAAAACATCAGCTTAGTAAGGGAGACGCTTCTGAACGTCTCCTTCATTAAAATGTGCAAGGAAATCATGTTTCCTTTGAGCTTTCAAAAACGTTTGGATCTCATCCTTCAACTCGAAAACGCGGTTGAGTACATTACCCTTCGACAACCAGCGTACGGAAGTGTAGAAAAGAATAACCTCATGATCTGAGTTCATTTCCCTGCAGAGTTCCTTGAATAAACGTGTATTCAGGGCTCCAGACTTAACATAGTTAACAATCTTTATGACCAATTCCAGTACTTTCAATAACCCTTCCGGCAACGTCGATGGAACATGCAATGGACACCTGCGGCAAGTGGGGCAAGCTCCTTGACCTTCTTCTGAAATCCAGATTTCTTGCCAAGCATTGCAGGAGCTCCATCGGTGCAAACCCCACAAAGTTTTTCCCACTGCAAGTCACCAGATTAAAAAAAACGCCTTGATTTTAGCCATGATATCATCACTTTTGGTAGTAGTTTCCAAGTCACAACAGAAAAGAACCTCCTCCTTTAAATCGCCAGCAGAGTATACGTACTTCACAAACACCAACAGCTGCGCACAGGAACTGACGTTCGTGGATTCATCGAGTTGAATTGCGAATAAAGGAGATTGTTTTATTTCTTCCAGAACATACTCTTTCACGTCTTCGGACATATGGGCAATTCGTCTTTGCACAGTGTTGTTTGATAATGACACTTACCGCATTTTCTTTTCACTTGCTTCCTCAAGAATCAAATTCACCATTTTCAGCATGCTAGGTTTGATCAGAGTTTCTCCAATTGTATGAGGTTTTTTGTTTTTAGCGATTTCCAGTGCTGTCTCATAAGACGCCTGCACTACTGCTGTGTTTTGTTGTTGAATGCTGCCAGTGCCAGTGGCATCGAATCTCTGCCGTTTCAAGCCAGCTTCATGACGCCGAAAAAAGTCCACATCCTTAGTACTATGCTCGGCATGCTTGGTATCCAAATGCCGTTTCAATTTTGATGGCTTCATTGATTCAACACTCAACACAACGCCCCAAAGCACGCACCGTGGCTTATCGACGCCATTAACGATTATAGTTGTGAAACCGAATTTCATATAGGTAATCCTCGGAATACTTGCGTTTCTTTTCCTTGGTGAGGCCGTCTATAAAGTACAACATAATCTTGTTCTTTTCTGTAACTATTTTAAATTTATTGAATACTTTACCTATTCAAGTTGACAATATTTATTCTGCAGAGGTAAACCAAAATCTAATACGCTTCAGGCTGCTCATTCATGACTGGAGCATCCGACGCTTGTGCACTGGTTTAGTTCGGAGCTTTTTTGCTGGTGTAGATTAGGGTGTCCCTAAAAAAATCAGCTTTTTCATTCTAACTCGTTAGTTTCAATTGTTCGGATAAAATAATCTTCAGGCAAATTGTAGAAAAAATTATGATGCATGTTTTTGCTGAACTAATTGTTTGGGTATATTTTATAGTTCAAAAGTTAGGGGTAATGTTAACTAGAAACATGTCCGATTTTAAGCAGTCCCCGCTCGTGAGCCCCAGAAGTAACCGGCCTCATTTATGTAGCAATTTTTTCCTTAATACCAATTAAAACAATAATTTGATGATTTTCTGGCCAATTCTCGCCTAAACAATCAAAAGGTCGAAAAGAAAAAACGCATGTTTTTAGTTAAAATTACTCGTAACTTTTGTATTATAAGCTGCACTGAAAAACTTTGTTCTGCAAAAATGTGCGCTATAACGTTTTCTATATTTTGTTTGATGATCACTTTTCCCCAAAATGAGAAACAAAAAAATTATAATAAAAAAAACTAATTTTTTTAGAGACACCCTGATTTAAAGCAGAGAAATAGCTATATCATGGTCGAATGTAGAGCTAGAAAAATGGTGTTTTCAGCAAAGCTGCTTGAAATTATATTTCCTACAAACTTTCTTTGCACATCACCCTTCTATTGTGTTTCGTTCAAAATTTTACAACAGCACCGCCCTAGCGGTAAAGTTTGTAACTACGAAATTATCACCACAAGATGGACAACTTGTTTAAGTACAACTTTGTATAAGACACCATGATTCGGAAACGTAAGCCTTAGGAGTAGTTATTAATTTCGCCGTGAAAAAAGACTTTTCCGATCACTGTGTGTCGCTAGAATTTGCCCCATTTCATATCATCACAAGAATGACCTGTCACAACGCCAGATCTTAATCCTTTGAATTTTCTTGCATGGGGATGCATGCTCAGTAAAATTGGAAGCACAAAAGATCACACTCCTGAATCCGTCAAGAAACTCTCGATCAATATTTGGGGCAATACGCCTGAAGAAAGGCTGGGTGCCAGTTGCGAGGCGTATAAGAAACGTCTACGGCTGGTCATAAAATAAAAAGGTTATAGGTTCTAGCTCAACATGAAATGTCTTGATAATAAAGCGCTTGTTGATTTTAAGCCGTTCGTATTGCTTTTATGAAGATTTATTTTACTGACAAGCAACCGTTGCCACCCTGTATTGTAAGCGTGATTTCCTTAACCTAACAGTATATTTTAAACTATTTATTCTTCAGTCAAGCCGTGTCATACACCCGAACTTGTCAACCATTTGATGTGGGACGTGTGTGGCTTTTTTTTTAGGATCGTTTATTTGTACAGCCTCAATCGAATTAACTTTACAGAGCCAAGATTTCATATTTATATACATCAATTATCTTAAACCTAACGTTAAGGGGACAGAACCGATTACTCGCGGCCGTCTCGAGGTTAATAGGAATAACAATTGAAAGGATTGGAAGATGGGCGGGGATTTGAAGTACGTTAAACATAACACTTTTATTTTAAATTCTTAACTGTCAAAAAACTTAAAACTATACAACTTTTGGCTTCTTTTGACTTTGACATGAACATTTTTGAGAAAGAAAAAAAAACACAAACACAGATAAAAAAAAAACTTAAAGTAAACATACAGGTTAAACTAACTACAAACTAAGGCTAATGTTAGTCAAAAATACATAAATGTGTTTCATAAACTCCAGGTCACGCAAAGCCAAAATATCTCGATCTGGTACATTGGGTTGTCTACCTAGAGCCCGAAGGGAATCATAAAGCTCATATCTGACTCCACGATGTTCAGCACATGACCAAATAACGTGATCTGCGTCCTGATAACCTTGTCCACATTCACAAAGATTGCTGTCACTCAGCCCAACACGGTATAAGTGAGCGTTCAAAGAATAATGATTGGACATGAGGCGAGACATCACACGAATGAAGTCTCGACCCACATCCATACCCGAAAACCAAGATTTCTTCGACACCTTTGGGATGATTGAATGTTGCCATCTCCCCAAATCTCCTTTACTCCTTTAGGAAAAAAATCGATGAAGGCGATTTGTCGATCATAAATATCGCCTTCTATAGCGCCCACCTTTGCAAGCGAATCCGCTTTCTCATTGCCCTGAATTGAACAAAGAGAAGGGACCCATACAAAGGTGATGATAAAATAACGCGAAGATAAAGCACTTAGAAGCTCCTGTATTTTCATGAGAAAATACGAGGAGTGCTTTACCGGCCTCAAGGAGCGAATAGCCTCTATAGAACTGAGACTATCCGTGAAGATGAAGTACTGAAGTGAAGCAACAATTTCTAGCGTAAAGTGTATTGCCGCTTATTCGGCGACATATACGGAACAAGGACCTTGAAGTTTACGATTACAAAGCCTGCTGACTCCTCTATCAGTGATCCGTCAGTGAAGAACGATTTAGTGGATTTAACTTGGCCAAACATTGCGGAAAATATCACAGGAGCAATCATAGAACGATGATGCTCTGGAATTCCACGAAGCTCTTGCTTCATGGATAAATCAAAATGAACCGAACTGCCGAAGTCGGAGAAGCAAGCACGATTGGGAATATTCGGCGAAGGGCTGGCATCCTGTGTTATGTACAAATGGTACAAAGTCATGAAGCGAGTTTGAGGATTCAACTCAAGAAGCTTTTAAAATTTTTCGATTACGGGGGGATTTATAACTTCACACCTGGGGGGGGGCGGGAAGACGAATTCTGAAAAGGGGGAGGGAGGGGGCATACTTGGGGGGGGGTTATTCATTATTAAAATTTTTCTTTTTTGGGGGGTTGTTGGTTGGGGGGGGGGGGGGGTTGCAAAAAAGCATCTTGTTTTTCCCAAGTAACAATTTCAGTTCTATTCCAGCCGTATAGCACTCCTCCCGGCTTTGTTGATGACACTACATTCAAAACTGTTTTATCTACCAACACCTCCTCTATGCATCTTTAAAGCCGAAATGTGTACAAAGTGGCCCACTCTATAGACGGTTGTGAAAACAAATTAATAAAACCTTTCTAAGACCATAAAGATTTTGAAAATGTTCTAGTGAAAGATGTTATGACCACTTGAGAACCATCATAAAACCTATTGGCCGCCATCAAAACCAGCATAGGGCCAAATGGCCACAGCTGTCAAACTTCACGGCGATATCGTGGTTGGTTTATGTTGTTTTGCTTTGTTGCTCTTCTGATTCATTCAACAGTAAATAATGGCTAAGAAAAAAATTCTACTGTTGCGGGAAATTATGATTGATAGCAAAATATATAAAACAAATTGAGTTTGTTTTATAGCGTATCATGCTCCAAATCATATGCGCATTCAATTTTATGGTGAATATTGGCACGATAAGAGCTAAAAATTAATGCGCTTTGGAAACTATGCGAGTTTACAACAAAAAAAACAAAATTGAAAGAAATATATTCCGTAAATTAATCATGAAACTCCTGAAAATTGATGGAATTCAATAAGGTTATCTTAACGAATACCAAAGTTTGTCTCAGATCTACAGTTCAATTGTATTACATTTAAAATTTGGTGTATTTATTTTTTCACATTTCAATTATTTCATATATTTCAATATGGCGATTGCAAGAAATCACAGTTTTGCCAAAAAAGCCAATTTATCTTAGCAATGGCTACTATAGAACTATCTGGTCGCTTGGTAGCTTTCCTCAATGCCAGATAGCCGTTTAATGCATTTACTGGAGGCAAAATGGTTTTAAAATGCTTTTTCAACTGACCATAATAAGATAATATGAATGAGTCCTAAAACGGCATTTCAAAACAGCATTTTATGAGTTAATAAAGTCAAAATAAAACCTTTGATAGGAGTAAAAGGAATTTTAGAAGTCAAGGGTTTAAGATCGTTGTAAAGAAGCTGTGTAGGTTCTTATAAACCTGACTAAAATTTGAAACCTATTGGCATCTCTTGCTGCCATAATAAAGCCGAATTGATTTCTAGTGGCTTTCATAAAACTTTAATAAAACTTAATAAAGCTGGATGGTTTTGGCAATGTTACTTGGGTTACGTCCTTTGAAGCTTCAACTTTATAAGTTATCCGAGTTTACCGATGATTTGACGATTGCGGAATCCAAGGAAAATAAATTGAGTTTAAAGATCGTAGATGGCCCTGGTTATAAACAGCTTACTTGGAGTTATTGGTCATAATAAAAGCAAAAATCGCGGATATCAAATGCTGACCAATTCCATGGAGTTTGAAAAATCACAGTTTGAAAGAAACATGTCATTTTCTGTGTTATATATATGAAATGCTAGATGTAAACATATGTGAAATGCTAGATTGCAAAGAATTCCAATATTGCAAGGAATTTCGGTGTTTACGCTTGCTTTGGCTTGCAATTGAACCTGGGGAATTCATTATTCTTTTCTGTGTAGCAAAACATGATTACCCTATTCAATTTTCGAAATGTTCATCTTACGTACTTGGATTTGTCAATTTCGGCAACGACGATGTTTCTTCATTTCTCTTTAGCACTTAATAGAAATACGGCTTTTAAAGAATACAATTTGTTTGGCTCAGCGTACCGAGCACAGAGATCAACCCGTTAAAATCGAAAAACGACGAACAAACTGTTTTTAGGCTTAACTTCGAGGGCAAAAAAGACTACTTCAAATTAATTGTCTTTGTTGTTGATTCTGCTGTATTCCTTGTAAAAATCTCAACCAGCTCTTATCCTCCCCGGAATAACGTCGTGTCGCAAGATTTATGCCACAACTTTATAAAGTTCAAAGGATTGAAAAGCTATACAGCGCTTTCCAGCATCTCACCACATACAAGATACACAAACAGCTCGCTACATGTTTCATTCGAAAGCAAGTTCGTAAATCTTGCCATTATCATCGTCACTACCACCATTCCCATTTTCGCAAGAGTCTCCCACCCACCTCCCACCTCTCACCATATTTTCGCTAAGCGGTTGTTCTCGGAAAGAGGCCTCTTTATTACGCTCAGAATTCCGTAAATTAATTAAAACCGACAAATTCCCGCTCAAGTTTATTCAGGTGCTTGATTACTAAGGAGGGTGTACGTACGCAAACAACGAAGGCAATATCTATCGCCGGTAAGAGATTGAATGTGAAACGAACGTTCACTCGACGACGATGGCGAAGTTGTTTAACGAAAAGGATTTTCACTCTCGTCGTCGTCGGTGGCCCAAATGTGTCTTGAAATGGATTAATCCAAGAGCCAAGAGCATGGAAATGTGAAAAGCTCTTTGTGGTACGATGCATCAGTTCACTGGCGAAACTTGTAGGAGTACTGCAAAATAATTGCAATTTTCAAGTCCCGCTTAATCATTTCAAGGCGATGGCGGTAACAAATTTATTTCTGAACGGGTGGAAACATTTCCCAAACACTTGTGGTAGCTATAGTTTTATGCCTCGTTCAGACTATGAACTAGCAATGAAGTTGACACAAGGGAGTTATTCAAAGTATGAACAAGATAGTCTAGTAACTATCATGTCACAACTCTGTAGACTGAACTAAGCATCGAACTTTTCTTGTTGGCGCTTAAAGGGTGTAACGATAAAATTGGGGTTGTTTGTGATGTGATATGTATTACCACTGTTTGAAGCACGGAAAAAAAAAACCTGACAGCGGCGGGCTCTCCTGTCTATTTGTCTTGATCAAGCTTCAAAAACCACTGATTCTCATCAACATGTCACTTCATAATGGCCAAAAACGGATTGGATGGACAGTAGGCAAAGTCACCTGAACTTTTCAACGCGATTTTCAAGAGTCTCCTTCGAACAAGGAGGTTTCCGCTCTAGCTACAATTGACAGACAGCAACTCAGAGTGCCCGGTTTGATAATTTCTAAAATAAACTTACTTACCTAACTAAAGGGTGTCAACAGTTAAATTGCATCACTTTCAATTAGCGGTAACATTTCGCCCTTTGGGTTGATTTCAACGAAATTTTGGGTGAAAGCACCTCAGCGTGTATTGTTTACACTGCGTGAGTTTCATTGTGAAATGTGTCGTAGTTTCAAAAATGGAGTCGAAGGAACAGCAAGTGCGCGAGAACATTTTGCACACGCACCTCGACAACCCTCTTCTTTTGCACCGAGCCATCGGAAAGATGTTGAAAATCCACCAGTCTACAGTGTCTCGTGTCATAAAACGTTTCGAGGAACGTTTAACTGTCGATCGGAAGAAGGTGAGTGGTAGAAAAAGTGTTCCGTACTGTGTGAAGGATCACAAGTGAGTGGTTGCTGCCTTCAAACGCAAACCCAACTGTTCCGTTCGGGATGTCGCGAAAAAGCTGCACGTGACCAAAAGTTTCGTGCAGAAAGCCAAGAAACGAGCAGGGCTCCGTTCATTCAAAGTTCAGAAAGCTCCAAACCGCAATAAAAAAAAAACAGAATAGGACAGCTAAAACACGTGCGCGTAAGCTGTACAGACAAATGTTGACGAAACCACACTGCTGCATCATGGACGATGGAACACTCGTAAAAGCGGACTTTAAACCAATTCCCGGCAACCAGTATGTGACTACAAAAGACAAGTTCGATGTTCCAGAGTCTCTCAGGAAACAGCAATTGTCAAAGTTCCCCAATAAATTCATGATTTGGCAGGGGATTTGTTCGTGTGGTAAACGGAGCAAGCCTTTCGTGACAACTTCAACTGTAAATGGTCAAGTATAGTATGAATGGATGCCTGAAAAAACTACTGCTTCCGTTTCTCAAAACACACAACGTTCCTACATTATTTTTGCCCGGACCTAGCTTCTTGACACTACTCCAAGGATGTTCTGGAGTGGTACAAGACGAATGGTGTCAATTTCGTGCCGAAGGATCTTAATCCCCCAAACTCTCCAGAGTTGCGGCCAATTGAAAAATATTGTGCTATAATGAAGCATGAACTTCGTTAGCATCCTAAGGTTGTCTCCACCGAACAGGAAATGTTGAAGTCACGGTTGAAAGTGGAAAAAAATGTCGGTTCAAGTGTTCAATGAGTTTAAAGTGATGCAATTTAACTGTGAACACCCTTTAATCAGACCAAGGAAGGGTTGGCCTTTGCTGCCTCAATATCACTAAACAAACATATTCAAATTTAATGCTTTACTGCTTATAAGGACATGCCAGGAATGGAATTATTTTTATATATATAAGTTACCGAAGTAACCACCACCAACGCTAACCCCCAGGAGCAACACCTATTCCATAGACTCGAAGCAGTACAACAACAACAACAACAACAAATAGCAGCATCGTTGGCATCATTAGAATCGGGCAACGCAAACGGCCTGGCAACAGCTCAACGGACACACACCTAGAATACGAAACCAGCACCAGCACCGGGAATGCAGAGTCAACAGACACGAGCAGCAGCAATATCATAATGCTTAGTCAGGAATTTCGTTAGGAGCTTGAGGCCTCTGTATGACTTTGGAAGTACAATAAATTCAGTTCTTTACAGGTAGTTAACGAGTAAAGTTATTTTTTAAAAACGTGCCCCGAAGGCCCCGAGTTGTAATTGGCGCAGTCGGTAGGATTTGTAACAAGTGTTTCTAAGTGTCGCGAGTGATCTCCAGAACTGTGCCATCCTTAACGGATTATTAAGTGATTTGTGCTGAAAACCAGTTGTGATTTTCATCCGGTGCAGTTCCTTTCCGGCGGATTACCGAAATGCAGTGAGTGGAACTCAGCGGCCACCTTGTGACAATCCGGCGCTTCCAAGTGACGAGCGAACATCGTTAAACACCAAGGATTTGTGGATTATCTGGCGGAATACCAGCAGCCCATCCCAGGAACACCATCTGCTTCATGCTTCGCTGGTGGAATACCAGTCGAATTGTGGTGAGTGTCCAAACTTTTGATTTACTATCTATTCTTTCTTCCTAACAAACCTTCCTAATATTAATTAACACACCGTTGATGACAAATAAGTGAAACCGTAGCAAAAAAATCGTGGCGTAACGTGAAGCAAATTTATTGTGAGTAATCGTAATTCAGATAGTGTAAGTTTTCTAAACACTGAAAATGTCAGAAGATTTACAAAGACAGATTGAGCAACTCGCTGCTCGAATCGAAGAGCAGAGATTACAAATTGCGACAATGACGCAAGATCGCTTAGATGAAA
This sequence comes from Aedes koreicus, assembly GCA_024533555.2. Classification (NCBI taxonomy): domain Eukaryota; kingdom Metazoa; phylum Arthropoda; class Insecta; order Diptera; family Culicidae; genus Aedes; species Aedes koreicus. The sequence continues at coordinate 513,593 of JAHHFK020003389.1, forward strand.
GAGAGGCAGGTCCGTCTGGTACGGCAACGCCCTCAGTTAGAGGCCGTGTTTCCTCATTTGACGCATCTCGTATACCAGATGCAATAAAATTAATCGTCCCATACAAAGGCGACAAGAAATCGCTAGCCGCCTGGCTAAGCTCAGTTGAGGAAAAACTGGATCATGCAAAAAGTTTGTGCCCATCCACAGCAGACATAAATTCCGTCATGCCTCTGTGGCTTAGTGTAATTCGTGATAAAATTGTAGACGAGGCGAGCGACGCACTCGTAGCTAGGCACACCGAGTGTGAGTGGAGTGAAATGAAAAGAGTATTGATTGAATATTTCGGAGACAAGAGGGACCTTTGTGGCCTTGTCACCCAGATCTGTTATCTAAAACAGAACACGAGAAACATTATCGATTTCTACAATGAATGCCGGGAACTTCTCTCGGACATTATTGCAAAACTATCCTTGGATAACGAAATGAAAAAGTGTATTAAAACACTTTCAAACAGCTATGAGGACATGATTTTAAATTCTTTCATTGACGGGCTTGACGAACCATACTCTACATTGACTAGAGTGTCGCGTCCGAAAAGTTTGAACGAAGCTTATCAAAGCGCAAGAGAGCAATTTAATGCTAGCCAGCGCAGAAAGGAGAAATATTCGAAAAATATGGCACCACAACAAAAACCTTTAAACAAACCAGTGGCACAACAAAATAGTTGGCATGCCAATAAATATCAAACTCCCACTCAAAGCTTTCAAAGATTTACTCCTCAAGCTAATTTCAGACCACAATTTCAAAATGCAGGTCCTCAAAATTCTCAGTATCAAAGACAGCCTCCTCAAAATTCTCAGTATCAAAGACAGCCTCCTCAAAATTTCCAACACCAAAGGCAGCCTATTCAAAATTCTCAATACCAAAGACAATTTCAACCGAATCCCCAATTTCAAAAACAAGTTGTACCATACATCAAACCTGACCCCTCAGGACAATCAAAACAGATTATGCCTTACCAAAGGCAAGAAGCTCAAATAAATAATCAGGAAACAACACAGTATGAAAATTATGAAGAGTACCCGGATCAGGAACATGACTCATGTGTCCCAGAACAAGATTATGATACAGCAACAATGCCGTCTGAAACAAATGAAAATGATGAAGAATTAAATTTTTGCATGGCTTTCGACCTACAAACAACGGAATGAAAAATAATTTTCTTCCATATTTGGAAATCCCTAGAAAATCAGGTAGGCCCCTGAGATTTTTAATCGACACGGGAGCCAATAAAAATTACATTACCCCGGAGTTAGTTCCTATCACTAGTGTTGGATCAGGACCACAACATAAAATTAAAAATATAAGCGGTTCACATATCATAGACAAATTTACGTACTTAAATCCTTTGATCAACTTTGCAAAAGGTCTACCGAACCTTAAATTTTTCCTATTTAGATTTCACGATTTCTTTGATGGACTTATTGGATTCGAATCATTGCGATCTATGGGTGCCATAATCGATACAGTATCTAATACAATTACCATTAAAAATACGATAATACAGCTAAACAAAAAATTCCCTACTAGAGAACAATTGAATATCCACGAAAGTGAGACTCTCGTGAAAGAATTTCCAGTCCGAATCAAAGAGGGAGATTTTCTGATCGAGCACGATATTATGTTAAGAGACGATGTGGTTATACCTTCAGGAGTATACAGCGCTCGAAACGGTATAGCTACATTTCCCGTGATAAACCTCAGCAACAAACAAGTTGAAATCCAGATAGACAAAGAAGCCCTATTTACGGAGCTCAATAATTTCGATGAAGTTTCTATCCAAGCACACAACACAAGCAAAAGAAAGCATAAACCCAAGATAGAAATAAAACAAAATATAAGAACTGATCACCTAAACAAAGAAGAAGAAGAGAAACTACTCCATGTTTTGAATAAATTTCCAGAAGTCCTTTATAGTGACGATAAGAAATTGACTTTTACCAGTGCTATACAACACCAGATCAAAACAAAGGATGATCTGCCTGTATACACGAAGTCGTACCGATACCCCTTTTTCCATAAGGAGGAGGTACAAAGACAAATCGGAAAGATGTTGGATCAAGGTATAATTCGGCCTTCGAATAGTCCATGGTCTTCCCCGATATGGGTTGTCCCGAAAAAACTTGATTCATCGGGTCAACGAAAATGGCGATTGGTCATCGACTATAGGAAATTAAATAATAAAACTATAGATGATCGATACCCAATCCCCAACATTACTGACATCCTAGACAAACTAGGAAGATGTCAGTATTTCACGACCATCGATTTGGCTTCCGGCTTTCACCAAATCGAGGTTAGCACAAATGACATTCCAAAAACAGCATTCAGTGTCGAAGGTGGACACTATGAATTCATACGGATGCCATTTGGACTCAAAAATGCGCCTGCAACATTCCAACGAGTGATGGATAACATCCTCAGGGAACATATAGGCGTGAGATGTCTGGTGTACATGGATGATATTATCATCTTTTCCACCAGCCTGCAGGAACATCTAGTAAATCTTTCAAAGATTCTAGAAACCCTTCGCAAATTCAATTTAAAAATACAAATTGATAAATGCGAATTTTTACAGAAAGAAGTGGCCTTTTTAGGACACGTAGTGACACCCGAAGGAGTGAAACCAAACCCTGGAAAGATCACCGCAATTCAAGAGTGGCCTCTACCGAAAAACGAGAAGGAATTAAGAGCCTTCTTAGGTGTAGTAGGCTACTATAGAAAATTTATCAAGGACTTTGCAAAAATTGCAAAGCCTTTGACGCAACAATTACGCAAAGGAGAAACTATCAGTCACACCCGTGAATTCGTTTCTGCCTTTAACCGTTGCAAGAATATTTTAACCAGTAGCCATGTGCTACAGTATCCTGATTTTACGAAGCGATTCTTACTTACGACAGACGCTTCAAATTATGCATTAGGCGCGGTTTTGTCGCAAGGTCCTGTCGGACAAGACAAGCCTATAGCCTTTGCATCGCGCACCCTAACACAAAGCGAAGAGAAATACTCAGCCATTGAGAAAGAACTCTTGGCTATTGATTGGGCGTGCAAGTATTTCAGGCCCTACTTGTTTGGTCGAAAGTTTACATTATACACCGACCACAAGCCCCTGACTTACGCTTTAAACTTGAAAACCGCAAATGATAGGCTTGTACGGATGAAGTTGCGACTAGAAGAGTTCGACTATGACATCCAATACCGGGCCGGTAAACAGAATGTGGTAGCGGACGGGCTTTCCCGAATACCGCACGAAATAAACGTAAACGAGACGGAATCATCATCTGAAGCAACTGACGATTCAGACAATGAAACTGTACATTCAGCTTCTTCTGACGACAATGATTATATACCCATGACTGAAAGACCCATAAATTATTTCAGAAATCAAATCATAATAAAAGAAGGGGAGCAAGATGGAGAAATATATGAGGAAGTTTTTCCCACAATATATCGGCGAACCATTACAAGGGTAACATTTGGGATACCCTTGGCAATCAGGATTTTGAGGGATCATATGCATCCGACAAGAGTCAATTGCATCATGTGTCCAGAGAGGTGGACAAACACGCTTCAAATAGCATACAAGAATTATTTTTCTAGAAATAAGACATTTAAAATAAAATTAACACAGAATCTCCTGCAGGACTTACGAAGTAACGAAGAACAGGACGGGGCAATAGAAGAGGTTCATCAACGCGCACACCGAGGTGCCGAGGAGAACTATGCTGTCATACAAAAAACATTCTACTTCCCAAAGATGCGAGCCAAGGTGCAGACGTTCGTCAACCTGTGCGGGACTTGCTTGGAGAGTAAGTATGAACGAAACCCGTATAAGTGCAAGTTAGCAGAAACCCCCATTCCAAAAAAGCCTTTAGACATATTACATATTGATATCTTCATTTCCAGTCCCAATACCTTCCTATCTGCAGTAGACAAACTTTCCAAATTTGCTATCCTTATCCCTATCAAATCCAGATCCATAATCGATGTAAAACGTGGCCTCGTTAAACTTATTTCGACTTACGGAACACCCCGCATGATAGTTTGCGATAACGAAGCTGCGTTTAAGTCGATCGAAATTCGAGGGCTCCTTCAGAGACTAAGAGTGGAACCGTACTACACCCCATCCAACCATAGCGAGGTTAACGGAATAGTAGAGCGTTTTCACTCTACCCTCAATGAAATATTCCTTTGTATAAAACAGAATTACAACGATCTCTCCAATAAAGAAATATATAGAATAGCAACCACTTTATACAATTCCACAATTCATAGTACTACCAAATTAAAACCGATTGAAATATTCTATGGCATCAAAGATGGGGAGGAGAGACCCCTTAACTTAGCCACTATTTTAGAAAATCGGAACAGAATGTTCGATGAGATCGTTGAAAAATTACATAAAAACCAGAGAACAGTTTTAGAGAACAGAAACAAGACTAGGGAAGATGAACCAAATCTCAATAGAGATGAACAAATTTATAATAGGATACAGGGAATAAGGAATAAGAGAAAGCTAAAGTATAAAAAAGTAACAGTTAGACGAAATAGAAGGAAAACCTATATAGACCATAGAAATATCAAACTTCATAAATCTAAACTTAAAAGAAAAAGAAAGATTTGAATAAGTATCATAAAATAACCCATGATTATCATATACAATTAATTTTACGATAGCATATAAAATCTAATTTTGTAAACCACTTTTCCAGATACTTATCCTGATGCTTACTACGATCCCCACCTTGACCATGACGTCTTACCTTTCAATGAGAAACCTTAATGCAGACCCCTTGCTACTTCTAAATATAGGAAAATGTAAGATCCAAACAGGAACCTTAAAAATTATACATCCCATAAATTTAACAGACATTCAGGAGTCCATAGATTACCTAACTTCTTCCTTCTATGATAAAGTAGATACTAGAAATCCATTAGGAGACATAGTTAAGCTGAAAGTGAAAAAACTTTATAACAATTTCCTTCAAATAAAACCACCTCAACATCATCGTACCAGACGCTGGGATATGTTAGGATCATCTTGGAAATGGATCGCGGGCTCACCAGACGCACAGGATCTCCGTATTATCAATTCCACGTTAAACGAATTGATCACACAAAACAATCAACAGTTCGAGTTAAATAACCACATTAACCAGAGGATCTCACAACTAACCGGAACCATCAACAAAATAATCAACAACATGAAAACGAATGAATTGATAACCAACGAAATCACATCAATAATTACTATCATAAACATCGACATCGTCAACAAACTTCTAGAAGACATCCAAGATGCCATCATTCTATCAAAAACGTCAATATCCACCAACAAAATACTTTCGATACAAGAAATATCATTTATAAAGTCATTACTTCAAAATCAAGGCGTAAAGGTAAACCTCCCAGACGAAGCCCTTCAACACGTAATCCCAAAATTTGCAGTGAGTCAGGAGACTCTTCTGTACATCCTTCATGTTCCACGACTAGACAACAAAACATCTTCAGTGATTCAACTATACCCTTTGGTACACAAGGACCAGATAATTTACAACTATCCAGAGTACATCATCAAAACAGGTGACACCCTGTACGCCACCAACAACCCAGGTCAGTTCGTCCAAAAAGCATCTTATTTGAAAGCAGTAAATGACGCTTGTATTTACCCGCTAATATTCGGTAAGGAATCTGAGTGTAACTCTACATATTCCAACAGAACAACGCAACAATTAATTACCGAAGGCACAATCTTGATTCAAAACGCAAGAAATAACCAAATACAAAGTAACTGCGGACCGGACGACCGTACCTTAGTTGGCAATCTATTAGTAACATTTTCGAATTGCACCATCAATTTCAATAACCAGTCATTCCAAAACGACGAAATAGTACGTGAAATAGAAGTCATCCATGGAGCACTTCACAACATCAAAACAACCTGGAACAAACATCATTATCTGGACATTTCAACGATTGGCAACGAAACATCAAAGAACCGGAAAAAATTGGAACATGTCTATTTGCAGCAACATAACCTTAACCTGAAATTTTGGACTTTGTTTGGAGGATTCTCGTTTACCAGCATTACCACTCTGTTCATCGTTTTCATGATCTTCAAGATTTACTGCCAGAATCGATTAAACGGATCGGGACGATCCTCACTTAAGGGCGGGCTAGTTACCGAAGTAACCACCACCAACGCTAACCCCCAGGAGCAACACCTATTCCATAGACTCGAAGCAGTACAACAACAACAACAACAAATAGCAGCATCGTTGGCATCATTAGAATCGGGCAACGCAAACGGCCTGGCAACAGCTCAACGGACACACACCTAGAATACGAAACCAGCACCAGCACCGGGAATGCAGAGTCAACAGACACGAGCAGCAGCAATATCATAATGCTTAGTCAGGAATTTCGTTAGGAACTTGAGGCCTCTGTATGACTTTGGAAATAAAATAAATTCAGTTCTTTACAGGTAGTTAACGAGTTAAGTTATTTTTTTAAAAACGTGCCCCGAAGGCCCCGAGTTGTAATTTATATATATATATATATATATATATATATATATATATATATATATATATATATATATATATATATATATATATATATATATATATATATATATATATATATATATATATATATATATATATATATATATATATATATATATATGTAAGTTGCATTTAGACACATTTCAGGGATAAACGAATCTAAAACTTTTGTTTTTCTACGGATTTTTCCCTTATTATTTCAAAAAATACGTAGTAAAGTTTATTGTTTTGTCTAACCAAAAGATGCCTCTCAAACCGCTCTACAACTCTCTTTTTGACACCAACTTTCTATCTTGTTTAGTTTTGTCGCAAATTTGTACTAAAGACATCTGGGTCGTTAATCAACGCTTTCGTAAAACACGAATTCAACCCACCGTGCGTTGCTGTTGACGTCTGTTTGCAGCGCGCATAGCACACTTGATCGCCACGTGGAGTGACGGTATGAAAAGTGTGACAAAAAAAACAATGCTGCGGACGGTTCAATTGAACGCATGATGAAAATTGAAAATGTCCTTTTTTTCTCGATACCATTGGACATTGAACTTGTTCATTGAACTAATTAGGTATTTTCCAATGATTATTCAAATTAAAACACTGATCTTCGTTTCTTTCATAAATTTATTTCAATAGTTGCTCAATGTGTCCTCCATTTTCTTGGATGCAGTACATGATCCTCCTTCCGGTCTCTTCCACAAGGTTAATATTATTCATTTCTCTTGTATCTTTCGGGCAGCAATAAAAATTCGGTCAATTAGCTGTTCGCAAGTATTGATTGTCACCGAATACAACTCTTCCTTCATGCACCCCCCCAACAAGAAATCCATGGGAGTCAAATCTGGACTCCTTGGGGGCCAAGGAATCGGCCCATTCCGTCCAATCCACGGTTCCCGATAGTTGGCGTTCAGAAAATGTCTTACCGCATTTGTGGAATGAGGTGGGGCTCCGTCCTGTTGAAACACCAAGCGCCGTCTCACAGCAAGTGGGACATCCTCCAGCAAGATTGGAAGCTCGTTCTCTAAAAATTCAAAATACTTCACACTGTTTAGCGAACCTTCGATAATGTACGGCCTGATGAGCTGTCGGTCAATTATACCGGCCCATACATTAACGGAAAACCGGTACTGTGTTCTTGTTTCTTTGACCACTCTTTGGTTTTCAATTGCCCACGTGTGGTCATTGTGGGTATTGAAGTATCCTGCACGGGTAAAGGTGCACTCGTCCGTCCAAAGGATGCTTTTTTCGGAGAAAAATGCATCCTCATCCCTTTTCGCTGTCATAATCCTGCTGAACTCAAGCCGGAGTGGTTTATCTCTTTCCAGAAGCTCCTGAACTTGCAGCGTATAGAAACGGATGCATATTATCTTTGTTTAAAACGTTCCATTCGCTCCAGTGAGAGACCGGTAACTGAGCTGCAACTCGCCTTGTACTGGTTTTGGGATCGTTTCTCACAGTTATTAAAATTCTTCCTCCATGGCCGGCGTCAGCGACCGGCGGGGCTGGTCGGCTTGAATTGCAGTCCAAAATAACGTTCCATTCCGAAACCGACGGTGTGTAGACGTGAAGGTTCCTGTCTCAACGTAATGTTTACAAACTAAACATCTTACATACTTGTATTATTTTAACATACTTGCGTTTGGCAGTCGACGGTTGGGAAATCTGCGTCCATATTCTTGTTGGCCCGTCGTTGCCACACAGTTGGCAAAACCGTAACAGAGATGAATATCCGCCAGCTCTTCTGGAGAATACATGTTTGTTTTCTGCCAGCTGTAAGTTTCTGTTTAGATTTTTCTTCTTTCATACCGTCACTCCACGTGGCGATCAAGTGTGCTATGCGCGCTGCAAACAGACGTCAACAGCAACGCACGGTGGGTTGAATTCGTGTTTTACGCAACCGTTGATTAACGACCCAGATGTGTTTAGTACAAATTTGCGACAAAACTAAACAAGATAGAAAGTTGATGTCAAAAAGAGAGTTGTAGAGCGGTTTGAGAGGCATCTTTTGGTTAGACAAAACAATAAACTTTATTGCGTATTTTTTGAAATAATAAGGGAAAATCCGTAGAAAAACAAAAGTTTTAGATTCGTTTATCCCTGAAATGTGTCTAAATGCAACTTACTTATATATATATATATATATATATATATATATATATATATATATATATATATATATATATATATATATATATATATATATATATATATATATATATATATATATATATATATATATATATATATATATATATATATATATATATATATATATATATATATATATATATATATATATATATATATATATATATATATATATATATATATATATATATATATATATATATATATATATATATATATATATATATATATATATATATATATAAATATAAGTTCAAACATGAAGGGTATAGTTCGGACTTTTAAAAATAAACTAAAATGAACGCGATACTACTGTGGTTCGACACTAATTAATTCTTTTATTCAATAAGTAGCCCTTTTATAAGCTTTCTTCTAGACTAATACTACTATGCCCTACCTTCTCTCGCGGTGTGTAATCCGATGATGGGAAAATGATGATCTGTTGGTTTGTCCTGCGTTCCTGGGAATGAATTGGCGGGTGCTTTTAACGAGACGCCTGGGAAAATGCTGACTGGTCCTTTCAATGATGTATCTTCGATTTTGGAGCTCAATCCTGGGAATGTTGTTGTTTTAGATGCTGAAGAGGTTGTTGGTGCGTTGTTAACTACTTCCCCCACAAGAGAGGCACGTCCCGTGCATCTGGTGAAGAATGTTGTAATCACGCTACGCTATCTGTAGGCCAAAATTACTATGATTGTTGCAACTGTTATGAAGATCGTTCCGATTGAGTAAAAATGATGCAACTTGAGGGAATTCAAATGTTGGCGGTTTTCTATGTGCATTTGGTGAACGTGTGAAATGTTATAGTATTTTTCTAGACGTGTTTCCTCTATTTGATATGCTCCGAGAGGTGAAATTATTGGATGATTAAATTTTAATTCCAGACTATCGAACAGCCTATCCTGAATTATCACCGAACAATTGTGAAAAATTATTAGATAATTATCCTTCAGAACTTTCTGATTTATGCCACATGTACTACTAAGTATTACGTTTTCTAACGTTGCTTTGACGATTAACGTTCCGTATGTCAAAAGCTTACATTCTGTAATGGGTTGTATTTCTTTGAAGGGGCATTTCCCACTTCGTCCTCGAACTAAGGGCGCAATACACAAATCGTTGGTAATATTCTGCAGTTGGTTTCGTTTATAAATGTAGACTTTGGCGATTTGTTCTAACTCTGGTAAGATTGCAAATGTTTCGTTTAAATGCACAAGAACTGTCTGATGACTTATATTGACGGTTTTGTTTTGAATGGGTAGTTGCTCAATAATCATTCTGTTATAAATGGTGGGTGAAAGCTTGGGGATGTCGATACTAATGATGAGATGATGTCCATGGTAAAACACCGTAACTGAGAGATAATTGTAAGCATCTTCTAGACTGTTTAATCTAACATCTACTTGTGTTAACTGCTGGGCTATGATTTTCCATTCATTATTCGTTATGAGTTGTCTATTAACAATGTTTACTTTGGCAAGTGCTATTCCATTCTCTATTTCTCTTAGTGTTCGAATTACAATGTCTAATTGGAAAAGTAATGATATTCTGGCATTGACTGTAATTATGTGTCTGTTCTGTGTATCGAATTTAAGAATTATATTTTCCTGACCTTTTATCACATCTGTTAATGAATTTATTCGATTTTGGAACTCTAGGTTTATAAACATCTGTTTATTGTTTTGATAAATTAGTTTATTATCAATTCCTTTGATTGCCTTTATGTTTGAATCAATGTATCGAAAATCTTCTGCGTCTAAATTTCTTGTTACAAATTTTATAGCACTGCCTAATATTTCAATGGATCGTTTATTTCTTGATGTCTTTGGGAGAAGGGCTTTGAAAGTATCATTTATTTCCTTGAATTTTATATCAATAAGTTTGGAAAAATCATCTGTTGAGCTATTAACCTTGTAAATTATGTTTTCTAATATTCCAATTGTAATTCCTAGTTCCTTTAAATCGATTGTATGAAATAATCTATTGTAGCCTTCTTGAATTCTACCTTTTCCCGCACTGAGAGTCAGTGCTCCTAGATTATTTGTTATATCATGAAGTTGGATAAACTTGGGATAGGAAAAGGGAATAGACAGCAAAGTGACGATAAAAGAAAGGTCCATCCTGTAAAAATAAAAAATAAAGTTATTTCATACTCTTTTTTATATTTTCCTTATGAATCTCTCGTCCAGACCTATCGAGAACTACTCTTCCTTTGTCCTCAATAGCTCTAGTCGGTTGATATCTTTCCTTTGTTTTTCTTCGTATGCCTTGATTTTTTTTAAAAATAGTTTTTTCTTGTTCTATGACAGGTTGGCCTTCTCTATCCTTATTGTGGTAGGTCAAATCTTTATTTTGTGTTCTCTGGTTTGCCAAAATGACCTCGTCATAGAACTTGTTTCTTTCCTGTATCATTAAATCCATATCAGGAGGCCGTTCGTTGCCATCTTTCAAACCAAAAAATATTTCTCGGGGTTTGAATCCTGTAGCCGAAAGAATGGTGTTATTGTACAAAGTACAAGCAATTAGAAAAATTTCTTCCTGATTCACATCTTCATATTGAGGTTTGACACATCGAAAGATTTCAGCCACAGTTGAATGAAATCTTTCGACTAATCCGTTACTCTCACTATGGTTTGCAGGCACGAAATGCATCTGGACATTTATTTCCGCAGATCTTAAAGCAGGTTCGTTATCACTAACGATTAATCCTGGTGTACCGTAAATGGAGAATAATTTCAATAGTCCTTTTCTTATATCTGTTATTGTTCTTGATTGGATGGGGATCAATGCTCCAAATCTTGAAAATTTATCTATTGCTGATAAGAATATTAACGGACTGGTCAAAAAAATATCTATGTGAATTATTTCAAATGGTTTTTTTGTATTAGGTGTAGCGCCAAATCGAATTTTGTAGGGATGTCGATCATATTTATTCGTATTACATATTTCGCAAATTTTGATAAACTGTTGAATTTTAAATTTCATTTTAGGGAAAAAGTATCGTTTTGAAATTTCCTTTTTGTTCTCCCAAATACCTCTGTGCGCCGTCTCGTGAGTTTGTTCAATCAAGAGGCTCTGTTCTTCAGGAGTTCTTAAATCAATTAAAAGTTTTTGTGAAAAAAAAAAACTTTAAACGATTTGCATCTGCTGAAATAGTTTTTGTAAACTATTTGGATGCTATTCATTAAATTTTCAGGACACATTATGCAATTTGTTCGCCTTAAGTCCATGTATTCCTTGAAAATTCTTATTATATGTGGAACTCCAAATACAAATTTAGTTATTATTCTCCTGAATATTCTTGGAAAAATTTGTTTGTATTGGTCTGGTTCATCCAGACCAATTTTGAGGATAATCTTATTGCTAAAAGCATTTAATGGCAGTTCAGTGCATTTTATAAATTCTGATTCATCTGTATCGGCTGAATGTACACTCATATCGTCAGATGAAATACTTCGATTCATATTAATTTCATTGCGAATTCGAGACAGACTATCAGCAACAGTATTTTGTTTTCCGGGCCGGTATTTAATCTCATAGTCGAATTCGCTCAATGAAAGACGCCAATGAACTAGTCTATTGTTGGTGTCTTTCAAATTCAATCCATATGTTAGCGGTTTGTGGTCTGTATACAAGATGAATTTTCGTCCATAAAGATACGGCCGAAAATACTTACAGGCCCATACGACGGCTAACAATTCTTTTTCAATTGCAGAGTATTTTTCCTCTGACTTATTCAATGTCCTGAAAGCGAAAGCAATTGGCTTATCACTTCCAATCGAACCTTGGGAAAGAACAGCTCCAATAGCAAAATTGGAAGCGTCTGTCGTCAATATGAAAGGCTTTGAAAAATCTGGGTACTGTAAAATATCACTCCCAGAAAGAATACTCTTACATTTTTTCGAAAGCTGCTACAAATTCTTTCGAATGTGTAATTGATTCACCTTTTCTTAAAGCATTTGTTAGAGGTTTTGCTATCTTAGCAAAATCTCGTATAAATTTCCGATAGTAACCTAGAATTCCTAGGAAACCTCGAAGTTCTTTTTCATTATTTGGAATAGGCCATTGTTGAATGATATGAATCTTATCCGGGTTTGGTTTAACCCCTTCTGATGTAACAATGTGGCCCAAAAAAGCAACTTCCTTTTGAAGGAATTCACTTTTATCCAATTGTACTTTCAGATTATGTTTTTGAAGAGTTGCAAAAATTTTTGCTAGATTATCCAAATGTTCTTCTAAACTGGTAGAAAAAATAATTTTGTCATCCATGTACACAAGACAGATGACTCCAATGTGTTCTCGTAACACATTATCCATCACACGCTGGAACGTTGATGGTGCATTTTTAAGGCCGAAAGGCATTCGCAAAAACTCATAGTGTCCATTTCCAACACTGAATGCTGTTTTTGGAATGTCTTTCTTCTCTACTTCGACTTGGTGGAAGCCAGAAGCGAGATCTAAAGTGGTGAAATACATACAACGACCAAGCTTGTCGAGTATGTCAGTAATGTTTGGTATGGGATAACGATCGTCGATCGTTTTCTCATTTAGCTTTCTGTAGTCTATTACAAGTCGCCATTTTTTCTGTCCGGATACATCCATTTTTTTTGGTACGATCCACACAGGTGACGTCCACGGACTACATGAATGTTGAATGATGCCCTGCTCGAGCATCTTAGAAATCTGCCGCTGTACCTCTTCTCTATGGCAGAAAGGGTAGCGGTACGATTTTGAATGTATCGGCAAGTCATCCTTTGTTTTTATGTTGTGCTTGATAGCACTAGTAAAGGTAAGGTTCTCGCCTTCGATAAAAAATACGTCTTCGTGTTTCTTAATTAATTTCAAAAATTTGCAACGTTCTTCTTCATTCATATGCGAAATTCTTAATTGCTCATAAAGGGATCTTTTTATGTCGGGTTCGCCGTAAGCTGGTGTTCCCGTTTCAAAATTATTAATTTCAGGTTTAAACATAATTGTGTCAACATTGACTTTACATGGTTCGTTTGAGTAGTTTGAAATCAAAACGAGAGTTTGATTATCCAGTACATTGTACAACCCAGAATGAATTATTACATCTGGTTGAATGGGAAGATCATTGTCGAGAAAGAAATCTCCGTCTTCAGCTTTTATGGCAAGGCTAATGACCTTGGTTTCTTGTGAATTTATGCTAATATTTTTTATCTCAGCATATTTTCTAAACATTCTAATTTTTCCGTTGGGAAATTGGAGTTCATTTGTGTCAGTTAAAATTTTGGTTTTGAAATTTCTCAATGTTTCATAGCCAATTAGGCCGTCAAAAAAGTTATGGAATTGAAAAACAAAGAATGTAGATTTTTCTATTCCTTCAATTTGCGGAAAAGGTTGATTTAGTTTATTTCATGCGAACCACGTACGTTGCGAACATGCATAGGTGTCGTTATTCGACATTTTTCGTAATTTACGTGTTTTGGATCTATATAATTTTTGTTGGCTCCTGTATCAATAAGCTGTTTCAAATGACGGTTCTTGCATTCCGTCTCGCTATGTCTGGCCACCTATTTAAGTTCTCAGACTCATTTGATAAAACCACATAACCAACCCTCATAAGTTCCCCATACTACAGCGTTACTTGATATTTTATATTTGACTGGTTAAAACTTGATAAACTCCGTTTTGGTTATGATTTCAAAGTCCGTCACAAATATGAAATCAAAGAGGCCATTTTTAGTTGTTTCTAATGTATGGAATGTATGTATGGAATGAAATTGTTTACGTTAGTCGGTTCCAAGTGCATACGTGACTGCAAATTCATTGTAAAATTGACCATAGGTGCATGAGTTGTTTCGCAATTGATAAATTTTTCATGCTGACGGTTCAGTTTTTGATGTTTTCTAACATAAACGTTGGAAAATTTAAATGCGCCACGGAATCTGATTGAACATTGTTGTACTTGACAAATCAACAATGATTGTACTTGACAAATCAACAATTAGGTGACAAGGCTGATAAATTGTTAGATCTTGAATAAATTGTGTCTACAATCCATTGTAAGTTTCAAAATGTATTTTAAACAGCAGAAATTGTTCGTAGCATTGGAAAAACGAGAGTTTTGTTGCATATATATGAAAATGGCTACCATTCGGAGGGAATCCAGAATAGCCACGCTCGCCATTTTTTCAGTGGTTTTATCTAAAACTACCATAAAACGCATATAAAACTAATATTTCTTGCACAAGACTAACAAGATTTTTTTAGGAGTGCGATAAGTTCATCTTTACTTGTTCTATTCTTGAATAAGAGGAGTAACGCTTGAATAAACCTTGTTTGAATTACTCAAGGCAAACAAGTCTTTCGTAAGATAGCCATAAACTCATTGTGGAGAAGGCACATCATAAACAAAGAAAATGTGAACGTTCAAATCAAAAGTGCCTATGCATAGTTGTTGTTCATAATTACGGCTTATAATTTGTTGTTTTTAATCACCAGCGTAAGGCGATTAAAACATTAAAAAAACTCTAACTTGAATATGCTAACAATGGATTTGGGAAGAAGAACAGATAATAATATTGCGTCGATGGCTGAAACATCAGTTGAGCGAAAGATGATTTTTCTCTTGATCTGTACGCTGAACCTAGCTTTGGAAGAAGTGCACTGTGTAGTGGATCACTAAGCGATTCCAGCGCAGTACTTCCGACTTTGGTTGAAACGTGCGGATCATGGAAAAAATCGATTTTCGCTCAGATGATATATACTAATTTTTACTTGCAACGAGTATAAATATTGTGTAGCCTATTGGGAACGGAAATGCACGACTCGGGAGAATTCAACATTAACATAACATTTGACAATCGTAGTGCACATTAAACCTTACGTCAAAAGTACTGCGCTGTATTTCCACGGTGGTGCGCCATATAACGCACTACCTGAGACGTTAGGTTTAACTAGCACAATTGGCATAAAATCAAATATCATGAGTTATGCATTTCGGTTTTCAACTGGCGACACATTGCACCATTTTATTTTATTCGTTTTACGCATAACGCATAGACCCTTTTGATAAGTTAGTCTCAGTAAGCTGCGAATCCAATGGAATGGTAAAAAAAAAATTGTCGTTGGTGGCTGAGATGAAGGAGTGTTCAATATATTGAATAGGTTTTTATTGAATTTCCGCTTGAACGATCCGCTGGTTTTTAATTTCTTCCACCTGTGGGCGTCCATTGTGACAGTTTGTTTATTTTTCACATAATGTTCTTTCTCAAGAATATGTGCTCTTATTTAAAATCAAATGGTTCTAAGAGAGTTTTATGGCAGCATTTCCAAGATACATTCATCTTAAAGAAGAATGTCATAAAACTTTTACAAAACTTTTATCAGGTTTTATGCAAGTTGCGAAACGATGTCTTGAGAGGGGGATCAAGTATCTTATAAAACTACTGATAAGGTGAATTACACTTATAAATGATGTAGTTTTATGGAGGTTTCTTCAAGTGTTCTTTAATCACTCTTGAGAACTGTTAATGAATTAAAACCACCTTAACTTGGAAAATTCCCTGATAAAACCGGATGAACTCCATAATGCTCTGATAAAACTACCATAAAACATGAATAAAACCAATTTGCATTTGAATTGCTACTTGGGATAGAGGGTAAACATCTGGATACTCTTCTATATGATAATTAGGTCTGTTCATATAATTTACTCTTCGCGACTGTATCGATGGGTCAACGTCCATCGGCGTTGGCTGCGGTGGGGAGTAGTTTTGTGGGGGTGGGGTAATGTTTGTGAATGGGCGAGCAGGTAGTTGAACTCTTGGAATATAGAATGGATTTTGTTTGAATTGTTGTGGTGTTTGTTGTTGGAAAGGGGGGTATTTTTGCTGATATTGGTTTTTTATTTGGGTTGCGGGGTATTGTAGAAAAGGTTTTAGATTTTGTATTGGTGGTGTGGGTCTGAAAGGAATTTGAGGTGGATACTTGAAAGGAATTTGAGGAGGATGTTTGGATGGGATTGGTGGTGGATGTGGCCTTGAAAAGGATTTTGCATAATGATAATTTTGTTCCTCAAGACACAATCTTAATGCCTCTTTTAAACTGTTGGGTGACTGTGCACGGATAATTGGTCCCAATGGATCCTTAAGTCCGGATAAAAACACCTTAAGGCCCATCTGTTGGTAAAATAAATTTTTGGCTGTTTTGACTTGAGAATTCAGCTCATTTATGTTTAACAAATTGACCAATAGGGATACAATATGTGAAATTTTTCCGTAGAAATCTTCCACTGAGCTATTCTGCTGGGTTCCAAATAGATCTCTCGTAAGAGACACTTCGTCTCTTCGATCGCTGTAATGCGTTATTAGATTGCTTTTAATTTCGGCCCAATCTAAATTGGTTCCGTATAGCTCTAACACATTGTCGGCATCACCGACAATTTTTGTTCTTATCGCTTGTATCCATATCGCGTGCATAGGTGTACCTTGCACCTAGTTTACAAGTGGAATTAAATTATCAATCGCTCTAACGAACGAATGCAATTTAACGGGGTCACCGTTAAAAGGTAGGAGCCCAGTCAACACAAGATCGCATATAATAACGGATATGAGTATAACGTGGAGGCGATATGCGTACATTCAACATGGAGTTAAATGAACGAATGAACGTACATCGCCTCCACGTTGTACTCATATGCGCTATCATATGCGATTTTGTGTTGACTGGGAGGTCTCTTATGATTTGTGGCGTTTGTAGCGCCTTAAGCACAGATTCAGCAGGTGTAAGCTGCTGTCTCAAATCTGCCTGCCTAGTGATTTGCTCAGCTTGAGCGGCTTGTTGAGCTTGCGCTGCGTGAGCAGCTTCAGCAGCACCCTGCGCTTCTAATCTAAGTTGATGAATAATTTCATCCTTCGCGTCTAATTCTTGTCGCAAAGCGACCATTTGATTTTGTATTTGATCCATATTCACTTAAAAATTTAATATTGCTCCTACACAATTCTACACAATTCTAATGCAATGAAATGTCTGTCCACTTTTTGTTTTATGATGTTTCACTTATATTTTTTCACTTGTTAGTTATTTGTCATCAATTAAAAATTGTAAGTTAGATAGAATTAGATAGTAAATTGAATAAAATTACTTACGTACAATATTCACTATCACTAAGTATTTTTCTGCTTCTCAAAACAAATTCACGATATCCGTTCGCGATCAATAACACAGGGAAGCAAAAAGGTTACACAGATTTTCAGTCGATTTACTACACAAATCGCACGATATTCATTCGCGGATGCCTTCAAAGCGGTAATAAAAACACTAAAAATCTGCGCCGACTGCGCCAGTTAAAACATGAAGGGTGTAATTCGGATTTTTAAAAAAATAAACTAAAAAATGAACGACACTACTGTGGTTCGACACTAATTAATTCTTTTATTCAATAAGTAGCCCTTTTATAAGCTTTCTTCTAGACTAATACTACTATACCCTACCTTCTCTCGCGGTGTGTAATCCGATGATGGGAAAAGCCATTGATCTGTTGGTTTGTCCTGCGTTCCTGGGAATGAATTGGCGGGTGCTTTTAACGAGACGCCTGGAAAATGCTGACTGGTCCTTTCAATGATGTATCTTCGATTTTGGAGCTCAATCCTGGGAATGTAGTTGTTTTAGATGCTAGAGGTTGTTGGTACGTTGTTGTTGTTAAGATTATATATATATATATATATATATATATATATATATATATATATATATATATATATATATATATATATATATATATATATATATATATATATATATATATATATATATATATATATATATATATATATATATATATATATATATATATATATATATATATATATATATATATATATATATATATATATATATATATATATATATATATATATATATATATATATATATATATATATATATATATATATATATATATATATATATATATATATATATATATATATATATATATATATATATATATATATATATATATATATATATATATATATATATATATATATATATATATATATATATATATATATATATATATATATATATATATATATATATATATATATATATATATATATATATATATATATATATATATATATATATATATATATCTATATATATAAAAATGAAATGCTGTCCGTTCGTGACAGCATAACTCACGAACAACACGATGGATTTACTTGATTTTTTTTTGTTTGGTTCGTATAGGTCCCCAACAGGTTTATATAAAGAAAAAAGTTTGAAAATTTTCTGGAAAATGAAAAAAAAACCCAAATTAATAATAAATAATAATTTGGGTTTTTTTTCATTTTCCAGAAAATTTTCAAACTTTTTTCTTTATATAAACCTGTTGGGAACCTATACGAAAAAAAAAAAAAAATCAAGTAAATCCATCGTGTTGTTCGTGAGTTATGCTGTCACGAACGGACAGCATTTCATTTTTATATATATAGAAGAAGATAGATAGATAGAAGATAGATAGATGGGAATTTCATAACATGCTAGACCGCAAGAGCAATTTCAATTTGTACGGAGAAACCGTTGGAAACTTTAATAATGGGGTCGCAATTTACATAAAACAGACGAGAGAGGAGAGAATCACATATTGTTACTTAGGACCTTTTGAAAAGTTATGCGAAAAATGATAATACACTGGAGTCGCTTATCACACGAGTTCTTTTTACGTGGTTTTTGGATACCGTTCGCTGCGATACTGATCCTGCGTACAAAGCAACCTCAGAAAAAACGATTTATAACGTGTAGATTCACGTATAAACTGGAACGGTTGTATTGGTGATATCTCGCAGCGAGATGTAAATAACAGTGAAAGTCAATAGAAAGTGAGAGTATTAGTTTTTGTCTTCTGAGTTGAACTGACAGGTGTTTAATTACGGTTTTGTTTACATTTGTATCGTTCGCTGTGTGATTAATAGTGCATCAGGAAGGTGAAAACGAAGATATTACTAGAAATTAAAAAGAAACTAATTATGTTGCGATTTCAGTGATTTCAATTAGTATTGTTTTGCAATGCCTCCTCCTAGACGGAGTAATATCGGTCGGCGCAGCCGCACGGCTGCTAGCTCAGCAAATTCTCGAATGAGACAAAGCGACGATCAGCGACAAACTCAAAATGAATTGGATCGACAACGAATGGCACGGGCTCGAATGATGTTGAGTGAAGAAGATAGAGCAGCTCAAAATACAAGCGATAGAGTTAGAAAGAAGCGTAATCGGGAAACATCAGACAGATCTGGTAACAATCGTACCCAAAATAACGTCATTAATCGACTACGAAGGCAAACCAACATTCCGCAAAATCTTCACCGTGCTGCATTTCAATACGACCCTTTGGTTGATTACAGTGCGGATATATCAGTCGCAATTGGATCAATGAGCGTAGTTTGTACTTATTGCAATGCATTGAAGTTCCCGAACGAAACAGCCGGAATGTGTTGTGCAAGTGGCAAAGTTAGATTAACGCCACTAAATCCTCCACCCGAGCCCTTGCGTTCATTGGTGTCTGGATCAGGAAGTGATTCTAAACACTTTCTGCAGAACATCCAGAGCTATAATGGTTGTTTTCAAATGACTTCGTTTGGCGCAACGCACATAATAAGAGACCAATTCATGCCGACATCTAAGGTAATTTCTATAATGAGTACAGAGTTCAAAAATGTATAAATATAGCTTTCACGTCTACGTTACAGGTTCAAGGTCAAATTTATCACAAAGCAGGTTCGTTATTGCCACCGACGGACACCGACCATAAATTTTTACAGATTTATTTCATGGGAGATTCGGACACAGAAGCTCAGCAACGTTGCGCACATTATTCCACCACGAAACGGGCCATTGTTCAACAATTGCAAGCAATGCTTCATGAGCACAATGGATTGATTCGAATTTTCAAGACTGCTCTAGATCGAATGCCATCGGACAACCATAAGATTGTTATTCGAGCTGACAAAACTCCTCCTGGGGAGCATGCCCGTCGTTTCAATGCACCTACTATCGCTGATGTAGCCATAGTGATTGTTGGAGAAAATTTGCAATCGCGGGACATTGTCTTACACCGCAGAAGCGAACATTTGCAACGTGTGTCGGAGACACATCGGTCATATGATGCTTTGCAGTATCCACTGTTGTTTTGGCAGGGTGAGGATGGATATCATTTCACAATTGAAATGATAAATCCAGCGACCGGTGAGTGACTTAACAGATCATTACTAGATGAATATTTCAGAATTTTTTTGTTTTTATGTTATAGGTGTCGCAACAATCAAAAAGGTCAGCTCGATGAATTTTTATGCCTATCGAATTATGGTTCGGGAGAGTGGCGACAATCACATTCTGAAATGTCGCAAGCTGTTCCACCAATATGTTGTCGATATGTACGTCAAAGTTGAAACTGAGCGGTTGACTTTTATCAGATTGAATCAAAAAAAGTTGCGTTCTGAGGAGTACATTCATCTCCGTGACGCAATCAATATAGATGGCAATGCTAACAATGTTGGCCGAATAACGATTTTACCAGCGACATATATTGGAAGTCCACGTCATATGCATGAATATGCTCAAGATGCGATGGCATATGTTCGTCAATATGGCCGCCCAGATTTGTTCGTAACATTTACCTGTAATCCACAATGGAAAGAAATAAAAGACTTATTATTTCATGGTCAATCGCCAATAGATCGTCACGACATAACAGCGAGAGTTTTCAAACAAAAGTTAAAATCACTCTTGAATTTCATTAATAATAGTCGGGTATTTGGAGAAACACGTTGTTGGATGTATTCAGTTGAATGGCAGAAACGTGGATTGCCACACGCTCACATTCTACTTTGGTTGGTAGATAAAATAAGACCAAATGAAATTGATGCCGTTATATCTGCAGAAATTCCTGATGAAGCGATTGACCCAGGATTGTTTGCAGTAGTGATAAGGAATATGATTCATGGGCCATGTGGAGCATTAAACTCAAACTCACCATGCATGATCGATGCGAAGTGTTCAAAGCGCTATCCAAGAGCATTGATAGCTGAAACTATAACTGGGACTGATGGATATCCATTGTATCGTCGTCGCTCAACTGAGGACAATGGCAAATCAGCAACTGTGAAAGTGAATGGTCAGCATGTTGAAGTTGACAATCGTTGGATCGTACCCTATTCACCATTATTGTCGAAGGCGTTCAACGCTCACATTAACGTTGAATTTTGTAATTCCGTTAAATCCATTAAATACATATGCAAATATGTCACGAAAGGAAGCGACATGGCAGTTTTTGGTGTAGCTGATGCAAATACGAATGATGAAATAACACAATATCAATTGGGACGATATGTCAGCAACAATGAAGCGATATGGCGAATTTTATCATTTGCCATTCATGAAAGACATCCGACTGTGGTTCATTTGGCTGTTCATCTCGAAAATGGTCAACGCGTAACACTCATACCGCGTAACACTCATAACGCTGTGCAAAGGGCCCAACAACCACCTTCTACGACATTGACAAGTTTCTTCGCTACTTGCCAAGTTGATGAATTTGCAAGAACGTTGCTTTATGCTGAAATGCCTAGATATTATACTTGGAATCAATCTTCGAAGAAATTCCAACGGCGCAAACAAGGAACGCCAATTGAAGGTCATCCGAATGTGTTTTCGACAGATGCTTTGGGGCGGATTTATACAGTGCATCCCAGCAATGATGAATGCTTCTATTTACGTTTGTTATTAGTTAATGTTCGTGGACCGACATCATTCGAAGCTTTGAGAACATTCAATGATGAAGTTTGTTCAACATATCGTGAAGCATGTCAAAAGTTACAATTGCTAGAAAATGATACACATTGGGAATATACGCTTGCTGAAGCAATATTTTCATCACATCCAAATCAAATAAGAACATTATTTGCAATTGTTATATCAACATGTTTTCCTTCGAACCCAATAGACTTATGGCACAAATTCAAGGACGATATGGCGGATGATATTTTACATCGGATGCGTCGCTTAACTTCAAAACCAGAAATGCAAATCACCGTGGAAATGCATAATGAAGCATTGGTGTTGATCGAGGATATGTGTCTAATGATCGCTAATAAATTATTGACACAATTGGGTATGGTTCCGTCAGATCGTCCAATGCACACAGCATTCAATCAAGAATTGCAGCGCGAGCAACAATACAACCGTGAAGAACTGAGTAAAAATGTTCGCATGAATGTATCAAAAATGAACCAACAGCAAAAGCATGTTTACGACAAAATCATGACAGTTATCAATGATGGAAGTAGTGGTATATATTTCATTGATGCACCTGGAGGCACGGGAAAAACATTTCTGATAACTCTTTTTCTGGCAACAATACGATCGCAAGGTGAGATTGCATTAGCACTGGCATCTTCAGGAATTGCTGCTACGTTGTTGGATGGTGGACGAACGGCACACTCTGCTCTGAAGCTCCCACTGAATATGCAGATCAATGAAAACCCGACATGCAATATTTCCAAGACATGTGCGATGGCCAAAGTTCTGCAGCAATGCAAAATAATCGTTTGGGATGAATGCACGATGGCACATAAGAAATCACTGGAAGCATTGAATCGAACAATGCAAGATCTGCGTGGAAATGACAACCTTTTCGGTGGTGCATTGATATTGCTCGCCGGTGATTTTCGCCAGACACTCCCCATCATTCCAAGATTAACAGCTGCTGATGAAATCAACGCGTGTCTGAAATCTTCTTATTTGTGGCGGCACGTAAAGACACTCAAACTTACTTCAAATATGCGGGTTCAGTTGCAGAATGATCAAACCGCAGATATCTTTTTGAAGACATTGCTGGACATTGGCAATGGGAAAATTGCAGTAGACATTTCAACAGGACTAATTACGTTGCCAAGAGATTTTTGCAATTTCACTGCAACGAAACAAGAACTTATTCAAAGAGTATTTCCGAACATTGTGCAGAACTACAAAAACCACATTTGGCTGAGTGAACGAGCTATATTGGCTCCTAAAAATAAAGACGTCAACGATCTCAATGTGGCCATTCAAAACGAAATTCCGGGAATAGTTTTTTCGTATAAATCGGTGGACACAGTGATGAATCAAGACGAAGTAGTAAATTACCCAACAGAATTTCTGAATTCCCTGGAATTGTCTGGCTTGCCACCACATAATCTTCAGTTGAAAGTCGGTTCGGTGATTATGATGCTGCGCAATATCAACCAACCACGACTTTGCAATGGCACCAGACTAACTGTAAAAAAGCTGATGAACAACGTGATCGAAGCAACCATTCTCAAGGGAAAATATGAAGGCGAACATGTTTTGATTCCACGAATTCCCATGGTCCCGAATGAATTGCCGTTTAACTTCAAGCGTCTTCAATTTCCGATCCGGCTTGCTTTTGCCATGACTATCAACAAGGCACAAGGACAGTCATTGGAAATTTGCGGAATCAATTTGGAATATCCGTGTTTCTCACACGGCCAACTTTACGTCGCCTGTTCACGTGTTGGTAAACCAGCAGCGTTGTTTGTATACGTAGAGAACGGCAAAACTAAAAACGTTGTTTATCATAAGGCGTTGCAATAAGCAGCAGTACATATTGTAAAATTAAAAAAATCATCACATAACAGTAAAAAATTAACTATAAATAAATTTAATGGAAATCTTATGGCAAATAAACGTCTCCTATAATTCCTTCCAAAATTTTTCAAAAACTTATTTAATTATAGGCAGGACAACAATATATATATATATATATATATATATATATATATATATATATATATATATATATATATATATATATATATATATATATATATATATATATATATATATATATATATATATATATATATATATATATATATATATATATATATATATATATATATATATATATATATATATATATATATATATATATATATATATATATATATATATATATATATATATATATATATATATATATATATATATATATATATATATATATATATATATATATATATATATATGTATATAAGTTAGCAACGCGACAAATTAGGATCCCCAAGGTAACAACCCTGTTACCGAGAAATCATCAAACGTAGAACAACATGCAATCGACCGACTTAAGCTGATACAACAACAACAACAACAACAACTAACAACAGCGATATCATCATTCGAACGCCGACATTCATCCAAAACAATAGACAGCGAAACCAACGTAGCAACAGTTTAATCAAACGGAGTTAACCGGAGACGCACTGCATCAGCACCAACGACCAGACGACACATGGCAAGAACATTAATGAATAGATGGCAATTTTAGTAAACAGCGAGGCCTCTGTAACAAATATGAAATAAATCAAGTTTCAGTCTTTATCGAGCAATTAAGTAGTACACATCCTTTTTTTAAAAACCAACCGCGAAGGCCTCGACTTGTAACTGGCGCAGTCGACTTGAAGGGGGAGTGAAAGTTAAGTGCAATTGGTTCGCGAAAAGCAGTGAAAATCGAGTTAAGTGCGACCGAAACTAATCAAGGAAATTGTTCAAGTGAAATCGCACCGGCGATCAGGATCCACGATTCGACGGACCAGAAACTTAACTTTTACCAGCCCCACGGACCGGCTCTCTACCCGCTTTGGCATCATTAGTGGAATACTAGTACATTTGTGGTGAGTGCTTTTTATTATCCCTTTTCCTACCCCTTGTGACCGGACAACCTTGAATAGGTTCGTTTTGCCACGTCCACATTAGAAAATAAGACAAAAAAAGTAATTTTAAGGTGAAAGTTAATGGATTTCCGTTGCTCTGACTTCACACCCACTCGAGCCACACCTAAATTTAAGTTGCTTCGTGATATTGGTCTTATCGGTAAATGATGCAAAATATCCAAAACTGGAAGTATTGAGATCGTTCGACATGCAATACTGATGAAATAGTAATAGTAATAGTGATAGTAATAGTAATAGTTATAGTAAAAGTCATAGTCATAGTCATAGTTATAGTCATAGTCACAGTAATAGTAACAGTAATAATAATAGTGATAGTTATAGTAACAGTAATAGTGATAGTTATTGAAATTGTAATAGTCATAGTCATAATAATAGTAATAGTGTTAGTAATAGTAATAGTAATAGTGTTAGTTAATTAGTTAGTTAGTTAATAATCGTCATAATAATAAGAACAATGACTTTTTTAAAAAGCATAATCAGTATGAGTCAACACAATAATAATCCTAATCAGCAATCCAATCCTTGTTACCATATATTCTCATAAGTTATTGTTGTTATATTTATTGAAAAATTGAAAATATTGAAATATTGAAGTATTCATTTGGATGAATTCTATTGAACAAAAAAAAAGAAAAATTATATGAATCGTTTAAATCATAATCATAATCTTTTCAACAATTGTTATCATACCAATCATTATCAACAGAACAATAGTTTATTAATAATAAATTGGTTATCATGTTGATCATTATCATCATGATATCATATCATTAAAATTATAAAACGATTATCAGCTTTAACGGCCAAAGAATTCTTAATTATAATACAAATGATCATAATATTGATAATGCCTATCATAATAACTGTTATGATTATAATGATTTTAATCATAATACTCATAATTATCATAGAGATCATAAAACTCAAAATCGTTAGTACCGAAATCATCAAAATCAACATCATCAAATCATAATTATAGTAATGCTGGTAATAAATATAATAATAATTAAAGTGCCTATCAAAGTAAATCAAAGTTAACAGTAAATCAAAACGATAGTGGAACCAAATGCCATTGACTAGTTTTCAATAAGTTCTGGATTTTGTATCTTCTTACAAAAAATGTGAGAATTTTATTTTGTTAGTATTTTATTTGCGCATGAGCTACGAATTTCTGAAATAATTTCTGAAAATTGATTTTCCTAGAAAATTAACAACGCTGAGATTACTTCAACTCTATTTTCTTCGAAATTCATACAGGCTTTGCTCTCTTCAAATTCTAATATTTTGTGTTCATTACAAATATTTGGCTGCTACATTTTCAACAAAAAATAAATGAGTTTGTTCATTTTCCCTTCTAAATTAATCGCTCAAAAAAAAAAAATAAGCTCATCATGAAATCAATTCCTCACTTCGTTCAGCGAAAGAAGAAAGTTCGTTCGATCCAGCGCTCCGTTATTTTGGTAGATTTATTAGAGTGCAATCCTTGGAAATAATTAGTTTTTTTTTCTCAAAATCTATTCACTTCAGTGAAAGGAGTGAAAGTGAGTTTTTTTTTGTTTCTAAGAAGGCAGTGTGGTTTTCCAGTGAAATAAGAAAATCAAGCAGTGCTTGCTGGCGAATTATCATCCCGCTCATTTTCGCTTCATCTCCGCGTGGTGACGCTTACCAGCGATACACTACTACATCGCCAACGGTCATCCGACATCGTCGAGCGAGTGCACCCGAGGGCGATCGGATACACCCGTACACCCACGCAGCGCACTGCTCCCCGCTGTCCGCATAGGAGTGCGACGTTCAGGCATACGGTGCGTCAGCAGCAGCAGCAGCAGCAGCAACAGATCAGTAATATTAGTTAAGTTTTTTTTCCCTGTCTCTCATCCCACTAGAGTTTAGCGTTAATTTGTGTGTGCTCATATTTTGTGTTTGTGTGTGATTTAAATTTTTGGGGGCGTTCAACGCTTCCACGGATAAGGCAAATCGTGCATGTTGAAGGGGTTTCTTCGACATGGAAGGTTTGGCTGAAAAAGTGCCTTTGCCACCTGACGATGGGGAGGCACAAACAAAATTCCGACCGCAATCGTATCCAATGGACTCGGTCGGTCCATGGGTTGTCTACTTTCAGCCCTGAATTAAACCTCTGAACATGTACCAAATAACTACTGATTTGACGAAGCGATTCTCAGCCGTGACAGAGATCACGAAAGTTAAATTTAATAAACTCCGTGTTGTCGTCTCTCACCTGAAGCAGGCTAATGAGATTGCTTCCTCTCAGCATTTTACACTGGAATATAGAGTTTATATTCCAGCTCGTGATGTGGAGATTGTAGGAGTGGTCACAGAGGCGAGTCTGTGCCCTGAAATTTTGGTGAAGCGGGCGGTTGGCCGATTCAAGAACCCTCTGCTCCCCCCAGTTCAGATACTGGAAGTAAGAAAATTAGTGAAAATATCGCACAGCGAGGGTAAGAAAAAAGTTACCCCCACAGACTCGTTTCGGGTGACCTGAAATTGGAAATTGTGAATTGGACAAACTTCGGCTACCTGTGCGGTTATTTGTACCCCGGGTAATGATCTGCCAAAACTGCCAGCAGATGGAGCATACAGCCTCCCATTGCGGCAATAAGGCACGCTGCTCAACTTGCGGGGAGAAACATGAGGCTGGTCCCAGTGCAGATAACACACTAAAATGCGTTTTCTGCAAGGGAACTCCTCCCTATGCTCTCTCGTCATGCCTGGCGTACAAACAACGCGGGTAAAATTGGAACGTTCTCTGAAACAACGTTCAAGGCAATCTTTTGCAGAAATGCTTAAGAAAGCCTCGCCACCCGATATCAATACAAATCCTTTTGCTCCTCTGTCAGATGACGAGTCTGATTCGGACTTGGTTAAGGAGGGGACATCTTTCAGTTTTCCGGAAAGTGCTTCACGGAAGCGAAGACGCATCCGAGCAGGGAAAGTAGCTGAACAGAAGCCCCAAATCCACATGCCCAATTCAAAGAGCTGTGTAAAGAAGGATAATCCAAATCCTCCTGGTTTTCGAAGTGCCAACTACACACAGGATTTCCCATCTCTCCCGGGGACATCCAAAACCCCTGATGCCCCGATTTTAAGAACAGAAGCCCCCTCTTCATCTGGGCTGTTCTCATTTGATGATATTGTGGAAGGTATTTTCAAGTACCTCGAAATATCTGACCCTCTTAAAAGCATTGTTATGGCAATGCTTCCCACTGTGAAAACTTTTTTGAAGAAATTAACATTAAAGTGGCCCCTCCTTGCAGCTATCATTTCCTTCGATGGATAATTTGCCAAAAGAGGTCGGGGATTTGATCACTGTTCTGCAGTGGAATTGTCGAAGTCTTATTCCTAAATTGGAATCATTTAAATTTTTAGCTCACAATATCAGTTGTGATGCATTTGCTCTTTGTGAAACATGGCTTTCACCCGAAATCGATCTTCCGATTCTCGATTTCAACATTATTCGGCTTGATCGTGAGGATTCACGTGGAGGAGGAGTACTTTTGGGGATCAAAAAGTGCTACTCCTTCTATAGAGTGAATTTTCCTCCAATTCCAGGTATTGAAATTGTCGCATGTCAGGCTCTTATTAAAAAAAAAAGCCTTTGCATTGCTTCCGTTTATATTCCTCCTAGAGCCTCAATAAACCAGAAAAAACTTTCAGATATTTGTTCGGTTCTTCCTGCTCCGCGGTTGGTCATGGGAGATTTTAACTCTCACGGTACAGGCTGGGGAGAACTGTACGACGACAACCGGTCTTCCTTGTTATATGACCACTGTGACAACTTCAATATGACCGTTCTCAACAATGGAGAAATTACACGCTTGGCTGGTCCATCCTCACTTGGCAGTAGGTTAGACTTCACACTTTGCTCGAATTCATTATCGTTGGACTGCACGTGGTATGTGATCCAGGATCCCCACGGTAGTGATCATTTGCCTATTAAAATTTCGGTTGCCACCGGGTTCAATCCGCCGGAATCGATCAACGTCAATTTTGGAAAGCGCGCTTCAAGCTCAAACTCGACCAGTTCCAGGAACGTCATTTCGCAGGAAACCTCCTTCCCCATGGTGGGATCAGCAATGCACCGAGGTTTACCGCAAAAAGTCCGACGCGTTCAAAGTTTTTCGTAAACGTGGAACACTTGAGCACTTCGAAAGGTACACGGCTCTCGAACGAGAATTTAAGAGCCTCATCAAGGCCAAGAAACGCGGATACTGGCGACAATTCATGGACGGGCTATCGTGTGAAACGTCGATGAATACCCTTTGGAATACGGCGCGAAGATTGCGTAACCGAATTACGAACAACGAGAACGAGGAGTACTCGTACCAATGGATCCTCAAGTTCGCGCGAAAAGTTTGTCCAGATTCTGTGCCAGCACAAATGTTTCCTCGCGAAACCACGAATTCGATAGATAAGATCAGCCAACCTTTTTCAATGGTAGAACTCTCTCTCGCACTCCTTTCGTGTGGCAATACGGCTCCAGAGGCTGATAAAATCAAGTTCAACTTGCTTAAGAACCTTCCAGACGTCGCTAAGGGGCGCATGTTGCACTTGTTTAATCAGTTTCTGGCTCTCAACATTGTACCGGAGGACTGGAGACGGGTGAGAGTTATTGCTATTCAAAAACCTGGTAAACCCGTGTCCGACCACAACTCCTATCGACCCATCGCGATGTTATCTTGTATTCGAAAGTTGTTGGAGAAAATGATCCTTTTCCGTCTGGACAAATGGGTAGAGACGAATAACCTGCTTTCAGATACTCAATATGGTTTCCGTAGGGGTAAGGGAACGAACGACTGCCTCGCGTTGCTTTCCACAGAGATTCAGTTAGCTTTTGCTAAAAAAGAGCAAATGGCTTCTGTATTCTTGGATATCAAG
Organism: Aedes koreicus; assembly: GCA_024533555.2. Lineage (NCBI taxonomy): Eukaryota > Metazoa > Arthropoda > Insecta > Diptera > Culicidae > Aedes > Aedes koreicus. The sequence continues at coordinate 543,999 of JAHHFK020003389.1, forward strand.
GGGGCTTTTGATTCAGTATCTGTTGAAGTTCTCTCAGATAAACTCCACGCTTGTGGTTTTTCACCATTAATGAATAATTTTTTGTACAATTTGCTGTCAGAGAAATATATGAGCTTCTATCATGGAACCTCTACAGCTTCACGATTTAGCTACATGGGTCTCCCCCAGGGATCATGTTTAAGCCCCCTTTTGTATAATGTTTATGTCAAAGACATTGACGGATACAGGATTACAGGATACCTTAGACAATTTGTCTACTTGGGCTCTCGAGCTAGGTATCGAATTCTCTACGGAGAAAACTGAGTTGGTAGTTTTTTCTAAGAAGCATAACCCTGCACAACCGAAGCTTAAAATTTTGGGTACACCGATAACTCATTCTATGTCATTTAAATATCTTGGGGTCTGGTTCGATTCCTGGAGATCCCACATTGACTATCTGGAGATCCCACATTGAGTATCTGAAGCGAAAATGCCAACAAAGAATCAACTTCCTCTGCACAATTACCGGGACCTGGTGGGGAGCGCATCCGCAAGATCTTCTAACGTTGTACCGGACAACGATTTTGTCGATTATAGAATACGGTAGTTTTTGTTTTCTGTCAGCGGCTCGGTCGCACATCATCAAACTGGAACGTATTCAGTATCGGTGTCTTCGTATCGCGTTAGGTTGTATGCACTCGACTCATACCATGAGTCTTGAAGTGCTGGCTGGCATGTTGCCACTCTCGGATCGGTTTTCAGAATTATCTCTCCGGCTCCTCACCAGGTGTGAAGTTATGAACCCCCAGGTGATCGAAAGTTTTGAGAAGCTCCTTCAGTTGAATCCTCAAACCCGCTTCATGACTTTGTACCATTTGTACATAACACAGGATGTCAGCCCTTCGCTGAATATTCCCAATCGTGTTTGCTTCTCCGACTTCGGAAATTCGGTTCATTTTGATTTATCAATGAAACAGGAGCTTCGTGGAATCCCAGAGCATCATCGTCCTATGATTTCTCCGGTAATATTTGCAGCAAAGTATGGCCTAGTTGATTCCACCAAAACGTTTTTCACTGACGGGTCTTTGATAAAGGACTCCGCTGGCTTTGGTGTATACAATGAAAATTATAGCGTCGCTCGTAAACTTCAAGCACCTTGTTCTGTTTTTGTCGCGGAATTGGCAGCAATTCATTTTTCTTTAGAAACTGTTGCCTCTTTTACACCGGATCAATACTTCATTTTCACGGATAGTCTTAGTTCTATAGAGGCTATTCGTTCCTTGAGGCCGGTACAGCACACCTCTTATTTTCTTATGAAAATGCGAGGTTTTCTAAGTGCTTTATCTTCACGTTCTTTTATTATCACCTTTGTGTGGGTTCCTTCTCATTGTTTGATTCCTGACAATGAGAAAGCGGACTCGCTTGCAAGGGTGGGCGCTATGGAAGGCGATATTTATGACCGACAAATCGCCTTCAACGAATTTTTCTATATTTTTCGTCAGATATCACTCGATAGCTGGCAGTATAAATGGAGTAAAGGAGATTTGGGGCGATGGCTACATTCTATCACTCCTAAGGTGTCTAAGAAATATTGGTTCAGGGGATTGGATGTGGGTCGGGACTTCGTTCGTGTCATGTCTCGCCTCATGTCCAATCATTATTCCTTAAACGCACATTTGTTCCGTGTTGGGCTGGGAGACAGCAATCTCTGTGAATGTGGACAAGGTTACCAGGACGCAGATCACGTTATTTGGTTTTGTGCTCAGCATTGTGGAGTCAGATCTGAGCTTTATAATTCCCTTCTGGCTCGAGGTAGACAACCCAATGTACCGATTCGAGACATTTTGGCTGCACGCGATCTGGAGTTTATGATACTCATTTATGTGTTTTTGACTAACATCAGCCTTAGATTGTAGTTTGATTAACTTACTTGTTTAGGTTAATTTTGTGAGGATTGCGTGCATCGGTGTGTGAGTGTTGTTGTGTGTATGAGTGTTGTTGTGTGTGTGAATGTTGTTGTGTGTGTGAGAGAGTGATTTTTTTTTGTAAATTGAAAACGTTCAATTAAAAAATTGTAATTTGAAATTCTAGATTTAAGAAAACCATTGTTCCTTATGCTTTGTTAAAATTTCCACCGCAATTTTCCCATCCATAAAATTGTAATTTCTATTAACCTCGAGACGGCCGCGAGTAATCGGTTCCACCCCCTTAACCTTAGTTCTAAGATAACTGATGTATATAAACATGAAAACTTGGCTCTGTAAAGTTGATTCGATTGAGCCTGTACAAATAAATGAATTCATAAAAAAA